>WBMW01005081.1:270592-368586 GCA_013396635.1 Penelope pileata | reverse complement strand
ATCAATCTCTTGTGAAAAGAATTAACTGTTGTAAATTTTTGAAATGGCATACTGATTATAACATCAAGACCAATATAAAATAATATTAACACTATAAACAAATAGGTGTTAAATAAATACATGGGAAACCCTACCTCATATAAAGCAATAGATTTGTTTCATTGTACTGGAATTGGGACTGAGATTACATAAACTAAGGTAATTTTAATGCATTTTGTAGGAAAGTTTTATAGGTGCACTTACAATTACTGTATCTGGCCAAACAACACTTCGTAAAATGAGGCCAAGAGCTTACTGCTTTGTACATCAAGTCTTAATACTTCCCTTTGGGAGCACATTGCACTCAGAGTCTGGCATTTTTGCATCTTTCCAAGTCCTTACATAAAGGTTACATACCAACACAGCACTTTCCATTTGGCTACAGCTTGATGCACAAGATGACTATAGTGATTTCTGACAGTGGACAGGGAACACTCCCCACTGAGTACTCTCCATGTAGCCTATAGAGATGATCTGACAAGCTTCTAAGTGACTATAGAACAAATAAAAGATGACCTATCTGTAGTCTCTACACCCTGCCTTTCTGCGTGCTGTTTTGAACCACCTGTAAATACACCACAGAGTTGGAAGCTGACTAATCCAACAGATGCCATCATCTTTATTTATCTGAAAACCAACGACCTCACATTTTCATTGTTTGTAGAATCAAAAAATGACTTTCTGATCACTTGAGTCTTTGATGACTGCTGGTTCCTAGCTGCCTAGTGTATTTCCACTGGGCAACACAATAGTTGACTGGAAATTTCAAGATATGCATTACGTATTAAGGGACAGAAATTCTTCAGTGGAAGGTTCTTTAAAAATATAAATATATTCTTTTGTAGTACTTGATTCAGAATATAATGCAGTTTTACTAACATCTATACTGGACATAAAAAGATGAGGCACCTCATAAAGGACTATATGACTCATTAATATTACTGAGGAACTGTCATACTAAAAAGTTACTTCTGACTTTTCCCATGTATTTTGCAGGATTGAGCTAAATTGTCTTTTACATTATTTATTGCATAATTTTTAAATGTCTTTGATACAGTCATTGTGAATCTATAGCTTAACACATGAAAAGAAAATAGGAAAAAAATTGGCTGTAATATTCAAGACATTGAAGTAGAAAGTACAAATACTGTCAGTTCCATCAACCATTCAGATTCCATCAAACAATGCAGAAGTAATCTTTCAACATTTTAAAGGTGCAAGAAAATGTTTCATCTCAGTGGCTCAATTCCTATTTTTAAGTTACAAAACCATAACATAATTTAAAAGAACTGCGGACATCATATACATAGATTTAAGTATTTGTATGTATGGGTAGGCAGTTGATGTACGCACATTTAAAAAAATGTGAAAGTTTACAGTATTCTTTGGATCTTTTAATCTAGTAAATAACAGATGCTAGTCATTCAATGAAGCAAAATACATATCTGCCTTAGCTCTTCCTGAAGATAGCCTGTTCACTCTTGTCAAATATTAGACCATTCAGAGGCATATACACTTTATTATTTATATACTCTACTTTGTTGTAATGTTGTAAGAATATTCCTAAGATGAAAGAAAGATTTTCTTAAGACTGACAAAATGCTATTCTTTACTTGCTTATTATGCAAGGCCATTAGATACATATTTTGCATTTCAGTTTTCTGAAGGCATCATCGCCAATACCTGAGTGAGGACAGGGAGATCTGTTCCAATTATCATAGTTTTTGTAAACTTTACCCCTCAAAACAGATTGATTTGACACAAAGAAATAAAAAATCTTTCAATGCTCTTAAATGAATTTCCTTTTCTGCTGCACAAAACATGAACTATGAAAAGTAGATGTGAAAAATAGAATTATTCTAGCTATTCTTATCAGAAATATTAGAATATTTTCTGCCAGTCAGAACATGTACTTCGGTAAAAGATAAAAGTTACCATATTAAAAGAACACAATCTTTCTCATGCAAGTAAATCACAAAAGCTTAATTTATTATTTGCCTTTTTATGGTCCTACAAAAGCATCCCAGGAAGCACTTACATTTAAATGTTGCAACTTCCTTGAAAAACTACCATCTCTGATTCAAATATGTAAGCTTATTTCAAAGAAAATTCATTTTTAACCTCATTCCCTTTTCCAGTTAACTAAGTGCAAACATTTTCTCCTTCATTATATTTTTGTTGTGTCTATAATATGTAGTGTTTAATCTCAAGATATTCCTTTCAAACCAAATATTGGAACTGGAATAATATCAAACTTGCTAAGACTTCTGGCGTGTAAAGTATGTCATAGCATTATACTCATTCCCTCCTATTTTTTAGGCAAGAATGAGTACAAGGTGATCTGGTAATTGGCCAAAAATCAGCATTCTACAATGCTGCTACTTCACTGCTGCATTTTTCCTGTAACGTAACTCTCAGTAAGTTTCATATCCTCATTTTCTCTTGACTCCACCAGAAGCAGAAGGCTGCTCCTCATTTTATCAGATTAGGAAGAAATGCCTACAGTCACATTTGTAGAAAGGTTCCTGATAGTTCCAATTTTTATTTTTTTAATGAAATTCATGACCTACTGAAATCAATTGAAGTTTCATCATTACTCTCATACAAAAGGCAACTGACAATTGCAACTGCCAATATAATTTTTCCAGACCGCATCAAAATCCTCCTACTTAGTTTCAGTTCCTTGCACTCATCGCTTACCCTTTTTACTTCCCCACAGTCACGTTGTTGTTAGTGCAAGATACTCAACTACACTATATTGCATACTTGGTTCTTCCTTTTTCATTAGTTTATGCCACTTTTCTCACTACTTTCTGCCATTTAATGCGAGATTACCACATTTTTCCAGTGTAGTGGTATCTCAGACATGTACTAAAAAGCAATGCTCACAGAAAAAGTAAATAAATTATGCAATAGCAAATATCTCAAATGGGTAGCTAGCTTTCTAAACATAACTGAGACAAACATTTACAAAATTTTATCACCAAGCAGCCCTGCTTTGTTTCTGTTTGTAAAATGTAGTCCCACTTTTATAAAGTATCTGTGAAAAATGATCTACTGTACACGAGAAATTCAAATACAGCATCACAGAATGGTTTGGGGTTGAAGGGGCCTTAAAGACTACCTAGTTCCAGCATCTCTGCCCTGGGCAGGAATACTTTCCACTAGACCAGGTTGCCCAACGCCCCACCCAGCCTGGCCTTGAACGCTTCCAGGGGTGGGGTATCTACAGCTTCTCTGGGCATGTGAAACCATCAACATACGAGGTAATATCTCAGGAAAGAAAAAAAATGATTGTGTTATATTTTGGATGAGAGCATTTAATCCGGCTTGTTTTCTAGTTGGCTGAACAATAGCTGCAAGTAGATTCATACAATGAACCAAAGCATGTATTTCCATTGTCATAAGGAGACTCTGGTTCTATGAGACTTTATGAGAGAGAAAGAAATTATACACTCAATAAAGTCCCAATAAAGTTTCTAGATTTACAAGGGTTTTTGTTTTTGTTCATGGACCAAACTCTATATCAAATACAAGGTATTTTACAAAAAGGAAGAATATCAGCAAGAGATTTACTCCTCACTTAAACAAAGAAAGTGTTTCAGGAAAATGTATCTCTGCTCCCCAGAAACTGTGCAGTTACGGTAGCTCATGTTAAGTGCAAGTATTTTTAGCTCTGTAATAGTCGTTGATAAAAATTCCCACACATCTTAACACATTGTACACATCTGAACTTGTCACTACATTATTATAGGAAAACATGCCCCATTTCTTACTGAAGAATGCAAGAAGCAATGCAACAAATTCAATCAAGGATATTGTAGAACATCTGAAATACTGAACATGTGAATCACCTTTATTTTTGTACCTAAGAAAGCAACCTTCTTCATATTATATCAATATATAGTTTCTTAAACTTACCAAGAAATGGGACAATATTTTTCCCTTTTCCTTGTCTTTTTCTTTTGATTTTTTTGTTGAGCTTTAACTTAGTAACCATTAAATAACATCAGTCGTTTAGTACATGCTCACTCACCAGTCATTGCACACTAATAATGTCACTAATACTATCAAAACTCCCTCACATGAGCTAAAAACTACATGTGATTTCCAGAATGAATAAGAAAATCTATTCTGGTGGGAAAAAAAAAAAAAAGAAGGACGTAAGGAATATAAGATTATATTTGATATAAAAAGAAGTTTCCACATTCTGAAAAAGCAAAGAAATCTACATTATACAATACTTATTTTCAAATGGATTTTTAAAATCTGTTATCATTCAACTCTTTCATATCCTCTACAATTCTTCATATGGATAACTAATATAATTGTAATAATGCTTTTAATTATTAATTAATTTTTAATAACAACTGTAATAATGCTTTTCATAACAAGTTTTGGAGGACTGGTTTAATTGTTTACAAGTTCAAATAAATATTTCCTTCCATTAAGCTGTATTTTCATAAAATATTTTATTATTGATAGTTTTCATGCCTAGTTTAATAGGTTTTCATACTCATTTCAAAATAATTACTCAAGACAGTATTTCTCAAACGTATGTATGTAATCATCTTTAAATGAACAGGAAATTCGTAAGATAGTATTCCTCATTTTCTCTGGTCTATAAGGGGGAAAAGACATGAAGACCATTTTCTGCAGGAACAATTGTTTTGTTTAGAAATCAGAGGGAAAAGGTATAGAAACAGTACACTTTAAAAGACTGTTACATGCTGCATCACAGCACCCACTCAAAGGAGTTAATTCTACTTAATTTGTGATTGAAAAACATTTTTAATAGCAGTATTTGACCCAAAAAAAACCATAGCCCTTCATGGTTGCAGAAAGTAATAAAAGCTACACCACAGAAGAGCAAGTTGACTGCTGGGGCAGGGTAGAAGAAAGGTAACGTGAGAATTAAAGGTAATTAAAGGTAATATAGTGGATTAATATTATTTTGTGTATCCTGTTGTAGGAAAAGGAAAACTCCTAGCTGCACCATGTTTCTGAAGATTCTATAAAGACTCATTTGTTGCAAGATGCTACTGTAAAACGTCTGTTCCATTTAAGCCCCAGAAAGTCAGCAAAAATAATAATTAAAAAAAGTCAGAGACCTGCAGGATTTTAGACCATTCTGGAGATCTGGTAGAAAGTATATAAGAGATTTTTTGAGAGAACAGAGTCTCAGTGTAGAGATCCGGGAAGACTGGGAAGTTAGAGACCAAAGTTGTACTAATATATGATGCAAATATTGCTTAGATGGAAACATGAATGAAGATGTAAAATAAATAAATCAAGAAATAGTACTTGCTGTGCTTAGGAAGTAAACAGTAAATACTTATTTTTTGTCTCTATTGCTGCTTGAAACCAGTAAGTCCATCTTCCTTGCAGACTTATCTCCTGGTCAAGTCCAAGGTACACAAATTTCAGATTATTTTAAACCTTTCATTCACTAGAGGAGGCCTATATAATTCATAATATACTGCATATATATTGTATATATAGATACATAGACAAAATTCATAGGTCACTCTGAAAGTAATGCCTCCTATTTATTTCCACGGAAACTGCAACAAAGAGCACAATAACACTGCTTGATAGAGCACATTCCCAGCTACAAAACACAATTTTTCAACATAGTCATCACCATTAGCTGTGCATTTTCACCACCAATGAACAAGAGCCTGCATGCCACCCTTGTAACAATCTGTACCAGCAGAAGTGACCCACTGTTACTGTTACCATTGCTGAAATGCAGTGCCCACTGCCTCACTGTTCTCACATCCACTGTTTGGTCTCCATCAATGTTCAGCAAGCATCAGTGATTGTCAATGGGTGCCATTTTTCCTGCATGGAGGAATTCAATGACATCCCTTTGTTTCATCTGCACTTTCATGTCAGACACCATTTTGTCAGACTGTCCCTCTGCTGCCATCTGTCCCATGGCAACAAAATGCAATGGAATATTGGTGGGAAGTTCAGCCTTTACTGACATACCACCAACATCCAACTCTGATGTTGTGGGCCAAAATAATAAAATAGGAGGCGTTACTTTCGGATCAGGCCTCTCACTTAACCTGCTCATTCAACTACGGATAACCTGTAGCTGTAAGAGCTGCACTCAAATGCAAAAAAAAATAAGAACACTCTATAGACACTGTACATTGAATCCAATAAGAGTTAATGTTTCTCTCAGAGGCCCAACAGTATACTGACTCTTCACAAGAAAACAAAACAATATCACCTATTTTAGTAACCCTAAAAATGCAGTTACCATTCTTTGCACTTTGTTATACCAGACCTTGTGAATTTACCAGAAACCATGAAGTGCAAAAATAATTAAGACATAAGAAGTACCCAGCAGCTGAATCCTATGTTGAACTCCTTTGAAATTGCACAGTTCCTCTAGCACTGTCATAAACACATAGTTTGATTATTGAATCTGAATGCAAAGAGCAAATACAAGAGGAAAAATTTAAGTTACTCGTACTGAGGATAAAAATGTTTTCTAGGCTTAAAATATTGCTGTCTTAAATCTACAGAAGGCAATGGCAAACTGCATTGATGCAAGCATCTGTAATACTTATGCTCATCGAGTAGATTTTCAGGAGAGTCCATTCAGATTAATAAATTTTCACAGTAGGCTGCAAATCAAATCATTACTTCCTGCTTAGAATGCCTCAAAGTAGCTCCACACTGACAACTATAATGAATAGGGAATAAAGCCACAAAATTGCTATTTAGCAATTCTTAGTTCCTAGACATAGTAACAATGAACAGGAAAACAGGGGCACCCTCCAGAGGAGGAGGAATTGTATGCAATTGTGCCTCAGATGAGGAATGCAGAATGGTTAATACTAGTTTATTAGATGCTATTTTAATCTCTCACACCATGAAACACAAGAAGATGGTAGAAGAATCCAATAGTAACTGCCACAACATCATGCTGATTTTCATTAAATTTGTTGAAAGGGGACTCAGCATGGAATTATTAAACTGCTTTCAAAGGCAAATGACTAAAATGGCTCATCTATTTATAGCCATCATTCTCAATCACTATTTTTTTTTTTTTTTAAAATAGTGACACCTGCTAGTGCCTACTACAGTTAAGATTCTGTCAGCCTTTTCTAAATAACCCAATTTTTTTCCACAGTATTCTATCACGGTGACGAAAGGAATGATCTTTCTTTAAAATTGACTACATAAAATAAAGCTACATAAAGTAAAGCTACATAAAGTAAAGCTACATAAAAATGGTTTTAAGAAAATGAAAATAAAGAAACCACCTGTCAACTCATTATTTTTAAAGATCTAAAGCCATCATCAGTTCTTACAGGTTTCAAATAGATTTTTGCATTTTAATGAATCAGATACAAACTTTATTTTTAAAAAGCAAATTCATAGAACAGTAGCTTATATATAAACTAGATAGATACTTTATATAGCTAAATTACATTAAAAAACCACAAAATTATATGGGCAACAATATAGTAGAATTCTGTGTTTTAAAAAATGCTTATAAAGACAAAACAAGTTCTTATTTTTCAGTGAACTTAGCATTACTCAAAATTTTAGATGTAGCATATCCGAAAAATCTGAGTGACAAGCAAAAGCATCACAGCACTACGCACACACCTATTGATATACTGTCATAGCCCCTCTACTGTGAAAACAGTTTTGAAAATACTCAGTGTTTAAGAATGACCTAGAATTTGGTAACTAGTTTTCTATAGCCATTGAGCTAATTGTATCTTCTCACAAAGACAGTTTCCATTCACATTATGTAAGGCATACGTTAAAACAATGGTAAGTTAAGCTCCAAAGGAAAAATGAGCCAAGTCATCAGCATTTTCCTCCCTTCTTTTTCACCATCCACACATTCAGAACACGTCACTACCACATTTAGAAATTCCCTACCTAGGATGCATACAGCTTGATCTTTGCTTATACAGACAAATTGACTTGCCAGCTCTCCCAACAGAGCAATCTGAGCTACTTCAAACCTTGATATACATCACATCATAAAGGAAAAAAGGGAAGAAAAAGATGCAAGGAGCCCCCTTCTTTTCTTGAGAAGTATGTTTAAGCTCCAGGATGACACAGATCATTTAAAAAAAACTGCAAATTCTGTATAGAAGTTGAAAGAATCCAAAGATTGATACTACTCTGAAACAAAACATTTCTTTCATGGTTTAATATATTTTTTTAATTTTTCCAAAAAAGGGAAAGAACCATATGCTAATATTCAACTGTTATTCAACTATTGTGCTGAGATGCATTTTAATATCTTTCAGTAATTTTAAAAAATATATACAATGCTGTGTGATGATCCATTTGTAGATTTTAATTGGGAGCAGCCAAGGCCTTCTTGATGTTCTAGTCTAGCTGTCTGCTCAAGCTATTGAACCTTACCTAAATTAAGTGGTGCACATGCGGTTTCCAGCCAATATATTTTGTCACTGTTCTTCTTCCCTTCTGTTTGTGAATTCAGCTTTTTAAATACATGTAAGCACGTGTGACTTCATTCATTTAAGAAATTGCTGTATCTTTTGATGTTTGTACATCACAATAGAATCCCGAGGCCTCTAGGAGCAAATAAAATACAAAATAAATAAATAAAAGTAACAACAGCCTGCAAAAACTGTCAAAATCTTTGCAATGTCTCACTGCAAATCAGTTAATAAATAGAATATTTCCTAATTCAACTCACAATGATAGATTTTTATGGTAAATTTTAGGAGACATTCATAGAATGCATTCTTGTATACTTCATTACAGCATGCAGTATCATGGGAGAATAGTAACAGATTTTTCTCAAGATTCAACTTACAAACAACAAACAAACTTACAGAAGGCTTTTGAAGATACTAGCTAAATTTGCAACTTGTAAAGATAATTGGACTATATCAATCTACCTCCACTAAGGATGAGATACAGCACATCTAAAATAAAACAAGAAAAAAAAAAGACATACTGTATGCAACCACCTGTAACACCTATAGTAACTGAGTTCTTGGATACATTCTTCTGAATTAACGCAAAAAAACCTTGTTATACAAGACTTTTCTCGACATTCACTTGTCTCTGTTCCTTTATCATGCTCTCATGCTCTTTTTTTTTTTTGATCAAGCAGACACTACTGCCACATTTTCTTCATGCTAAATGTTAAGATCGATTATCATTGTCACTTTCTTACCAAAATGAGTTCACAGTCAGCCCACAAGGTTAACATTTCTATAAATTTGAAGCCAGAACCTCAAGAAATGAAGTTTGCCACAAAATAATGTTCTCAAATTTACAAATATGGTAGGTGAGAATCCTCTTGTACAGCAAGATCCACATTCATTCTCTGTGTGTGTGTATGTATGCATATGACTTTTTTCAAGTACTAAACAGCTACACCATGAGTTCTTATTCTCTTTTTGCCTTGTGGTTTTCCCATGTCTTCTATTTTGGTATATATTGGCCAAATATACAATGACCACTGAGTTAAACAGACTGGCCCAGCTGTCAAGTGTTCACACATAGACTGAGGATGAAGGCATTAGGTTTTCTAATAGAGACAGAAAGCATATTTCATTCAAGCCAAATTTAGACCAAGACAAAAAAAAAAACATTCTTAATGACCTGTCATGACATCATTGCCTTTTATATACTAGCGTTAAAAAGCTCCCGTTGAAGAAGAATTTATTGGCATATTCATCTTGATTTAAAGCATTCAAGATACTTAGAACTTTTACATTAATGAATATTCTGCTGAAATTTTTCTTTCAAAGATTTTTTTCCTTTTTTTTTTTGGAAAAAAATCAAATTAAATGTTAAAAAAAAAAAAAAAAAAAAAAACGTTGCTGTGGTTGAAGGATATGATGCAAGGTTTTTTGAAAGAGGAATTATCTTACCACTCCTGAAACCACATGACATAACCAAGAGAAAAGATAGTCAAGAGACAAAAGCATTTATTCAAGGACAAGGTTTGTTCACCCACCTTAAAAATAATCTGAAAAAATTCACTTAATCCAAATGATATGACTGTAGTGTACTCGTAGTGTACTGCCTGTTGAGAACAATGAATGAATTTGTTCCAGATCTTAACTCCGTATTTACCTGTTGTTGAATGGCAAAAAATGTCAAAGGACAAATGCCAGCCTGATTACAGACTCTTAATACTAGAATCTTATTTATTTTATTAAATTAACCTTACTGAGGTAACTTGAAATTGCATTTTTCACTATCAATAGTCAAAGGATAAGAAAGCAATTTCTCTCAGAATGTCTCCTTGCAAAGGCCTCATGTTTACACTGCAACACTTTTAACTTCACATCTCATTACTGTTTGTTAACTGTCTGTCCCACATCATTAGAATCTGTCCAGACAGTATTGCAGGGTATCATCAAACAGTTTCTGAAATAAGTCAGTTCCTCAGTGAGTCACAGAACTGATTACTCTTTGAGCAGAAAACAACACAGCTATTCATGTTTCTAACTTTCTATTTATTATATTCAGTAGCAACATTTTGTCTATTTAAAATCTAAACACAGGAAGAAGTTATTAACAGCAGTTAATGCATTTTCTTTCTTAATTTGGATCCAGTATCCAGATGCTTTTTCTTGGAACTCTGAAGCAAATTTCATCTGACTCAATTATAGCATAGTTCTGGATGAAACAAAGAACGTGATCTTTGATATTTAGGTTTCAATAGTATAATTATTATATGTATATAAATAACATTAAATTATATGGAGATTGATAAAAATCATATAAGTAGCATTTTATCTTGATAAACAATTGGGCAGTTGGGGCAAGTTACTTTCTATTTGTTACATTTTCTCTATTTCCTTATTTGTGCTAATAAAATCATTCTGGAATTATGGATGATTTGATAAGTGCTGATTAGAGATGTACAAGACTGTCTGACATCTACAAATGTGAGATCATGCAGGTCTGTATGTTCTTTGAATAATGCTAGCACATCAAAGCAAGTATTCTGACTGCAGAATCCATCATTTTTATCAGTTAATGCTATCTAAGGACAAACATAAACAAAAATACATGAAAATCATAGTTTAGTTAAATTACCTGATTTTCCTGTAACTTACTGTTCAATATGCTGTATTAAATATATGCAGTATAATGCAAATTGAGAAATATCTCCCTGGTTAGCTTTAAAAGCCACAACAATGAGTCTGTGTTGAAGTAAACCCTTTATAGAATTGTAAGATGCCTACCTGAGAAGCAATGCAAATTCTTATCACCACATACAGAGTTCAAGCCTTTTTCCCTATTAAAAGTATCTTTAACGTTTTATGAATCAGAGCTATCACGAGCTTTGCATTTAAATGTGTGTAAATGGCAATTAATGGCAGGCAACTGCTGAGTTTAAATTGATTACTGTGTCTCATTTTGTGATAGCCTCAAATTTATCTGTATAAGAACATAAGTTCTGTGAAAAATAAATTGACTTTCTAAATAGCAAGATGTGAGGAACTTAAACAGCTGGATGCTAGAGGTACATGCCAAATTCTGCATGCTAGAAACATTGCATCAGATTTTTATTTTTATCATACAGACTGGTATATGTTTCAGAGCAGGAATAGATTATTATTTTTCACTTCCTTTTTCATGCACTGATGTTCAGATCAAAAGGTCCTTTAAAGATATAGAAAGCAAAATCATAGCCTGAAGAGAGTGTTGTACAGAAACAAAAATATCACACCTACTCACGGATATTTTCTAGTGGAAGTGTTCCTGACCATGGCATGGGAGTTGGAATTAGATGAACTTTAAGGTCCATTCCAACAGAAATCATTATTTGATTCTCTGAGGAATTTTGAAAAATACTGCAGGGGAGAGTGGAAAAAAACTTGATTTTTTTCCATCATAGTCCACCAGAAAAGACAAGTTCCCCAGTTTCTACAGCTGCCAGTTTTAGAGTCACAAGGATGTTTCTTTTCACTCTACTTATTTCATTAGTGATGATAGCAGGAAAGAACAGTTAAAAATTTCAGTAAAATAAATAAAATACCTTTTATTGCTGCTTTTATTTGATTCTCTCCCAACTCAAACATACTATGATTAGTACTTGTGAGAAAATGTTTGCAATTAAGAAACAAAGTAAAAATTTTGCTTTTTGTTCCATGACAATAAGGTACTCCAGATGTCTTGTAACTACTTGGGAATTAGGAATATAAATATTTTACTGTTTTGATCAAGATACAGCGTGTAAGAGCAGTAGTCAACAAGAAACCCTTCTTTCATTCAGTCCCCAATCACTCTGTATTGCCAGGACTTGTCTACTCAGCTTGATATGGGGGAAAAAAGTTTCACCCTAAAAGTTGACACATTCTTGCTCACTGACATGAGCATCTAAGAGCTTTTTCTCTAGCAGTGTCGTTGCACCAATGCTTTCTAAATTTGTTTTCTCACAAACACAACTAGATTCTAATCACCTACATATAGTTCTACCTATTGCACCCCCTTCCCTTTGAATCCTTAAGTTGGATAAAACACTTCACATTCTTTTCTTGATTTTCGATGCATGCAGCTTACATAAAGTCCTTCCTAGGTAGTTACAACACACTCTATTGTTTTATTTATTTATTTATTTATTTACTCTATTGGTTGTCACTGACCAACTCCAAAGCTGTTACTAATAATAGGCAGCTGTAAAATATTCTGGTGACATTTTATTTTCAAACACAGTTCAATTTGCCATTTAAAATATCTATCCAGGAGCAATTTGTCTTCTCAGAGTAAATTCTAAATTAGAACGTTTAAAGAGTATTTAAAACAAAACAAAAAATCCATGGTCAAAAAGTATATAAATAAGGAATATTATAATGCTCAAGAACTACAAGATGCAGTAACAAAATAGGTACTAAAAGAACTCATCTTAACCATGTCTAAATGAAATCAAGTTTTCAAATGATCAGATCAATAAATATAGAAACTTCCATGACAAGCATACATCGAGGAATGGAAAAACAGACTGTTTTTCTTCAGCGCTTTCAGAATTATCAAAACTGAAAAAGAGCTCATCCTCAGAAACAAAAGCTAAGTTTTATTTCTGAAACAGATACCATTGTGCTGAGCATGACATTCCCCTGCTTTCTCAGTTTTCACAGAAATGAAGAGTTAAAATCAACAATGAAAAAAATAAAAAAAGCAAATATTGTTAGAATGGTTAGAAGTTGCAACTGACCAAAACAAGCACTGATAATTATCACCCTCTCTCACACAATTTTCAGTAAAAACAATATCCACAAAGGCAGGCATGTGGCACCGCTATGAGAAATTACATTATATTATTATATTACTTCAAAAGAAAGACAGGCCTTTCTCTCACCAGCAGCAACCAATGGTAGTAGTTAAAGGAACTGACTAAGCTATCTTAAAATGATTGTTTATACACTGCTTTTCTGTGGTGTAACTTCTTGTGATGAAACAAACATAACTGATACCTATCAATCATTGTTCACGTGTTATGCATAAGCAGTTTTGAGAATCTGCTACAAAATACTGTTGAAGACTTGCTGAAAAAATGTACTGCAGTTATTACTAAACTAGGAAACTTCGCCATTTTCTCACTTTGCTCAGATGCAGTAATTCAGACTTGCCTCAAAACCTACTTATTTACATTGCTCAAGCACACAGACTGCATCAAAGTCACAGTTGGGCCAGCTTCCATACTTGTAAAAGACACAAAAGTATTTAATCCATCTATAGCTTAAAAGCTTTAGAGTTCTCTGTTTCTTCATGATTTGTACTTCTGAAAAGGTGTTCATTAACCACATTCTACTTTTATTGGGAAATCCATCCAGTTTTTATACATACAAGAATGACCAGCCAGTAGAAAGCCATTGTATCACAGTATTCCTTAGGAATTTGTTGTCAAGCAAATGAGAACGCATGAAACTTCTGACTTCAGTGCAGTGACTGTAAGCTTATATCTTTCAATTAATCAACATTACAGAGAATGTTTTATGTTACTAAACTTAACCTTTGAACAGCAGGTATTTATGAGAAACAAAATTGGCATTCGCGGCTGGCCATCTACACACTGTTGGCTGTAAAGACAGTAAAGGGCTTTTAAGGCACTGTTGATGCAATGTGTCAGTTACAATACAGTATACAGCATGCCTGTTACTAACAGAATATAGAAGCTGAGAAAATCATGTTTAAATAACATTTTCATTGTTTTAAGTATAAAAATCCCACCTTGAATTTGAAAAAAAAAAGTCTACAGCTCAGAAGTTGTTTGTAAATCAGAATTCATCTTAAATGTAAATTAAAAATTACAAAGGATCTTTATCATTAACTAATATTTCATAAAGATACTCAGAGTTGGGCTGGTTTTTAATCCTCAGTGCATATTATTACATTTTTGCAGAAGACCATCTCCAAAGATGCTAAGAAGGAATAAGAAATAAAGGTAAATATACAAGATAGAAAGTTTCTTGTTTTCCAAAAGTTAACATACATAGAAAACATACCGCTTATAACACTGACCAAGAAAGGATATTCTTTGTGCATGAAACTGCATGAAACACCAAGTGTCTGAAAACATTCATGTTTTCTCATAACAGGGTTAGGACATACTATTTCCGAAAAGTAAACGGAGCACAGATTTTTCTAAAAATTAAGTTCGAAAAGAAGTGGTATATAACTATGACGATTGTAGCTACAAAAAAATAATTTCTTTCCAGCAATATAATTTACTACAAAATGACAAAAATAAATGTAAAGTGTTTAGAGGCTCACAGATCTCCACTGCCATATGGTATCACAGCATTAGATGGGCATAAAATAATAGCTACCTATTGTAAAGTTAATGGAGTAATTTATCTCTTAAAATGAATTTTTAAATCCCACATGAAATCATGAAAAAATTTCTAGGAGCTAAATACTTACTAAGCAGAAAGTCTCCGTTGTATTTGTCTTTACTATTGTTCTAGTGTTCATATGACATGTGTTCTCAAAGCACTGTAGTCTCAACAAATTACCGGTATCTTAAATGTCAGACAATGGAAATTTTTATTATCTCTACCTAACAAAATTTTAAGTCTCAAACAGCCAATTTAAATGGCATTGTAATGGGACTGCTTTGTTTGAAGGAGGCAGGAATATAACTATGATACAAAATAACAGAGGTAGAGGAGATGATGAAGTTGAACTGTGCACTCCTGCAAGTGTAAAGCAACATATAGGACTTAGGGACACTCCCCTAAGCATAACACAGCAGTCAGATGGAGTACTTGCCCTCCTGAGTAGAAAGCAACTGTTAAGAATATGGGGGCATGAGGAAGGTTAGCCTACAGATACATAATTCAACTTGAATGGTCTTTTTATGTCTTTTTTCTAGAATACATATCTTTTTCCCACAGAATCACAGGGAAGAAAAACTGAATTAAATGTCTGGTAGGACTAGCCTATCTTTCACTTAAGAAAAATGCCCTAAACTCCACTCCATCTTTAACTCGGCTATCACTCCATAATGGGTATTATTAGAGACACTCAGGTATCTCTAGTTTCTTTTCTACATGTGATCTTCAGAGGAAATCAAGGACTGAATTTCTTAGCACGCTCTTCTCTGGGTTCCCTGATTTCCTAAGGAAAAAAATGTCTCTGGAACAGGGAGAAGCACTCCTCCCTGTAATATTTTCTGAAACAAGCCTAACAGCAGCTCATGATGCCATACAGAGGGAATCACACCTCAACTATTTGTCCCATATACAATATTACTTTTGCTATCCTACATCCATTTCTGTGAATCTTTTTTCTCAGCTGCTCTACCCGCTTTCATCTTGACAATCACCTTTCAAACATCAATTCTTACCACTAAATTGGATGAAACTAAACAGTGAAAGTCACCTACCTCTCATTCAGTAGGAATGCACATGGTATATAAAAGATAATTATAAATAATTGTTGTGGTTTGACCTGACAGATAGCAAAATACCACAGAGTCATTCACTCACTCCCCCCTTCCCCAGTGGGATGGGGGAGAGAAATAGGAGAAAATAAAATAGAACTCATGGGCTGAGATAAAAACTATTTACTAACAGAAAACAAAAAGAAATAACAGTAATGATAAATATATATGTGGGTACACAAAAGGAAGTGATACACAAAGCAATTGCTCACCACCTGCAGACTGACGTCCAGCCAGTCCCCAAGCAGTGGCCCCTTCCCAGCTGACTCCTCCCGTTTTACAATTCACATGATGTCATATGCTATGGAATATCCCTTTGGCCAGTTAGGTCAGGTCCTGGTTCTGCCCCCTCCCAGATCCTTGTGCCCCCCTACTCCCCTTGCTGGCACGGAAGTACAAGAAGCTCAGAAACTGAAATGTCCTTGGCTTGTACAGCACTGCCCAGCAACAAGTAAAAAACATCAGTATGTTATCAGTACTGTTTTTCATCTAAAACCAAACCAAAGCATCATACCAGACACTATGAGAAAAACTAACTTCTGTCCCAGCTGAAACCAAGACAATAATACAAATAATTAGCAAATACTTATTACCATATATCTATTTTGAAATACATGCATCATCACTGTTGTTTCTCAAACACATATTCTTTTATAGTCATAAATGTATTGTTCTTATTTTCTAATCTATTATGCCGAAGTGTTTGCTTTTTAATTAAAAAACTCTTGTGCAAATAGAGGAAACAATCTAAGCATCAAATAAAACACTAAGTAATCCCTTAATCAGAAGTAAAATATGGGAAGTTTGCTACTGCCAATTGTAACCATATTTTTATTATTTTTCAGAGTTTAAGTGGCTATTTTAAACAACAAAAATATCCACAACCCAATTTGACAGCAAAGTCATGCAAAAGACAACAGCTGAAACCTCTACGTTGTGGGTTTACAGTCTGTAAATTAAAACTTTTGGCCATCATCTTGCAATTACAAAACAAAGTCATCCTGCAAGCCTTAGTTCTTCAACTAAATGAGGCATATGTTGTGCACTACATTTAATATGGCCCCAAAGTGCTTCCATTAACAATTCAGTATGAAAGCAATAATTCTGCCAATATACTAAAAATGATTTAGCCTTTAAATAGAAGCCACTGAGCTGCTTATGCCAGAAATGCTTCCAGAGCTAGGAGCAATCTAGTTACTAAATTACTCAAAATGCTATAGATTTTCTATAATCCTTGTTTTTTAATATTTTAACTTTTCACATGCATTCACATCTTGAACATGAAATGAAGTTCAAGTAACAGAGGAGTTATTTTTAATAATGATAATAAAAAAAACTTTCTGAGATTTTACTAAGGTGAAGAAGTACTAACAAAAAAGCCTTAACCATTTTTAGAATCCTATTTACCCCTATCTTCCATGTGCACATTTCACACTCAAAATGGCTAAGAACTTCCCATATTGGATCAGGAAAGGCTTTTTGAGAAAAATTACTTGGAATTCTGTTTTGCAATTAGTATCAAAGCTGAACTTTCAAATAACAAAAAACTTCAACTATCTTTTACATTCCGCATATGTTCTCCATCATTACTAACACCACTCCTACGTTTTCCTTCTTTCAGATTTAAACACAATCAAAATACTACTACTGAAGTCATGTAACTTCTTTCTCATTGCTTCCTTTCTTCCTATCCTTCACAAAAATCAAGTCCAAATTCATTCCTGACCTTTCTTTTGCCCAGAAAGATGCTCAAAAAGAGAATACAAAGCTTCAAGACTTTTCTGAACATTTGGGATCTGATGGCTCTCCCGAGGAAGTTCTAACTATTAAAAAGGTTTTATTAGGACTGATGTACATTTGACATTGACCAGTTTTACCATACCTCTCACGGTTGTCTACCTCAGATGTTTATTTCACAATTCTCTAAAGAGAGACTTCCAACACTTGACTGCATGAATATTAAGTTCTCAGTGTTGATGGAAATATAAAATCAACAAAACAAAAACAGTTACACACCAATAACTACGCAAGAGATTTAATTTTAAGGGACAATATCAAGGAATGTTTGCTGTTTGGTTTATAGGGCCTTCTAAAAGTAAAGAGATAAGAAAACAATTTTAAATGAAGTATAACCCCTCATAACATTTACTATCTTTTAACATCTAGTATCTACAGTATATATGGGAAGTCACTACTGAATTCTGTTATTTTTTTTATCTAAATTTTGTAATATCAAGAAAAGTAAGGGAGGGGGTATTATTTGCTTTCCTTTTTCCTGTTCTGTTTACAGAAAAGGAATCGTGGAGGACAGTATAAAAGGTAAATGAAAGGCCTATTCCTTACCTTCCAATAAAGTAGTGTCAGCTATATATAAAATATAAGAATTGTAAATGCATACCTTCTTCAGAGAACAAATACATCTTAATATGTATACTTGAACAACATTTTTGTAACATATAAACAATAAAATGTGTCCACTTCATTGAAACAAAAATAACTTTATGGATTAAAATGTTTCAACACTTTTTAAAGAATTCAACTTTTTATTCTAGTTGGTTTTTTTAATCCAATCAATTTTGATTAATTAATCTCTGTACACTTCAGGGGCATGAAAATTGAAAGATTAAGTAAAGGCCAGAATCAGCAAGCAGTCTCTTCTTCAAAAGTAATATGCTGGTGTACCAGTGGCCATAAAAGTCTATATTTAATTAAGTCCTCTTCAGGAGTACTGCATACTGTTAATAGTTTAATGGCAGCCTACCAGCAGTTTACATGATTACAGCTTAATAGTGGATTTAAACCTGCCAACTTCATCTTATTTTATAATTCAGAAACTTTCTTCTTATCCATTGTAGATTATAATAACTGGATTATATTTCAGTTCACTGAGAGCATTGTGAAGAGTACTGTCCTTTGTAAAATGCTCCAAAATAGACACAGAGTTAAAAGTGTGCATGCTTCAATAGACATATATGTGATGCATGAAACACATTCACACATCTATACTCTTTCTGCAGGTTCCATCCATTATAAGAAAGACTGTAACTTCCCCTGTATGCTAGTGAATGCCAATATGCCCATGACACATCAAGGAAAGATGAAATTCAGTTTCAGGAAACATGATTCATGAAAAATGTGCAGATGATGAAACTGAGAAGTATTCACAAAGAATAAGCAGATTATGAAGCTTGTTATGCCCTTCAATGTGTTTTACTTTACGAGTAACCTTATTCATTTCAATAGCCTATGCACTCAATTGGCTTAGCATTCTGTGCTGAAACAACAAAATTCACATGGAAAGTTCATCATTTTCTAGAGAATTTCATTTAGTTGGAGAAATTAGATCGATTAATGAGTAATTATGCTGAAATTGTAATATCCGAATCAGTCATAGTCAGTCTTTCAGTTGATTAACTGGCAAACAGGTAATGACAGCTAGAAGTGAACAAAAAATAAATGTCTATTGGTTCATTCATAATATGTATATTTTTTTTAAAAAAAAAAAAAGGTCAAGGTATTCTTAATGATTCTAAAATGATTTTGTTTCTCACTTTTACAGTAACAATCAAAATCTGAAATCAGAAAGCTCTTTTGTTGCTGAAATTTTTTTGCATAAAAATACACTGTTTTTATGATTAATAAGCTGTAAGCGTTTACATATTTTAAGGAAAAAATAATATTCACGAAAAAATAACAATGTTGCTGCAACTAACTGCACCTGATATTTGGTTCATGTTAGCAGAGCTACCTTTTCTGACCTCATATTCTAGCACTGCCATTTATGAGAACACTTGGACAAATAACCTGGCAATAGTTATCAAGGGTACAGGTTGTTTCAGACAACTGGCAGCTAAGAGATTCAAAAACTTCCATTCCTCCAAGATGTCCTTATCTTCCCTTACTATATCGCTTCCAATTTCTTTTTGGAGAGTAATGGCTAGGTTCCAAGGGGCTAGGAGCAACAACTCTGCTCCTAAAGCCTTCCCTAAAAACTTATGCATGCTCACAATGCATCCAAGCCTGCAACATCATTTCCTTCAGATGTATCAATGTCTTTTGCTTTCTCACAAATGAGAATGTACCAACTATGACCTTTTTACGATTGTTATCTACAACTGCTTCCTCAGAGACTTTTACATCTAGCATTTCCTGGTGAAATAAATTAGTCAAGATTTTTCAAAGTATCACATCAATTAACCTGGTCCTAGTGATTTCCTATCATATATATCATTTACCAAATTTATAAAATATTGCAAAATGTTTTGAAGTTCAGTAACTGCACCAATTATTTCTATCCCGCAATCAGAATAAAATAATTTGTGGGTGCAATTAAGATACCCTGGAAAATGTCTTACAATGGAGCACTAATCTCAGAAAAAGTGTTGAAAATGGCACTGAGATGCTTATGCGTACTACTGCATTTTCTTTTGAAAAAAATTTGCTTGGGTTACCAACTTTTTCATCAGCCAATATCATTTACATTTAGTCATTATCAGTGTAGTTGAAAACGTAATTATTTTCTACAAAAAATTGATTACCACCTAGTGAAGTTTCTTTTATAGAAGACACGAGGAAGTGTATGTCTGTAAAATTGAAGGGAGTCCCCAGATGCACCTTGTGGCTGCAAAATTAACTTTTCTTGACCAATAATCTTTCAAAGAGAAGCAGAGGTAATAACACTACTGACTGGTGTGTTCTGCAAGACTTAGTTTCATCTTTCTTCCTTAAAACTACTTAGTGAGAAACACACTCTTGAACACTTTCATATTTTGTCTTGAGTTCAGATGGCAGAGAAAATGCAAAACAGTTTATTTGTGGACACTAAATGCAAATTTCTAACAAGCAAGTGGTTGACTACATAGAAGGTGAAGGACTCTTTCTCAGTAACAGATATAAAAACAATCTTGCAAGCCTTTAACAAAGCATCAGGATGACTTTATTATCACACCTAATTTCCATAAGAGACACAATGTTACCACTGAGATACATTGATCATGTAAGTGCTGAATCAAGTCTTACATGTAGTGAAATTTTCTGGAGGTAAGATTTTTTGCTGTAACTGATTTCAATGTTGCACTATAAACACCAGTCCAAATCCAGTGAGTTGCCCTCCTCTTTTTCTGCATCATCTGAAAAGGTAAATCTGGAGTGACCTTCCCATCCTCTTTATAGTATGGCTGTGGGAGGGAACGGAAGTAACTGTGCAGGCTCACATAATAACTGTGATTTTACTTTGTATTAAAGTAAGAATAGAAAGAATCAGTAGCATCTTCTGAACTTGTCCACAAAAAAATCCTGACAAGTTTCTCAAGTTAAGGGCTCCAGCTTTTTTATACCTTGCATTATTTCTGAGATTGGGTGTGTGATGAAATCTGAGGATGATATTGGCGTTACAGTGTCATTCAGAAAGTACCTGTGAATATTTGTCTCTTGTCAGTGTAGGGCATTAATGACAGATAAAGCAGCATGGCAACCCTGGGCACACCAAGGGGATTGCAACTAGATGATCCTTAAGGTCCTTAAATATCTTTAACGCTTAACGGGTTGGTCCTCCCAAACCAAGCCATTCTATGATTCATTTAAGTGGCACAAGCAATGGGCCAACAAAAACACTACCACTAAATGTGTCAAGAACAGTGCAAAGTAAACTTCAAGGAATCCAGTTGCAGATGGCAATCATGACATATGAGCACTTGAGGACAAAAAAAAAAAGATAAGTAAATGCAAAAAAAGCTACAGAGAACACCAAGAGCTCTGTTCAAAGTGATTGGTCACACCTGATGACCAAATTAATTGACATGCCATCAAGTACTATTGACTTCCCATAATCATGCACCAACCTCAGAGAAGCATGCTACATGAAAGCACCCTTTACAGATGTATTCTACCCCATGCCCCTTTCATTCACATAATATTAAACTGGCATGAGAAACAAACTTGCCAGCAGAGTCAAAATATAATTCACTACTCATGTATTGACCTAAGTAAAATCATGTAAAGACTTCATCTTTAGCATTTTATAACTATAGAGAATGTATTTCAGAAAAATGGTATTTCGGAGAAACAGCCTTATTTAATACTAGCCTTAAAAGGCAAAAAAGAAGAAAACCAGCAATCACAGATGCCATTTATATTACTTTTTCATTAGATAGGAATCCAGTAAATGAAGTAAACCAACCATAATATTATAAATTATTTTGTGTTCATTTCCTAGAAACCCAAAATAACATTGCGAACCATATTGACAGCCTTCGGCCAAAATCCAATACATACATTCTCCGTAATTCTTATTTTCTTTTCAAATTAATTTCATATTTACTGTATTTTCAATTACAAGATTAATTACTAGTGTCCTAGAATATCAGATTTACCAATATTAGATTATGTGCCCTGAATGCCAGTATTTGGATTAATTGCAAACCTCATGTTCTTTCTAACAAGAACAAATCAAACAGCAGCTTAACCAAATGGAATCTTTTTCATTTCTGATGTTTTCTTCAAGGACTTGAGAGCTATGTGTGGTTCATTATGTGCCAGGAGTTAGTGTGATTGATTTCACAGGTAGAAATCTCTAACGAAGTACAAGGACAAAAATATGCCAATGAGAGACTATAGCAAATTCAGAAACTATATAAACAGGAAGTCCTTACATCAGTACAGTACTCTTTCTTTCTTTATGAATGCAATTTAGAAACTGTGACGACTACCAGCTTGAATCTTTCTGGTCACATAGGAGTGATCTTCAACCATGTATTAATGGCAAGCAGTGACACCACTTGTTTGTACAGAATACTTAGTATGTATATATACAAACATAAAGCTACATGAATAGCTAACAGCATGCAAAATGTTCATTCAGTCAGCCCATGTATAAGTGGTATAGCTACAAGCATATTTTCAAAGCCATATTTAACTTTGAAATATTATGCCTTCCATTTGCTATTTACATCATTGTTGTTTCTATACATAGTGCACATTGTATACAATATTGTAGAAATCAATGTATTTTTATACTCAGATACTTACATACACAAGACAACTAGTAGACACCTCAGCACCTGGTATTAAACCCTGGTATGGAGCATAATCCCTAGCCAACTGAAATTACTACATTTAGATGTAATCTAAACTACACAGAAGTCCCACTGAAAGCCAAAGTATTCCTAAATCACATTACATTTTAAATCTTATTCAAAACACGTGAATATTCCTCTATGAAATCACTTTTTAGTCATAAGTTAAACCCAAGTGTACACACCTAAATTGTTTTGACTATCACTTTATTCAAACTTGATTTTTTTTTCCCATGAATTTTATTTTCAGAATATGTTTCTGAAGCAAACTTACATAAAAGTGTAATTTTATTTAAAGACACATAATATTAAAACTACTTTTAAACATCTTACATTCTTCAGAAAGGGAGTAAACACCTCAGTTACAATGAAGTCCAGCATCTGAACTATGGTTCAGTGAAAACTTCCTTTGAATACGAGCACCCATTGTAAGTGTATGCACTGCACACGTTACACTGGTTTACGCACACAGAAATATTTCACTTATTTCTGCCACCATGCTCTCAGAGCATACGTCTATGTATCCGAATTACATCTATAACCACTGAAATGTTTCTGAAACATCCTCCATGTGTTATATATAGGATAAAGCAAGATTCAAATTGGTTATTCACAGAAGACTTTTCAAGCATATACACACACAATATATAAACAAGTATGTAAACACAGATGTTTATTAGTTATTAATACTTAATTAATAGTATTGTTATTAATACTTTTATATCTGAAATATTTTCATATAGATCTCAAACATCAACAGTTAGATTGTGTGGTTTTGCATCATTTATTAAAAGCAGTCATACAACACTGCAATTATTTCTTGTCAGTTATCTTACTGTTTTACTACTTAGGTTGTTACAATACTTAAGAATGAAGAAAGAAAAACACATATGGCTTACTTTGTACTGTGAAAGAAATAGAGCACATGGAAATTTGTTTTGCTTCTGTGCTATATTTTTTCCTTTGGTACCATATTTTCCTACCTCTGAAGCTAACTTCTCCTTTCATATTGTCCTGGAAAAATATTCACGTTATAAAACTATCTATGTATACATGTAAAGCAAGAATTGCCTGATGTATCAACTTCAAGTTAAATAAAAAGTGAACACTTAGGTATATTTCATTTGAAGAAATATATAATTGAACTATTAACCAATTAATGTGAGGATTGGTATATGAAGTGTTGAGATCTCTCCAAGATCTTATTAAAAGGATATTCCACAGCTATATTATTCTCTAAAGGAGATTAGTGCCTTTGCTACAGGCAATACCAACCATTGTGCCACATTTAAAGTTTCTATTTTACTAACTAAAACACTTATTTCAGTACTTACAAATATAACCACAAAAAAATACTATAAAGTTTTACTTAATAAAATGTTCCACTTTGTGGTTTAACTCCCTTATTCAAACACTCTACTGTAAAACTAAGATTTAATGTCCTTCGGCTTCCTCACATTTGTTCCATAGTTCAAAGTACCAAAGTGAACTATCATGCTTCATAGTGCAAACAGAAATATACCATATGATCCTATGTCAACCAAGACAATAAATTGACAATAAACATGCAAGATTTCTTTCAAATATCATACAATTAATTTGCAATAGATTGCATGAATCTGTTTTGCTTCAGAGAAAACAAGGTCAGATCTAGTGGTTAACATGGTAATCCTGCAGAAGAGCACTGTTCGTTGTTAGAATGTACATGTAACAAAATAAATTAATACCAAATCACTATAATTGAACATAAAACAAAAGGATAGTTTTTCTGACTACCTCCATTCCACCTGATAATACAAATTCCTGCAATAACAAATGGTGCTTCATTAGGTAATTTACTGAAAAATTGTGCAAGGTGGGTTGAGTAATTAAATCCAAAATTATCCCACATTTAATAACTGGTGTCTGTCTTGCATGCTGACAAGTTATTGGCACTTGCAGAGCTTGGTGTTGGTATTATCATCGCTATTTAAGTCTACAGAAGTGAGAGCATAATCACATTTTAAAAGTACAATAAATCATATTTAAGTAAAATTAAAAGAAAATGGCGCTTGCTTAAAATATTAGGTATGGAACTTCAGCATTTGCCTAAATTACTATAGCTTCATACCACAAAAGATTGCTACTAGATCACAACACTCAAGTGTTTTTGTTGAACTTTAACTAATGATTGATTGTCTAATTCATAGTGCATTCTTTCCATCTTACAAAGCTGAAAAGATTTTGCATCTGCAAAACTTCTTTATGCTATTGCAACATAAATTTACTTTAACCTTATTTGACGTGTTCTATGTTTAAAAAAAAAAAAAGAAAGAAAAAGATATACATTTGTCCTACCTGAGGATAGAAAAATCAACTAATCAACTGCTGATCTGCAATAGTAAAACAAAAAACATTGCCTTAAAATGATGTACCTGATACAATTAGGAAAAAAAAATCCTAATCAGAAATATCTGAAAGTATCTGATAAATTCTATACAAACTGCAAGTGTAGATGCCAGCATTTTATGTAATAAAACATACTATTTAACCAAACATCTATGCACAGAGGTGCTTTTTCTTTAGCTTGACCCTCTTGCAACAGTTCTGAATTTGAATAGCAGCAAAAGAATTACATGAGATGTACACATGCATTCCTGCCAGCCTAGCTCAATTTCTATTAAAAAATGTCAGAACTGACAACTGACATTCAGAACCATTTGCAGCAAATCAAGAGAAAATATATTTTGAAGATCTCTGAATAATACCTCAACAGGGAGCGCTTTATTTATAGTCATAAAGCACTTGTTACTTAAGTGCTTAGCATAGGAGGGATCTGAAACATTTTAACTCATAAGTTACACAGACTCTCACATTAAGATTATCCATTCCTACTACAAACCTTAACACCCACTAGGTTCCCAGCCAAATGTGAGAATTATTCCAGAAACGGTAACATTTATTCTAAAATCATTTTATTTTCCTTTAACTTGAAAGAAAACCTATTACCACTACTTGTAGTGAACATAATAAGAGACATTGACTACCTATGACAATATCACTCGTGCAATATTCTCTCCCACATTGCAACTATGGCAATGAAGAAAAAAAGAAATAAAAATACCTTAATTACCAACTAAAACTATCCATGAAATGGTGTCCAGTCTCTAAGATAAGAAAATTAACTTACAAGGTCCAAGTAAAAAATAAATAAAAATAAGAGAATAAACATTTTTGTTCTTTTTGGAATTTCAAAAGTTTACTAATTTTACAGACAGTAAGGTCTGAATGAGCATGTAAAACACACTGATGTATTAGATACAATGCAATCTCAGCCTTCTCTGTGAAAAAAAATTTCCAAATATTTTTTTCGTAATGTACATACATTTCTGAAAGAAAACAGAATTTGAAAATTCTTGCAGTTGGAGGGATATTTCAGTATATGATCAATGCAGTGTTACAAATGAATTTGAAGATCACAGAATCACAGAATTGTAGGGGTTGGAAGGGGCCTCGAGAGATCATCGAGTCCAACCCCCCCGCCAAAGCAGGTTCCCTACAGCAGGTTGCACAGGTAGGCGTCCAGGCGGGTCTTGAATATCTCCAGGGAAGGAGACTCCACAACCTCCCTGGGCAGCCTCTTCCAGTGCTCCGTCACCCGCACCATGAAGAAGTTCTTCCGTATGTTGGTGTGGAACTTCCTGTGCTCCAGTTTGTGGCCATTGCCCCTTGTCCTGTCCCCACAGACCACTGAAAAGAGGTTCCCCACCTCCATTTGCCTCCCGCACCTAAGATATTTATAAACATTGATCAGGTCACCTCTCAACCAGAAGATACTGGTTATAATAGAATTATTACATATTAACCATATTTTCCTACAAGACTATGCATTTTTACTAAGATTTTACATTGACTAGTAAGATCAGCTTACATTGTAATATTTTTATAAACTACAAAAAACAGCTTTATGCAGATTATTTGCTTCAGTAGGCAAAAATGCTATAAAAAGATTTGCTTATAGACAATGTTTGACAGATTTTTAATCACTATTCGCATATTTTCCATCCTTTCATTAAAATGATATGACTACAAAACAATGGCTCTTGTTGAGCAATTTATGATGAAACAGAATATTTAGATTATTTTATAGTATTAGCATCAGAATTTTCTAGCCTAGAATGGGTGGAAATGTATCAGACAAAAACGTAGGACTATTTAACTTTGTAAGTATGCTTACTATCAGTTACAGGTTTTATGAGAGTTCAGAAAATGTTTTTATTCTCTAAGACAGAAAGACGTGGAAGAACTGCAAGTTTTGCTTATGACATTTTAATGATTCAAAAAGCCTAAAAATAGAATTATAATCAGCAGTGGAAACACAAATTAGGCAGCTAGAACAATGCTTTTATTGGAGTGATTTCTTTCTTACAGAAAGTGTCACAGTGTATTTTGGATGTATGAGAACATTGAACAATGCTTTTGCTTTAGTATCTTATAGCTTGATAAATTTCTTGATCATTAAATGTTATTAAACACTCCATATGAGATATGAAGTGTGGGCAGGTAACATTAATGAAAAAGAAAGATGATCTTTGTTAAGTGTTACTCATTTGTACTCCTTTTTGATAAAATATCTGATGCTCAAGAGATGCTCGTGATTCCCAAGTCAGAGCTGTTGGTAGGCTTTATACCCAGAAGCTTCTGGGTAAGACAAGCATTCATTGTGAAAGTAAGTACTGTGTTCCTTCTCCATCTTCTCCCTTGTCTTCAGGTTTTAGAAATACAAGTTATAGACGCCATAACTGATGCAGATCTCAGCAGAGCAGAGGTATGTTCTGGGAGTCTACAAACACTCATAACGTTTTTTAGTGAAACTAATTACTTCAGTTAAGACTTCTACACTTGCCACATACTTTAGAAACTTGCTTACAAAAGAACTTACTCCCAATTGCTTATCTTGGACTTTGCAATGTTTAAAAAGCCAAACCCTGGGCCAAGAAGGATGCTGATGGATGCCTCAGATGTGAATATTTGCCAGTGAAGAAGAGTTAAATATGCAGTACTCCCACACACAAACTGGAGAGGCTCCAGAGCTCTCCAACAGAAAAATTAAGACACAGGATTATGTCTGATTTATTATTACCGACGCTCACAAACTATTCATTCATTTTACTTTAGATAGATACTGGTTAATAAACAGCAACATTTAGAATCATGGAACACAATTAGTCAAGCAATTATAAGAGTTAAGTCTGTCTAAACAAGAAGCTTTGAAGATCTAATATTCATCTATTTATGAAGTTATCAGTGTCAAAAATATCATTTCTTTAAAATGGTAAACATACTTGTCTCATTCTTAAGCAGGTAACAGCCTTTTGTCATATCTTAAAAGCAGTATTTCAGTGGTAGGTAGAAACAAAGAACGGGAAATTTCAGCCAAGAAACAAGTTACCGTAAGAGTATAAAATATTTTTGGATTACATAAAACTCTAATCATCATACACTTCCCATGCTGTTTTTAGACAGAACATATTTTTTAAGAATCTAAAAGCTAAAAAAAGATATTGAAATTGACACAATAAGTAATATTATCGTCTCTGGATCTGATAGATAAAATTTTCAAGATAATAATGTGTTTTATCAACATAGACAAACTTTCATTATAAAGGTCAAGCAGTCTGCACAAAATCCCAATAAAGTTGTGTGGTCAACAATGCCTTATTTCCCATTCTTTTTTAAAAACCTCTCAAGATGTACTGGACATCATTACAAATTTCATAGTATTTTGTGAAAATTATTTCTCCCTATACCATAACTGTGAAAATTATGTTCCACACTATGATGACATTCCCTTAACCATGTTTTTGTTTCCTTGTATATCTCACCATTTTTTTGTCCTTTAAGACATTTTCTCTCCAAAGCAATTGTTCCCAAAATGCATTACAGTGACAGAACTAGAAATTGAAATACTGCATGTTTCTGCTCTAATACCCACCAGACGCTATTTTTGGTATTAATGACTTTTACAATGCTGTCACCCTTTAATATTTTCTACACTATGAAATGTAAATCAGCTCAAGACAGTGTCAGTGCCAGCTACAGCTGAACTGCAGCTGAGAAGTGTATACATGCAAATGTAGACAAAAGCAAACTACATTAAGCCTCTCAAAAATTCTGTTGGAGCTTTGCTGACTGCAGAAACATTTTTAAAGCTCTAAAGCACTGTCAAACCAGTTGCCCTTAAGTATTATCAAATATACTAAATTAAAATCCTGATCCCAAAAAACACATCATGTGAAATACTATTTTATTCTGTGTCTAGTTTTACTGGCTAAAATAAGATTCACTATGTACAGGATTAAGTTAAACTGTGCAGTTGTAAGCATTTTTCCCCACATGCTGAAGCATACCTAAAGAATTTTATACTATGAAGAAACCAAGAAGGCTCAAAATACCTTCAAACACCCAACTACTTCTCGATAACCTTTCAACATATTAAGTAATGGAACTTTCCCTACTGATTCAATAAGGATTGGATAAAGTACTTGGACATCTGTATAAAGCCCAAGTTCCAATCATTATTAAGCCACCATATCTAAACAATTTTTCAGGACCTTAAAAAGTGTATGTTAAATGTAAAAATTTACTCTCTTGATAGTAAGAGTATTTCTCATGCCTTTTCAATATTAATGCAAGTACAGCCAGTGCTATTCTAACAAACTTTTGACTTACAGAGCAGGAAGACTCACAACAGGAAACACGTCATTTAAGTCCAACTAAACACACCTTCTGATCACCAGACAGTATAATTTAGCTAGCTCTATTTAGATGGGGAGCAACCAAGCTGCACTTAGTGCGATACAGAAGTGGTTAAAGCAGATTAATATTGCTTTCCTGTGTCTCTTGTTCTGAAACGAGTTCTGCTTATGATTTTCAGAGTGCCACTAGCAGCTGTTGAGTACTAATCTGTAAAACTTAAAGTGGCCGAAACCTGCCTTCCACCCAAATCAGACCAAAGGTTTAGATGTGACAAAAAAATTCTGCATTAGTGTTACATCTCGCATATTTTTTACTTGATTCTAGTATTTCAGTCTTTGAGGTGCTTTGACACAAATTATGACATAGCCACAGATATCAAGAGTTAATCCTATTAGAATTTCTTTATGCAATAAACAATCTGTTCTTGAGAAATTAGTAGTGCATCAATATTACCTCTTATCAATATTGCCCGTCAAATGAATTCAATATCTAAAAAGCTCAGTTAACTTGCATATTCTAATTAATATCATGCTCAAAATAGTTAATGATGCTAAATTACAGCAATCTTTCTAAAAGGGTCAAATTTGTCTATCTGCATTTAAGCTATAAACATCAGGCATGAAAACGAATTGCTTTTGGAATAACACTAATTCTTAAAGTTTTTTTTTAAGAAAATTATTTCCTTGCATTTATTTTTAATGTTTAATCAAACCACCCAGTAAAGGATTTTAACTGATAGAAAACCGCAGCGTTGTGCCTCTCTTTCCTCCAGAATTTTCACAAAGACACACAAATCTATAGAGGTACACAGCAGAGTATGGCTTCAAAACTATGTTAACATGAGATTATTTCCTCACTTTTAAAAGATTTTTTTTTTTATTAACCTGTAATTTCATGCCATTCTAGATGTCATTATACAGTGCTTCCCACAATAACAACTTCATGTTGTAGTAACACCAGTTCTGCACCAGCAGTTGCTCAGGAAAATTTCTCACAAATTCCTCAAGTTAGTGAGCACATTAGAGGGAATAATATGCTTCCACTTCCAGCAAATAAATAGCTGTCTCATAAAGTCACTCACTATCAGCTGAAAGTTAAAAAGATAATCCAATAAAGAGATTGAGCAGTCATACTGAATGATCTGCAAAGCAGCATTAATTTATCAGCAAAATTGTATTTTTACTGATGTTCTTAATACTTACAATGTCATATTGCTAACATAATAAAATGTGTTGATAAATACATTTATTCTTGTATTATAATTCTTGAAAAAACACAGTTTCACATTTTATCAAGGTACAAAGTTAACTAAACCTAAAGGTGTTCCTGTGAAGAAAACAAATTATTATTTGTGTTCGGATAAAATTTGATCATTAACCTGATGGATTAGCCACCATGCTTGCTGTCACACAGAATGCACTGTAGAGACAAATAAGGTCATAGGTTTCTCCACAAGAAAAAATAAAGTCAAAGCTTTTTTACTTTGCACATTGGTTTCTTTAACATTTTACAGTCAAAATGTTGCACTTCAACAAAACGGACTTGATGGAGAGGTGAGGAAAGCATTAATAAACAGCCAGGGCAATTCTGTGCTCAAAAAGACTTAAAATAAAAACAAATATCAATATACTTATATGAAGTTCTTTTCCCTTGACATTATCTGTTCGGTGCATAGCTTTCTCAATCTGAAAGGGCATCTAAGAAAATTCAGGTCACAGGACATCATTTAGAATCTTTCTTGAGAAAAAATTGATTTTCTGAGTCTAATATATTGAAAGAAAAACCAGTTTGAATCAAGAAAAGGTTATAAGCCAGAAAAGGAATTCCACATGATGATCTCATTAAGACAGTACAAACAATAGGTAGGTTTGAGGACAGGGGTGTCCTGGACAGTGGGAGGAGCCGGCTAAAAAGACCTGTTGGTACAATCACTGGTAGCAAATGTGATCTAGCCTACCAAACATCTTCAGAATACCATGCCATAAATCTAATGTATAATGAAGGCAAACTGAAACAAGTTGTCCTTGTACAGATATAGGTCGTGTTCCTATCAGCAGAGTATTTAAACAGAAAAAAAGTTTTATGAAGATGCAAGAGAATTTTCAGGAAGTTTATACAGTATTTTTCCTTATTTACAGAAAAGGAAGTCTGAATAAGACTGAAGTGCAACATGCTATTCAAGACAATGATACAAATATTAAAAAAAATACCAACTGGAGAATATTTCTTCACAAAAAAAAAACTGCATAACCAAGTATTCTGAAGATAGGAGATACTAGATGCTGGTATTGGCAGATCAAACTTAAATGTGACAGTGGTAGTTAAGGTGAGCTTACAAGAGCCATTATAGTATTATGTCTTCATAAGAAAATCTCTAAAAGAATTTCTTTTATCATCATTTCAACAGGTTAAGCAGCAGCAAATAGCATTCATGTGACATCTTTCCCACAAGGTTCTAGGAGCACATATTTGTATGTTGACAAACATCAGCATACAAGGCAATAAAAATTCATTAGGCAACTCACCTTCAAATAAACACTGTTGGAAAATGACCAGCATCTAGTATTGAAGAGGCAAAAGGAAGTTAATTTATATATAATTCTTAGTTTTAGTAGCTATATTCATTACAGTTTTACTGTTAAAACCAATGAACTTCAGATTCTCTCAAGGATCATTACAAAGCCTTTATTTTGCCTTTAAATATCCATATATAATTTTCAAATAATCACCGGATATAAGAGCAAAATGTAACCTTTAAACAATTAAAAAAAAAAGATTCCTGTTGCTAATTCTACAGTGCACAAAAGAATGTTTCACTGATGTCAACCCTAATTAACAGAACTTCATCAAACAGTCTTTTGAAGTCAATGTCAGTGGTTGTCAGATACAAATATCTTAACAGAATATGCAATATTTCTTTCTTTCTTAACACTGAAAAGTAACTGCCTTGGAACTCATCACTGTGAAGCTCCTAAAAATATTAATCATTCAATTACTTAAGTATGAATTATCACACTCCAATTTCAAGTGCTAAATTTAAAACTGTTCATGTTATCAACCCATTAGCAAAACACATCATAACAGAGTCAGTGTCTTTAGTTAACACAGAGACATTTCAAAAGTTCATATTCATTTTCACCTATTCCCAGCAGAATGAAAGTGACTTAGGTAATTTTGGTATACATCAGGAAAGCTAGGTGTTGATAAAAAAATAAAATCATTTTTAATGAGGAAACCAAGGATGAGAGAGACAGAAAAGATGCATGAAGGAATGAAAAAGGTATAAGGCAAAGGAGCAGAGGACAATAGCAGTGAAAATGAAGGAGACTAGACTTCAAAGAAAGGTGATACATTGTATGCTTGTTGAGAGGCTAAAAAACCTACACATAACAGAATGATACTAGGAACTTAATCACCTTCATTTCAGAATATAGCATAGGAGATGTCCAGTACATAGCATTGAGCTCACACAGGATGAGGAACATTGTGAAAGAAAGAGAGAGAGAGTTCACTCTCATTGTGAGAGAGTTCATTCACTTCACTGAGCGAACACTCTATTCTGTACACCCTAAGGCAAGATCCTGAAGAAAACACAGTGTCATCATACAATTAAAGAACCTCCCAGATCATTCTTATGGCTTCTATAAACATGCAAATATTCTATAATACATGCAAATATTCTAGAGGGCTGCAGAATGTGATCTTTACTGATGGGTAATCTGAGATCATAAATACAGTTAGAGACAGTAAGCTATTTCTCAAAAACAGAGAGGATGAGTAAATTTTAGTATTTTCCTTAAGTCATAGGAACAAATCCCATCCAACCCTATTTCACGCTCAAAAACAATATGCAAATCAATCAAAACAAAACCAAAAAAAGGTAAAATATAGCAACAGCAGTGAGATATTGCACTTTTCATGAAACAAACTATTAACGTTCCCTTCATGTGCCAAGTAGAATTAACTGTCATAAATCATCTCTACTGCAAGTACAAAGCATGTATTTTGTTTGCTGTCCAATTCATCTGTTGTACACACAACGTGAAAAGTTACAGTTTTATCACGCATGAGTGTATTACTTCTGACAACTTCACTAAAGACTTTCTTCACTAAATATATAAAAACTATTTTGATAATAAAAGCTCTTCTAGCTTTTACCAAAGAAGATGGCCAATGTTATTTATTCTTTAAATAAAAACTGAACAGACTATTCTTCTAATGTGAAATATAGCCTTACCAGTAGACTAAGTCACACCTTCCTAATGAGACCAGTCTCTGTTTGTTACTAAAACAGGCACAAGCAAACAGTGGTACTATAGCATTGTGAGCTACAAAACATATTTGCCTTTAAATTCTACTTCAAATGTCGCACCACTTAAATCAAAATGTATATCTAAACATTATCTTCTAGAAATAAAGTATCACTGAAGTTCAGTAAAAGAAATAGTTAATCCAGGAGCTAGGAAAAAAAAAAAACTGGACAAAATTAGTCTCTGTTCCAAATTATGAAAAGAGAAACAACATACATAAGATTTAAATTTGGCAAACAATTTCCAAGTGGATAGCTTACTTATTTGGAAATGAAAATTTTAAAAAATCTGTTTATAATTATTATGTTTAAATAAAGGGTATTCCTTCTCTGGTAAAGTAAATTTCATCCAAAAAATACTCTTCCTGAAAATGATACAAATAGTATTTCTTTAGAAGGCACCCTGTAAAGACCTACTTGTTTTTCAGTCAGTTCTTCTGGAGAAAACAATCTAATTTGTGTATTGTAAGCAAAAAATTACATGTATTCTAAGATACTAAGTACCTTTACAAGGAAAAGAATTACAGACGCTCATGCAGCAAGAAAATCGATTAAGAATAACACCTGGACAATGACAAATATTTGACAAGTCTCTTTTACTTTATATAATAAAAGCAACTGCTGATGTCACCATCAGTGTCGCAAAAAAAGTAGGGTGGTAGGGGAAGGGGAAGTAAGACATTGAGGTTGTTACGGAATTCACCAACATCTTAGAAGGAGAAAGGGAATTCTTTCTTCACTTGTAAATGTAGTCATTTTTCCATTTTGGAGAATGTGGCAGGGGAAAGTCTAGTGTCATAATCAGGCTTTCTAACTGAAATTAGCTTGCCTCACATTTAAGAGTGTTCTGTATTAAAATCAGACGCTAAGAAATTTTTTTCCAAAAACACCAAAGTGGAATATCAATTAGAACACTGCTAACATTGAAAACACAAGCATAACTATTCCTAAGTTCTGAAAGAACGTAATCTGTAGTGAATAATTGATACAGTCTTTTATCAAAAATGTTTTCAACCATGGTAGAAGATTTAACTCCTGCTGTTTAAACAGCAATGCTGATGGCAATAAGGAAACAAGGTTTCACTTTCTTCTCCTGGCAACACAATTAAGAAAGCATTTTATCTTCTGCCTTACTTCAGATTTTTTTCAAAAAAAAAGTTTCATTTAATACATACAGAAAATGTCCTGATTGTAAAAAGAAAAGAAAATGAGATGGTGACATTTGCACGTAGAGTTTAGATGAAAACATTAACAGTTCAGCATTGTTATATGTTATACTCTAATATTTTTTATAAATGATCATAAATAACCCACGTCTCTGTTTTAGACGTACTTGCATATTCTTAAAGCTGGCATCAGACAATTAATAAATATTAAAACCACTAAGTATAAACTAACTAGTCTGAGGAAAAAGCCTAATGATCTTAGATTTACTACAAATATTTTGGCCCATTTCTATGAAGCAACTACGCATCTGTGTCCTGTATAGAATGACGACTTTGCCCGTCCTCCAGGTATGCCCGGAGGGCAATGTAGGCTATAATGACCCATCTGTTCACTACTGGCAACTAGCAAACTTCTAATGAAGACAGATGTGGGTCACCCTGTACAAGAAGGCTGCAGGGTGTTAATGAATCCACCTAATGGTCACTACCTGCCACTGCTGACTGATTGATGAGCAAAAGGGTTAAGCTTCAAAAGCAAAGACAAGTATTTCAGGTAATCATTAGTCTTACCAGTGTATCTCTGTCACACTCCCTAATGCATATATACACACACACACTTTAATGTTGTCTTTCCCCATTAAAAAAAAAAAAAGGAAAAAAAGAAAAAAGCTTCTATTATTTCCCTCTGGACAGCCTCAAATAGCCTGAAAACCATGAAACAAAGATTGTATGAGAAATTCGTTACCTTTATTGCCCAGAGAAATAAAAATACTCAATGTTCACAGTAATTTTTAAAGAAGATGTCTGACACTAACTGAGAAAAAAAAAAGCTTAGAGGAAATAATTACCAGTTGCAAAGCTCTACAGGTATTCACACTTCATAAAGAAATATAATCTGATAATAGAATAGGAAGGAACTTTTCTAGAGAGCTCCATTCACATACGCTACAAAGTAAAGGATTTTTTATAATGATCACCACAGGAGTTAGTGAGGATTCAACTAATTCTGACAATTCCATGTGAAGGTAATGGCAACACAAGAATCAGCTGCTTATGAACAAATTATTGATGCAAATCCAACCATTCATCAATTCTAGCGAGCAAGTGTCAAAAAGTTTTGCAATGGGAAAACTAGAGAGGGAAGTCTCTCTAGAGAAACAGACAAAGAAAATACACCCTATAGTGAGAAGTGTTATGACTTTGAGTTACTATGAGGTGAAACCTGCACTGAATGTTACCATCTGCCAGGGCACACCAAGATTTAGTTAATAAACAGCTGCAATAAAGCAAACTTACAGCACTATCTAGAAGCATACAGGTATAGTAAAACATTAAAAAGGAAAATGTAAGGTTAATAAAAGAAAGAAGTACTTCTCACATAACAGCTTTTGAAGATAAGTGGATCTTTTACTTTTAGAATCAATATATGCATACAACAAAGAGAACCAACTAATTTAATTTCTGATGCAACTCTACTGATGGGAGACAGGAAACCCAAAAAACTAAGCGCTGCACATCACCCGCTGGGAAATATTCTTTACCAGCTGTACCAAGTAATAGTATATTAAAAACCAACCCTTGCAGTAATATTAAGTGAACAGCTTGTTGCTTTAGTAGGTGGCTTCACAAAAATGTGGAAGATGCCCTTACTGGAAAACAAAATTTTATCCCTTGCCATGCTCATCTGCTGAATAACCATTAATAATCCCTGTAACCTCATTACCGATGTTCTTAACTGTAAAGTGAATATTAGGATCCCAGCACACAGTCTGCAAGCCTCAAAACATTCATTTGGGGAGAGAATTTTAGTGTATTTGAGAAGAATCTTTTTCCTAGGTTAAAATAAAAGTGAATTTTTGGCTTGATAAAAGTCAGGTAATTTTTTATCCAAATAACAACATAGCAAAAACTTTAGTTTCAATAAACAGAAGATAACACTAAACAACGTCTAAACCTCTGTATTATCAGATAAACAACAGCCTTTTCAAGTGTTAAGCTGTAACACTATTTTTTAACACAATTGGATATACTTGTTAAACTTATGTATTCATTAAAACCTGTTTGTTCCATTCACATTTTAAAAATCTGTATGATAACGCTCAAAAACTTACCCTGTATATAAGCAAAAGATTTCCTGTAAATATAAGGAAATTTATGCCTACTCTGTGATGGTATAAAATGCAAGTTTGCCTAATACATGCCAAGAAAGTCTCCAGTGTAAGCTACCTCTTCAAATAGATTTAAATTCACACATGATTTACTGTTGTTCCCAGAACTGAAATGATTAAGAAGCCTTGGTATTTTGCCCAAGGCAACAGAAGCTCTTCAAGATCCGGTAACTCCTCTATATGATTCTTTTGTAAGAATCCATTAATATTACATACAAGATGAAACTTACTATATATAGTCAATTGAAATATAACAGAAGGTTTTCTCTGATCTGTCCTATGAGAACAAATGAATTATGAGGTTAAAAAAAAACTTGAAGCAATGGCTACCAAACATAGGTGAAGAAAATAGTAATTCTGTATTCATGGGATTATTCACAATGTCATCAGCAAATAAAAGCGAGGAGTCTAGAATAAACACTCCTAGCATTTAGAATGAAACTCAGATTAAGTGTTAATGTCGTCATAATAGTGTGCATACAGAACAGGAGACTGCATTATTTTTCAGTTAGCTCACTTGCCTATTGAGAATCTATGTTTGATTAACAGGAAATACTTATAATTTCAGTAAAACTTGGTTTTTTAGGTACACATTACTGTGTGTTCTATTTTTATCCATAATATCCATAATTTCTTTTAGATGTGTCACCATAACTGAGAAAGTATTGTGTAGCTTTAAAAATTTACAGTCCATGCAGAGAAAACATTCTCTTTTGTTGATTCTTCGCATCATTTGGGCATAATATTGTTTCCCCATATATGCATGCTTCACTAATGTGTTAGTCTCCTTACTGAAAAGAATGAATCTCATTGAATTGGGGGAAGGAGTTTCATGCTTAAATAGCATAGCATGGACATTAAACAAGCACTTAAGGTTAAGACTGCTTAGGAAAAACTACTGTTAGTATTCATAGGTTCAGATGAAGTGATTTAAACATAAATGTGAGGTAAAAGGTACAGATATTTTTAAAAAGGAAGACTGACTAAAAGGTAATATGTACAACTTCTGATATGTGCTCACACACCATCTAGAAACAAGTGGTGGCTCAAAGGACATAACTAATGATCAACTATAATTATACCAGTTACAAGCGAAGTGGTGGAGGAGAAAACTCATTCCAAATCTTGCTCTACCTCCTTATATTCCACCCTTAAATTACATAGAAGTTGTTACGTGTCCTTTTCCAAAGATGTCTATCTTCAGAGCCAGAAGAACATAGCAAACCATTAACTTATGCAACAATGAGTAAAATTGTACATCTACAAGCTACTATGTTTTTTAACTATTTTGCGAAAACAAATCAAATCGCAAAAAGTTGCACCTCTAACACAGAGACAGTAGTGCTATGAAGGGCTAGCAGCAAGTGAATGCATTTTTAATCTCAGGATGTCCTGAAATTCATAGGACTATGTATGTTACAAGTTCAATACATATATACGCTTAAAGATAATAATGAAATGAGAACTGAACGGACAACTTCACATTTGTAATCAATTCCTGTCAAGGCACTGGACCTTATCAAATACAAAGTCAGAAGTTGTGTTTGCTTTTATTGTTGACAAAGTATATTCCTCCTTACATGACATGGTTTTATATAAAAAATAAATTAAAGGTTCTAGAAAACATTAAAGGATCTACAAATGTCTTCCAGAAATCCGAATCTAAAAAATAAAACTCACCAAAATGTGAAAGGAGAGCAGAAGTTTCCTTCTGTTTCAAGGAATCAAATTTACAAGCCTTTGATAGCAACCCTTCATAAAGAGGCACATTCACATAGATCTGTGTCAGGCCAAAGCTTCTCTCTCTCTTTTCATCTTAATTATTAATGGCTTTAGAAATCACATCATTCCTTGTGTCTCCTCAGCAACCTTTTGCACAGTTGGAGATTACCACAGTAAGTCTTCCTTTGCTCTCTAATTTAACTAACACAGCTCAACCATTTGTTCTCTCTAGAAGCAATCTCTCATTAGTCTCATTATTTTCCTCTAAACTATCTCTGATTTCTCTATATATTTTTGATTTGAAATGCACTAAGCATGACACAGCACTCTATATGAGGCCTGGTCTGTGTACCACTGCTAGTAAGTATTAGTTCACATGCCTTCTAGGGTATATTTGCATGTGCACATCCTAATACAGCATCTGATTTTTATCTTTTTATCAACATTGCAACATCTTTTACTCAAATTCAGCATAGCAATTCTTGTTTTTTTGCATTGTTCAGGGTATCCAGACTAAGACTGCCTAAACATAATGAGTACTAGTGAATAAGAAGCTGACAGCATTTCTCCAAGCTGCACTCATTTTTGTTGATATTAATGAGAAGTGCTACCAAGTGAAATCTGGGTTTCTAGTTCTTTGTCCAAAATGATTCAAGATGATGTTATTTTTCTCTTGCTCCATGGAAATAATTAAAACATGCACTTTTGAAAGTCTAACTTCCTTATGATCAAGTCTCTTAATGACACCAATATAGCTGAAGAAACATTTTTATGGACTTTTCACCACAAAATGGGAACCCAGTAAATTTTACGAAGTATCCAGATCAATGCTTTGCATTTTTAGATTAACTACTGTTCTTTTCTGAAATGATATCAGCCTCTTGCTTCCTTCCTACTTCTCAGTTTAATAATAGCCTATAGATATGAAAATTTATGAACTTCTTAGTTTATTAATCTAAGGTCATAGAACCTTATTTTTAAGTACATATTTAACAAAAAAAAAGGCTATAAACAAATTAGGATAAGCAAACTGTTTACATATTGATTTAAATTCCTACAATAAATTTTTACAATAAAAATGTGCATATCTTCTTTATTGCATAAAGATTACTTTCTTGTAAAGAAATCAATTATACCTCACAAAGAGCCCAAATTACTTATCCATTGAACTTTTATTTACATCCTACTTATGTATCAATACTTATTTTGCCCAACACCATACAGAAATCAATATCTACTTTGCTCAGTAGAACACAGAAATCCTGTGGCACACCCAGTTTTTGTGCCTTTCTGAGCTGAGCATTTACAGTCACAAAATACTACAACAACCACTGTTCCCTCTACCCGGGGCATTAGCTCTGTTTATGTGCAAGGGCTCCATAGAACAAGACGGTGCAATACTGAAGATAGCACCAAGCAGACAGCGCGTTCAAAGATTTCTACAACAAGCGACTGACCAACTTTAACCTGGTATTTTAGAACAGCGCTTCTCAGCTTTTAATTCAGCTACATCAGAAGGAGATATTCACCAGGACAACATATTCTTCGCCAGGTTCAACTCCTGACTTTGAAACATAAGAGGGGTTTTCAAAGAAACATTATTTAACAACAGCAGACTATGTTTCTTACTTTACTCATCGTCAGAAATACCTAGCCTATTTTTAGTGAAGCTTGAAAGAAAAAAAAAAAATCAATGCAATACATTTATGATTTCTACCTAAATAACAGGGAAGTTGATACCAGCCAGCAATCCCTCTACAATGCCCCCGCTTTCGTAATACACTGCAATGCAACTTTTCTTCTCTTAAATTTCTATTTTTCTATATCATGCCACAGAACCCTATTTCATACTATTATGTAGCCCAACATGCTACAGCCCTGATACTGCCATCAAGCAATCATCACACACAGCTGCAATTAACTTCAGTAAACTACCAGAGTTACAGAATCTCAGATAAATAGCAGATAAATATTTTTCACTCAAGCTCTCAGAACTGCAAAATATATTATATTCATAATGCAGGTGTCTGTTGGACATATATTTAAGTTCTATTTACTTTTTCCAAGAAGCTTTTTTGTATTGGGGAAGTAAAATTTGACGTCTGTTCTTTCAAAACATAATGTGATTTTCTTTTCAGGACATGATTGTGAGCAGAGAGAAATAAAACAAAGCAATAAATTGAATGGAGAGATGGCTCTCTCAAGGTTTCTATAGTTTGTTTATTTGCTTGTTTTTATTAACTTTTCACTTTAAATACAAGCAAAATGACAAGTACACATTCAGAGATTTTCCCTGCACTTTCAGTAAGATTTTCTCTCTTGATAACCTTCTTTCTCCCCAGGAGTCCCATTTTACTTTGCATTTTCTTTAGCTAAAAGATCCAGTTCTTTGCAAAAGCTGATTTATTTTTTTCTTTAAAAAGCTTGGGCAGAAGAAGTTCATGATGAGGCAAGATTATCATACAAACTGACAGCTAGTAGTAATCACCTTCTAAAATCGGGGACCAGTCCTGCAAACCCCACTGTCTCCTTTTATTTCTTATTCATGAAACTATTTGCACAAATTTCTACACTTACTGTGTAGAAAATAAAAAGGTGTTGATGATTTAAAAACTGCAGATATTATATCAAAAACAAAAACTCTAACCTCTAGAAATTCTGCTTAAATTGTAACTTGAAAGAAATCCAAGGATTTTCAGAGATGAAAACTCTGTATAGTCATTTAGAAAACCAAAGTCTCTTCCAAAAGAATCACTTTGATAAATATACAGTCACAGTTCAACATTTTATTGTCTTTGATTCTAAATTAGAATGAACTGCTGATTAAAATCAATGCAATTTGCAGCCCAGTCTTCAGAAGAAAGAATGGACATGATAATGCTTGTAGGCATGTAAGTCAATTCATCCCTCTGCAATAATTTTGAACCTATTATACCCATCCATATTTGACTGGGAGGTTGCAGACTCATTGACACAAAATTCTTACCAGATTTCTGAAAATGATTACTTTGGAAAGATACTCCTCTGATTTATAGGCTGCATTGTGAGCTTAAGTCTTATCAGAAATGTGTGGATCCACAGGAAAATGTCATGAATCCTTTTGCAATAGAAAAAGTATAAATTCATAACTAATCTTTCCTGAAGAAGCAAATCCCGTCTCAAAGCTCAGGGTTAAGTCTAGTTGTAGAAATAAAGTTTCCTGTTACTGCATTCAATCGCGAAGCATAGAGTTGATTTAAGCTGGCTGCTCACATGACTATTTCCCCACATACGTGTCCTTTAACTGTAGTATCCTAGCTAAGGACAAAAGATGTCTTTTTTGTTTTTGTTTCTTTTTTAACCTGGACACTTGTGCTTTTCACACTTTGAAGTATGGAGATTTTTTAAAGGTAATTACAACACACTCTTCATCAACTTAAATTACTTAGACTTAATTCTCACTCAGCTTTTGTTTGCTAATTTTATTGTTATTATAAATTTATATTCATAAACACTTAAAGACCTAACGAGAATACTGTCATAAGATATTTAATTTGAAAATATGAAGCAATATTTATTCATTCAAATTTTTATTGAAATTTTTCCCAGATAGCGGGGGGGGAGGGGGGGGGAGGAGGAGAATAATAAACATTATCTATCTCTATATACATACAAAGAAAAAATTACATTTTCCTTTTCTAATCCTTCCTGCATAAAAACAACAGTTTTCCCCTTCTTCCTGAATCTGTCTAGTTTTCTGCATTGCTTCTTTCTCAGTAAAAGCAGTACTAGGTCCTCTCAATTCTTTTATGCACCCTTCTGCATATGCCTTTATGTCGTTATTTCTGTCTTCCTCTCATGTCAAGGACAGATTTACACACCCAGGAAAGACCGAAGGAGTTAATTAGGGTAAAGGATGAAGCATAAAAGAGCCGACAAAGTATAATTCCACATTAAGACCTCTTAGCATGGCACGTCTGACCATGCGTTGAGAGTAATGTCACCTCCCACTAATATAGGTCCACCCATTCAAATCACTGCATTAGTGTTAGTATTATCTGAGAATATTCCCAAATAAGAAACTGTAGTTCACAGTAAACCTTTGCAATTCAATCTCATTATTTGAAGAGATATCCTCAGACAACTTTTTCACCTTTCTGCTGTACTAACACAAGTAGTTTCATGAGCACATTATAGTCACAGTCTTATTTATAATAGCCATAAGTGAAAAAAAAAAAAAAACAGCACAAAACCTTACTTTCTTCTCTGCTTTGCATTTGCATACAACTATTTTCAAAATTAAGAAGTCCTATAGCTAAAGCACAGTTATAAGTAAAGTTCAAGTTCTTTGAATTTTAACAAAGCTTTTCACCTTGACAAAGTTATTTATTTGCCTCTTTCTTTCAAGAATCTAGATGTTTCTGTCCTTTGTCCTAGAAGTGGCTACTCCTTGTTTAACGAAAAACTAACACATTATCCCCAGCGTTCACAATTTTGAAAAAATTATGCTTGGTGTTCTTCTATCACTTAACACTTCAAATTGACAGTATCTATCCTCTTTATCTTAGTTTTATACAGCAACACTGTAGGAAAGTAGGAAAGACTTAAGAACACACAATGTCGAGAGTGTTTCCTCATACACATGGTTCACCCCACAAGCACATTTTGCAAGAGACATCAAAAATTCAGTGAAAAGAGAAAATAGAGTTGGTTCTCCTTTTTCTTTTAACATCAATCTCTAAAAATATAATTACATAATCAAACAAAAATAAAGCATTTTTAATTAAAGAAAAGCTAAAACAGAAAATTGCTTTAAATTGTATAACTTAAATCTTCTCTTTGCATATGTAACTAGACTACAAAATTCTGCCACGCAATATAAAGCATCTAAAGTATTCCAATTATTCAGTTATAAACATTTTTAAACTGAACAGCACAGATAATTTACTCTACATATATTTTTATGCATTCTTATTGGATCTTAATGAATTCTGAGACGTTGTGACTATAAATCACTGAATTTTAATTTTGACGTATGATTCAAATTGTGTGAAAATACTCAGATTCACAGCCTCTACAAACAGAATATAAAAAGCTTATGCTCTCTCTTTTTTTTTTTTTTTAGGTATTTTACAGTGAAATAGCAGAGCAAAAAAGCACGTAATTTTTCATTATTATCTGTTTTGTGCTTTTTTAATCTGTTTTGTTTATAATTTTTAATATAATTGCAGTGTTTTCCATCCTGCATAGAAAATATTTATACCTGAAATGCAGACACAAATTACTTTTTAAGTAGTGGGAAACGCTGAAGTGGTATTACCTTCTTTTCTTCCTGTAATTCTATTATTTCATGATACTGTGGGATGAGGATGTCACATTTTTTCATGCCTTCTTTTTGATGCTGACATTTTCATAAGGTAGCACAGTTTCCCTTTAGAAAGTTAAAGGAAAGATTTATGAGTCTTTATTTTTGAATGATTATCTAAATAGGTTTAGTGAAAGGCTATTCTGTTACAAACAGCAGCTGTTTGCAATAACTAATGAAAGCCTAGATTACTTACTAATGGGGAGGAGTTCCACAATATTCTACAATTATGCTATAAACCCAAAGAAGCAACAAAATCATCTTTCAATAATAACAAAATCATGTAGTTGTTATCACAGGATGACTCTAACCATTCAATGGATAAGAAATAAAAAGCACATACGAAGTACGACACACCATTTTTGAGATATCTTGCTATACCACATGTAAAAGAAAGCTTTAAGAGAATTATGAGGCTCCAACTCTAAATATGACACTTATGGAAATCAGACAGAACAGACCTATCTGTATCGCAAGCACTGAAAAACTTCTGAAAGTACTCTATGTAGCAGTAACTCTCTAAAGAGCTGTTCTAAGGTTATGTTTTTAGGAAAAAGACTTCAAGGAAATCACATAAAATACACAAATAGTTTTTATGACCACTTCAAATGCCATTCCAATTAGTCTGGCCAAGACACTGGAAGGGACTTCAACCATGACAGATGTTTGGACAGCAAATTAAGACCAAACAACCAGAAAATAAGGCATTCTGAAATCTGAAAAATTTCTCTTTCCAACTTCAAATGCATTTATAGCAGTAGTCTGAAAATTGAAGCCTTAATTAGATGAATACTTAGCTCTATTCAGAAGTTCCATAGATCCAAGCCTCTGAAATATACACCAATGACATCACTGAAAGATTCTGAAATATCATCTTTCCTGAACTTTTCATACTAACATCTTATTTCACTGAGAGTTAAATAGGATGCAGAGTCTGAAATCTGAGATCTTTTTTGTTTGTTTGTTTCTAAATTAAGTTGGAGACAGTCACTTGTACTCATAAGACACACAGAATGAAGTTAATGGTCACACACACATCTTCTAGTATTTAACAATCACTTGTACAGCAGTAGAAGTAAACAGTCTACAGTATCTTAATGAACACCTATGCAGGAAGTTACCAGCCCAAATGAGATCCCTTCATCTTAACAGAAGGCTATAAGCTCAGCTAGAAAAAAAAATTTCCCTACATTCATTTTGACAATGAATCTTTTGGAAGTCAAGATAAATTTAGATTTAGTTAAGAACTAATTTCACTATTTCTCAGGATCTTAAAATCATTTTCTCAGGATTTTCAATTCAATCATCACTCGGACCTTCACATCTCAAAAGAATTCATCCTTTTTCATTAGTAACAAGCCTGGGAGAACATCCCTCTTAACTCTGACTTGCTCAGGGATCTACTTGACTGTATCCCATGAGGCACGGCTCTAAAAATCCAAGAGGCTCAGGAGAGCTGAGCCGGTTTATATTCAGTAACACCCTCCCCAAAGCACATTGTAATGTGGAAAAAGGCAATCAAGTATGGCAAGAGACCAGCCTGGATGAACAGTCAAAAGCTCAAGCACATAACTAGAANCTTGCAAAAACCAAAGCACCACCATTAGGAGGAAGGCTAGTCCTAAGGGCCATACAGGTATCTGGATTGTTGTATTTTAACCCTGGAGGCACATGACATTGCACAAGACAGAGCCTGCTGCTTCTTAAAAAAAAAAAAAAAAAAAAAGTGTTCGTTCCTCTGACACCACAGCAAAATTTATAAATGCAAGGATTAAGTTTGTGGTGAAACAAGAAAAGATGTCTGCATATGTGACAGACTTCGGGAAGTATATGAGCTCAGGAAAAGCAAAGGATCTTTACTGCTATAGAGGGAAAGGTTAAAAACATTGATCATGTACACAGGTTGCCCCAGAAATAATGCCTCATTTATTTCCATGAAAACTACAATACAAAGAGCACAATAACACTAGTTGTGCTCTAGTAACACTAATTGTGAGAATGCAGCACATTCTCAGCTACAAAACACTATTTTTCAATGTAGTCACCATCAGTAATGAACAAGAGCCTGCACACCATGCTCGTAAAAATATGAACCAGCAGAGGGGACCCAGTGTCACTGTTGCCACTACTGAAACGCACCATCCACTGCCTCACTGTGCTCACATCCACTGTTTGGTCTCCACCAACATTCAGCAAGCACCAGTGAATGTCAATGAGTACAATTGTTTCCGCATGGAGGATTTCCCTTTGCTTCATCTGCACTTCCATGTCAGACGCCATTTTGTTAGACTGCCCCTCCACTGCCATCTGTCACACGGCAACAAAATGGAATGAAATATTGGTGGGAAGGTTCAACCTCTACTGCCACCCCACCAACATCTGCCTCTGACACAGTGGGCCAACGCAATAAAATAGGAGGCATTACTTTCAGAGCAGCCCTTAAATAAATAAATGTATACGTATATATTTGTGTATGTATGTTAGCGTAATTCAGATAAATCTGAATGATGTAAGAAACTAATTCTACAGAACAAAGATTTTGATTTGATTTTTGAATCAAATGCTGAAAAATACGATGTCCTGGCATATTGCTATGTACCGAGTCACAACATATTGCTGAGGTCCTAGCCCATCATGAGGTTTAAACTCAGTGTTTTCTAGTTAATTTTCTAAAATGCATTCCTTTTTATCTCATGACAGATTAAATGATATCCTAATGAAAAGGAAAGTTGAAAAAAAAAAAAAACTGACTTGCTGATGAGTGTCTTCCAACTTCTTGGCTACATTTGTGCCCTATTTACAAAGCACAACTAAAATATAAAATAACTACCAGCCAAAAATTAAGTATAAACATTAATTACACATAAGATTCACCACAGAATCTATGTATGTATTTTGTTTGCTAGGTATATCATAACTACACTTAAAACTATAGAGTGGTTTTATTTTGTTATTTTGTGAAGACCTCCAAGCAGGTTTTCACCTCATTTCCTCATTTGCATTATCTTCACACTACTAAGTTTCACTGTTCTCTACAGACAGCAATTCTGAAACTAACAATTTCTATCAACATCAACTACAGAGAGCAGCTTCAGTTGTCTGCTAACATAGCTTTGAGGATTTACAACTACACTGCAGTCCAGCAGGTAGGCAGCTTGTGATTCCAGAGAGAGTATTTCACTAAAGAAACTTTTTTTTAACATGCCTTTTCACTTATTCAAGTAAGACTTTTCATTTTAGTTCCAAAGCTGTTTCTTAAGTCATATACAACGCATCAAGCTAAGCACAGGTCTTTCTCCAAAAGACTCAGTGATAACTGCCATAAGAAAGTACTGATTAATAATTTAGATTCAAACTATGCGGACCAATAATATTGAACAGAATGCATAAAAATGGCAAATATAATAAAATTTAGGTTATCATAGTCCACATCAAGAAGTAACGATCCTCAACACTAATGACCCTGCTCAACGGACCACTTATCTGTCCAATTAGTTTCTGTTGTCATGATAAAAACTCACAGGCTTAGATTTTAATGTTAGCCTTTACCAGTAAGGAAAAATAAAAACTCTTTTCCTTGCTTGCTTTTCCTTGCATTTCTTCTTCCAATACTTAAAGCACTTTAATATGACCATTATTACAAAAGAAGCATGAGAGCTGCTGAATTTTCACAGCAAAAGGGTAACAGCACCATCAAGTGGCTTCTGTAAGGCATTATTTACTACTGCTTTAGTACATGACAGAATAAGCATTATTGTCAGGTTATGTACAGAATGGACTTCTTAAAGTTATTTTAAATAGTAACAGATTACATCCTATAGGAATCTGATTTATTTTGATGGATAAGCATACTGAATTTTTATACTGCTGATTTTATCTTCATTTTATTATCATACTAATAAATCAATAGCATGATATTATTAATGGAATAGAACCTTCTCAGGGCAAGAAAAACCTTGTGTTCAAACAACACTGGTAAGGGTTCTCCAGGATTTGGATGGCCCTGATGCACAGTAGAAGAAAGTCAGGAAGCTTTTGGAGTGAGTCCAGAGGAGGGCCACAAAGATGATCAGAGGGCTGGAACACCTCTCCTACAAAGACAGGCTGAGGGAGCTGAGCTTGTTCAGTCTGGAGAAGAGAAGGCTGCAGGGAGACCTCATTGAAACCTCCCAATACTTAAAGAGTGCTTACATACAGGAGGCAAATCAACTTTTTACACAGGCAGATGAGATAGTGATAGGACAATGGGGAACCGCTTTAAATTGAAAGAGGAGATTTAAATTAGATGCCAGGGAAATGTTTCACAGAGGGTGGTGAGTTGCTGGAACAGGATGCCCCAAGAAGCTGTGGATGGTCCATCCCTGGAGGTGTTCAAGATCAGACTGGATGGGGCCTTGGGCAGTTTGATCTAGCGCGTGACCTAGTAGTTGGCAACCCTGCCCACAGCAGGGTGTTGGAACTAGATCTCTGAGGTCCCTTCCAACCCAAACCATTCTGTGATTCTATTATATCCTCTATGATTTGGGAAAATGTTGAGCAGGCAGCAGCCTCACATTGGCCAGACTTAATGTTTTCAGCAGTGAAAAATGTGAACTCCAAATTGAATCCCATCCAGAGGGATGACAGTAGTATTAAAAAAAAAAAAAGCCAGCTTGTGGGTCTAAAGGAATGAGACCGAATTACTAATAGCGAACTGTACAATTATAAAGTTTATTCTCCTGTTTTATGTGATTTCTAACAAATCTATTCTATGCTCAATATATAATTATTCTTAGAATCACAGGAATAAGACTGGTCATCCCTTCAGCTTATGTTTATTATCAGTTTGTGTCTCCCTTGAATTTTATTCCTTCTTTATAAATGTGTATCTCCTATACCTCTTGTGCACATTGGCACGATAAAAAAAAAACTTATTCTCCTGTTAAGGAGAAAAAACTGCACAGATTGTCATTTTACCATGAAATTATGTACATTTTTGCTTCTTTTTTCTAAGGACAACACTTGACAAGCAAATGAACTTGTCACAGAGGAGAAGTAGTATATTAACTCACACGTTAACAAATGCCTATTAAACATATTAAACATTTTATACCTCATGAAATCCTATATTTTTCATCATCACAGAAACAAACTAATAGTATGCCATTAGAAATGATTCAGGCTTTGCAAATCCAAATTAAAAAATAATCCAAAGAAAGTCAAACATTATCTCCCATTTTATGTAGATAATGCTTTTTTGGACGTGTACCCTACTTACATAGCAGTGAGCCTTACATGACTGAAAAACATTTCAAAATTCCAAGCAGTTTCAAATTCACATCCGATTGCACTGAAGAATGAGGATTTTCTGATGAAAAGTTGAAATCCTGAACAAAATGTTAGACATAGTCTCTGCTTTTAAAATACATATACTTTACCCTAATCCCTTGCTAATGCAAATGAACACATATTTCCAAATATGAAAGAAAACTTTACTACGGAACTGCATTATCCAATCATATGACTGGCAATTCTGTCTATATACAGACATTTACAGAAGATTACTCAGCACAACCTTACTGTAAACTTGAAAGGTAATTTAAAAGACTTTTCTTTGCATAGAGAGATGAAAATATTTATATATCTAAATTTGCGCACATGATTGAGTATCTTCATGGACGAAAGTCTGTGCTTGCTAATCACTACGGCCAATGTCTATGAGACACCGTCCACTGTTCGGTAATTTTGTCCACTATTATTCAACATTTCAAAAATCAAATGTATTGTAGGCACCTCAATCTCCAGATTTCACAACCGAGAGCCTGTGTAATATTTCATTAGACACAATACAGAGACTGAGAACAGATATTTAGGGTTAAGAAAGAAACGTTACAGTAATTACATCATGGTTACTCAGTTGTGGTACATGCACATCATAGCGACTACATTAAAGTCAATTTTTATGGCATATTAACTCTTGAAGGCAAAACAAAGGGACTAGATTCTTAAAGATCTGATCAAGGAAAGACAGCAGATCGATTATTTTTTTTAAAAAAAACGGAATGCAGGCAGTAGTACTACCAGCATATGGAACAACAATCAGAACAAGTAAAGCATAATATAAATGCATCAAATCAGAAATTAAAATATTTTTATGTAGTGATAATCACTTCTTTCCAAACTTTTTAGGGTTGTTCTTCAACCTTGAAGTCATGTACAATTTAATACAAAAATGTGAGGAAACAAGAACTAATGTCAGTTCCCAGATGATGATGTTCATGATTTGACAGTGTAATTATATACACACATCTGGATTTAAAAGACATGCAATATCAACTTTCAAAATGATAAATATGATGAAAACAAACTGAGAAGTACAGAAACATTTTTAGTAGTATAACAGAGTTCATTCCTGCAGTCATTTGTCCTAAATATTATTTTGGTTGCCTAAAATGCTTTTAATGAAAAGGTGTTTTGCATTATTACTAAAATATAACTATGAGGTTCTAAATATTTTTAAGCTGTCTACGTGTAATTTTATTATTCATCTTTGTCTTAAATTACCAAGAAGCGTTCATGAAGAATGAACATCTTATTCTGTTTAATTATACTAGCACCATTTTCTTGACACACGTGGTGAAATAAATTCAACAATTATAGAGTATAACTTGAGTTACTCATATTCAATATCTAAATATTTAGAAATGTATTTATTTAAGTGGCTTACAGCCAATGGAAATGTGACATTAATAAATTGCACTTGTAGTGATTAAATGAACTCAATTTTAAAGATGGCCCTGTTTAGTATACTTTTTCAAACTCAAAAATAATAAAAATGCTGTCACACGCATTTTTAAAATCTGCAGTAAAAATAACATAAATTGACTGTTACTTAACTTACTAACCTGTACATTATTCAGATAAAGTATCTTATGTGTAACGGAATTAAAAAGCTTCTTAAAAACACTGACAAAGACCAAAGAATAAATTGATGCACTCTTAATAACTCTAAATCACCTAGCTCTTTATGCCAAGAAGTGTTGACAATATCAACTTCAAGGTCATTGTCAACTTGGTAAGTCATTAGCAAATAAAATATGGCTTAATTGGAGCAAACTCAGCAAGGAGCTGCATTATTTTAAGTGAACACTGCAATATAACTTGAAGAAGAATTACTAATCGCCACTCCCGTTGACAATGAAATGGATGAAGAAGGTACTTTGTAACTTTTTTCTATGACTTTCCCGTAATTAAATATGGAAATATATTCCGTGAAGAATTAAAAGTCCCTGAGTGCATTAACTCAGGCACTAATGGACTGCCTTCCAGTGTTACAGCACACAGGTAGTTCCCAGCATGCTACCAACATTAGCTAATAGATCAGTGTCAGACACTAGTGGCACTCTTAGTTTGAATATCCAACACTGATTACACATGCTGTTTTAAAAGGATATAATTTTCATATTCTGAAATACTCCCTCAAACATCATATGCATTGATGAAAAAGCTTGAGTTAGACCTGAGATCCAGTTGCAGAGATGTATCATGTACCCACAGCGCTTATGCAGCCTTTGTAGCCACCTCATTAATCCATAGCATAACAACTGTAAATGACTTCTTTAAATATTTCTTTAAATAAAACACCGTTCAAAAATAAATTCTCTTCAATATTTTTCCTCTTTCCTAGCAAACAGAAAAAAAAACATCAGAAGACAGAATTGCTTTCACTGTAGTTCAAAGCCCTTTCTCTCCCGAGGATCACGATGCTTTGGAATTTACACTGTTGGTGTGCATCCTTCATATTCCTGAGGGCTGTTATTGCTTATTTACCTGCACATAAAGTATTGAAGTAATAAGTATTATCTGCAGCAACGTTTAATTATCTGTTGAAATGTGTATCTGAAGCAAGTTTTCTCCCATGAAGTTTAAGCTTGCAAACAAGTCCTTAAGAAAAATGAAAAATTGTCGCATTCTAAGAGATACAGGAGGGCAACAACACTCGCACATGATTACCTCTAATCATAAGAGAATCAGAAATATGTCAAGAAGGATAATATCTTATTAAGAAGAACTGACACGGGAGAAAAATTTCAACATATGAAAAAAACAGCCTTTAAAGAATCAGTTAAATACTTCCCCCTCTAACCCTTAGTTATGACCACTTTAAAAGTGTGATCTCAACATAGGACAAGCGTTTCCATGCTGCATCCATGCCTAAAACCTAACTACAATAGGGCAATGAAATTTGAGATGAAAAATATAAGAATAAAATAGAATGTTATAAATAGTGTACAAACATGAGCTGCTCCAAAAGGAATCCCTCCTGTTTTACTATGTTGGCCCACAACATCAATGCTGCTGCACATTGATGGAGACCAAATAGTGGCTGTGAGCACAGTGAGGTGATGGGTGGTGCATCTCAGCAGTGGCAACAGCAACAGTGGGGCACCTCCACTGGTACAGATGGCATGCAGGCTCCTGTTCATCACTGGTGAAAATGCACAGTTAATGGTGGTGACTGTGCTGAAAAATACATTTTGTAGCTGAGAATTTGCTGTACCAACTAGTGTTATTGTGCTCTTTGTATATACTGTAGTTTTCAGGGAAATAGATAGGAGGCATTACTTTCAGAAGAACTTACATGTGTATACACACACATGTATATATGCATATGTAAGCAGAAACCAAGAGGAACTACACAAAAGGCACACAAAAACAGAAGCCAACATGGCCACACAAAATTTCTACAATCTATTAACAGAAAAGAACATTAGAGATACAGCAACAACTGCTAAGATGACCTACAGTAAGGTCTTGACTTAGAACTAAGTACTGAGGCAAACACTCTAATTTGGTTATGGGTTGCTTCCTTAAACAAAAACTGTTACACTCTTAAAAGATGCCTGTCTTTTCCCATGAATGTGTTCATTATTACCGTTAACAGACAGAAATAAAGCTCCTGTTTGTCCCTAAAAATTCTTACTTTTTCAAACTCAATATATGAATACAGTACATAAAATAATACACAAGCCTTTAAAGAGCTTCATGGTTTTGCGGCCCATGCGTAGAATAACTGCCTCAGAAATAGCCAACCTTTTTTAAATACCATCAGTCAAATAGAAATTAAGTGAAAAGTATCATAATGGAAGATGAAGATCTCATAATCTCCAGAAGTCCAGAGCTAACAAAAGTTCCCCGTTCTTCCTACACATTATATATTGGTACAAGAACATTCATAAAAATATTATTCCTAAGAAAAAAATTGAATGCTGAATTTAGGGGAGATTTAGATTGGATATAAGAAAAACATTTTTTACAATAAGGGTAGCGAACCACTTGAACAGGTTGCCCAGAGAGGTGGTGGCTGCTCCATCCCTCGAGACATTCAAGGTCAGGCTGGACTCTGAACAACCTGATGTAGCTGTAGGTGTCCCTGTTCATTACAGGGGAGCTGGAGTTGATGACCTTTAGAGGTGTCTTCATACTCAAAAATTCTACAATTCTTTGAATTGCTTTCATCAGAAGTAGTTGTGAACTGGAACAAGTAAATGATTCTGCTGCCCCCTAATGCATTTCTTGAAAAAAGTATTATGGAGAAAGACAGTAAAAAAAGAAGTGATTAATTATTCTTTTTTGTTTTGGTTAATTATGAACTATAATTCAGACTATGCAATTAGAATTGCTCAAGCATCCCCATTGTCATAAATGCTATATAGCATGAAGCTGCTACTTCAGAATAATCTGTAATATGGAACAATGAAGATTAGCTGTTAAGGTCTTTCAAATGAAAGACACGTTTAATTTGCAATTTTTTTGAGAAGATGCAACAGAAATGTTAAATAAAATACTGTTTATTGCATCATTATAAAAAAAATACGTATCACAGCAGAACATAGGTTATAACCCACAATTCATAGAATTTTAATCTGCCACATCTCGGAATAATTTTAAAGTAGAACTGCTAATCTTTCTAAGTCATCTCATAATTTATAAAAAATCTGTTTTGCAATGTTGAGTTGATACCAGATTTATGGCCTTTCAGCTCTAAAAGTCATTTAGCTGTGTTTTTTGAAACGTAATTACTTGAATAAAGAAGGAAGTCAAGATAGAACTAACAATGCAGACAATATAAAAAGTCTTCAGAGCAACAATGAAGCAGCAATCTGTCAACTATACTGTTAGCAGGATTTGCTCAAACTCCAAGTATCTTTTGGAAAAAAAAAATACATACATCACTATCCTGTCCTACAATTATAGCATCTTCATCAAAAACAAAAAAGTCAAGAAAGATGAAGACAAAGTTTATAATCAGGAAATGGAATGTTGCAGCCAAAAACCATCAGCAATAACAAATACTCAGTAGGTAGATTTCTTTACTGATGGTTTAGATTTGGGTCTCCTATTTTTAAAGTTGCCAGATTGTAATATTTGACACTTCAGAGAAGAATTACAAATAATGCCACAACTTACTTGCATTCTGAAAACACAGCAGAGCTATAAAAACTACTTACTTTTCCAGACATTACTTTCCTGAAATAATAAAATTATGAGAAAACTGATTCAAAGAATTCAAATATGTCTGTGATTCAACATGTCTCATATACTGAAATATTAGATGACATACTAGAACATCAGCTGTTTTCTGCAGTAGTCCCTCTGTGACTTTAAAATAGAACTTGTGCTTTATATGTAAAATATTATTTGTGCATGTATACACATATACAGACATAGATACACACACATATACACAATGCATATATACCATGAAATGACACAGGTTCTCTATGAGTCTATATGAATACTCTCCAGAAATATCCTAGTATATAGCCAGAAATAGTGTTTTGTTTTTAATTTTAAAAGAAAATATAATTTTAATATGAAAGCCTCTATACTTCAGTATCTCAAACTAGAACTGATAGACAGTGTTTTTATTAATAACTAAGAAGCTAGAACATTAATTTTTGATACGTTCTGGAGAATTCATATGGTTTTTCAAATCAGCTCTCTGGCAATTCTTAAAACATTGGGAATAGACTATTGTACGCATCAGGAAAAATGTAACCATCTGCCAAGAAGATTAATTAGGAAACAAGATGGATGTATTTAACTTCCTGTTCTAACTGGGACATCAGACATTAACAAGAAGAAAAACAGTAATTCCAAACAATTTTATCCTTAGTGATGTTACTGTAACTGTCAACCTTTCAAAATACTTATTTTAAAAATATGCAGAAAATGCATCCTTAATAAATGTAAATTTTCAGATATAGCTTGGTTTTTTTTGACCAAAATTATCTCACATCAACACATTATTTACGTGGTATTATAGCAGGTGTGATGGAAAACAGTGTAGCACAACAGCAAATTAATGGAACTACATAACATGACGCATCTTAGCTGAAATGTAGGGGAAAAAAATGTAAAAATGATTCCATTCCGTAAAGCCAGTCATCTGCCAATTTTTGTAGCTTATTCTTCTCAACGCTACTCTATCATAAAATAACAGTGATCCACAACAGAAAAGCAATAATCAAATAGAATTGCCAAAGCTAAGAGTATTTTACATTTATACCACTAATTTCAAACTATCAGGTCTAAAAACAGAGCAAAAGGTTCTCATATATGACATCACTACTTGATTAATTATTTAATCTTTTTCGATTATAATTTAAACTGGAGGAAGACTCAGGAAAAAGAAGATAAATGATAAAGAGCAGTGAAGACACTTTGTGATGTACTGTCCTATGACGGTCATTTCATCACTATAATGCAAAATTGAATGCCACAGCACTATCACCTTTTCCCACCTGATATAGCAGTCAGACTGCCTTAAATGATTGTGCAGTAAGGAAAACCAAAAAAAAAAAGCCTGAAAAATAAGTATACTATGTTGCGTATTATGCAACTATAATGTAGATCGTTTCATTGTCAGTTAGCCTCACACTTTAGACAGTTTGCTTCTGTAATTCCACTAATTGTTTCTGTAGTTCCACTGTTTTATATATTTCAAAGCTGTTGGCACTGGTAGTACTTCATAGTCATGCTATGCTCATGATCTTCAAAGTTTACCTTACATATCAAAGCCTAAAAAGCTGAACTTACATTATTCTTCTTGGCATATGAACTTAATCATACATTTAAATATGGGCTCCATTTCAATTTACAAGTATCACTTTTCTGGAGTAAGAAATGCTGCTTCAGGGAGACAGCATCCCTGCTCAGCTTCCAGTAGTGGGACACACATTTAATTATCTTTGCAAATAGGAGAAAAGAAAAAAAAAAATTCTCTCCATGATGCCTAGAAATACCTAAGAAAGCATTAGAAAGATTAGACTTCTGCATTCCACAGAGAACAGGACTGCAAATGCAGCATTTTGCAGTGCAAGGATGAAGGAATGTGCAGAACTTCAACTACATCTCTTTCCACAGACATCACAAGATACGGGACTAATTCTGTTCTTTTTTTTTTCCACCTGATTGCTGCTTTGTGTTCCCCACAATACTAGCAGTCCACATGGCAGCAGGTTAACTGCACAGCCCCCCTCCAGCTCTGAGACCTCACACAACTGCAACTGGCAGGTCAGGCCCCACAGTAGGAGAGGAGAACAGCAGAATGCAGCAGTCATGGTGCCATCCTCTCCTACAGCACACACAGCAGGTGTATGGGACAAGTATATAAGACATGTATACACGCATTTGTCCTCCACCTGCCAAGACTGGCGTTATTGGATCAAATCAAAAGTCCACCTTGCCATGTATTGCTATCTCCCTTCCTGATCCACTTTTGGTCACTGCAGAAGAGTAAGCATGCATTAATATTTCTCTTAAAACTGACTACTAGATTCTATCAGTCTGCAGCAAAAAGAATTCCTACTGAAGTACATTTAATAACGTCAGAATTTCTGCTTCCATCAACCTAATCTTTGACCACATAACTATGCACCCTTCTGTTACAAACCGCATTGCATACCGCAGTTTTTGCAATAAGGAGAGGGGGAAAAAAAAGAAAAATCAGTCACTTAATCACTTCTTATTCACCCTTTCTATGAAACTCAATACTACATAGGCTTCTATCATCTTGGTCATAACTTTTCCAGGCTGAAGAACCTTAATATCTCTAATGACTCCCCAAGAAAATGTCTCTTCATATCTACGATTATCCTTGTTGCCCTTCTCCGTATGTATTTTAGTTTTATAACACACTTTCAGAAGCTGGATAACCAAAATTTCAGGTAACTGTCAAGCTGCAGGCAAACTATGTCATTTATTCAAGGGCACAATAAGGTTTTATAGTTTGTTCTCTGCTCCTTTTCTGATAATTCCTAATAGTCTACCTGGTGTTGTTTGTTTTTTTTCCTTTTGACTGCTATTGTGCTTAGAGCAGGCATTTGCTTAGAATGAAATGTTGTAGTCTGAAGATCTCTCTTATGCAGTAATACATGATTCAGTGCCTTTGGTTTTAATGTGGAAAATTGTTTTTCCCAAGTGCCTTTATCTGCACTGTATCTCATCTGCCATTTTATCACTCCATCATGCAGTATTATGAAAGCTTTCTACATCTGTAACAATATTTCATTTTTACTACCTTGAATAAATTAGTAATGAGCAAACTTTAGCACCTTGTACATCTCGTCTTTCCAGATCACTTTTACCAATCACAGACGGCAAATAATTTTGACCTGGTCTATTGTGTTTTAATACTAAATTTGTTAGTGTGTTTCATATTACTTTCAATAAATTACTTTAATGGGGTTTTATTGCTTGTTTTGCTTTTTTGTTTTTGTTTAAATGTGCACTGCTTTGTGTCAATTGTTCTAGAATCCAGCTGGTGACAGACATTTGCCCAACAACTTAGCACAGTTTTTCTTAAAAGACTGTGCCACTTGAAAGCATTCCACCCCTTTGGCTAAGCACGCCTCCTTCTTTTTGAAAAAGATTTATCACTATATAATTCCACTTTTTTTTTTTTTAATTAAACACAACAACATTGTTATTTCTGTGCTAAATTTAAGTACTTCATGGACACTCTTAGAATAGCTACAAGCTGAAATATGCTACTCAGAGGGTCACAGCTCTCCTTTTCTGCAGTCCATGAATCTGCTATTTACTGCATCTAAAGAGTGCTGTGCTGCTCTTAGCTCAACGCCAAGCCTGATGAGATCTCAGCTCACAATATACAGGAGTAACCAAAATCTTCCCCATAACTCTGTTTTTGTTATCACAGCCTTATGGATCTTCTTTAGGATGTCACCACCCTTATCAGTCTAGCAACATATTTCTGCTACTTCAGTTTGGGATTTCATTGCAGCTTATAATAGCTGTTAAACAGAATTAACTTACTTGTGTGATTTGACTTTAAGAGGACTCAGGGAGGGGTAGTTTGTCTGGACTTGGGGATTTGTTTTGTTTTCCGATCTGCAATTAACACAAACCATCCTGTTGCTCTTAAAGAATTTGTATACTAACAAAGTCCAGCTGATCCTTTACTTTCCACCACTTTTGGATACATTTTCTCTCTTTGAAACCAAGCATTTCCTATCTTTCACTTTTCTAACATCCATTTAAAAAGAGCAGGAAAACTTAGTCCATCTGTTTGTTTCCTAAATGAATTTAACTAACACCTGTCCTGTCTTTCCTTGAGATTTGTATAACTTCACTAACAAGACGATATACCATGCTAAGTTCTGTAATCTTTCACACGTCAGCTTTGCCCTCAGGCTTAGCTTAAGCAGCAGAGCCATAACGCATGGTCAGGTTATACATTCTGACAGGAGACATGCACACCGCAGCCATAGGGCCTGCCAGTCTCTCCTCCTCTTACACACAGATTAGGCAGCTAGAGATGATCCCAGATCTGTAAAATCTTCAAACTCATTTCTAGTTCAGAAAACATAACAGTCAACAAAAACACAGACAGCATAAATGCAATAAATAAATTAAATCATAGTCATAAAATAAAGAAATGAAATTAATTAAATCATAGTCATACAAATGGCATATTTCTCTATTTTTTGCATTGCTGGCTAACTTATGTATTAAAAAAAAAAAAAAAAAAAGAACAGCAAATTATTCCTCATCATTTGGTCACATACAAATACAAAAAGATGCTTACAAGTATAATAAAGAAAAGTTTGAAGAGCTGCCAGTCAGAACACCCTACACTGAACAGCTACTCAAAAATTTATAGCTATTTAAAACCACTATACACCACAAAACCTTCAAGTCCCTGGTAGCACAGAATCAGTCAAGTTAAAATCTAAATTATACCCTTATCATCTCTATTCTGATTCCTTCTGTGAACACCAGAGAATTCAACCATGAGAAACATTTGTTACAGCTTGGGGGGGGTCTTTTTTGTCATTGTTGCTCTTTGGGATGGATTTTGGTCAAGTTAAAAAGCTATCTGTTGAACTTTGTTTGCTGTGTTTTTGTTTGTTTAAGCACAAAGCTCTACCCTAGGGGGAACACTACAGGAACATTTACAGATGTAAAATTCCATCATTGCAATATACATTACATGACATTATACTGTTATATTGATTACCAATACACTTTAGTAGTTCAATTTTCATTTTCCAGTGTTTCCTGACTTGCTACTTCATTTTCTCCTACATACACTTCTTTCAGAGAAACACTTTTGCAACACTTAGAACTTCATTTCATTTTTCAGTCAGACCACTTACTGAAGGAACCAATTTCCCCACAGTCTGGACATCTAGAATTCTCTTCCTTGTTTCCTCCTTCAGTTTACCATCTAGTCTATACAGCACTTAAATACAAGCATATCTTTCCTCTGCTCTCCATGTTCCCTTCCCTATTGTTTACCTCTAAAATTGCTAAACTTAAACATCATTGTAAAACAAAACCATTATGATCATGAAGCTTCATAAATATAGAGAAGGTTGGACAGGTAAAAGCAGATAGAGAACAAATTTAAAGTTGAATTTGTTTCTCTCTGAATGAAGTAATGCCTAACTGTAAATTTAATTTCAGCTGAGATTGTGTTGCACTCAAATGCTCTCTTCAGGGCCACTGCAGTTTTCTACCTACTCATCACTTTAATTCTAAGCTACAGAAATGCTGAAAGCAAAAGAAAACGAGGAAAGAATATCATGTTTTATACGCTTTAGACCATTTCTGATGTTTTCTTTAGTAAAAGTAAGAAGGTTAGAATTTTTTTAATTGATTTAAAGCAGAATTTTTTTCATCTAACAGTAAACATGAATATTCTGGACTTAAATGTTTTTGTTCCAAGTTGTATTTTGATCCTACAACTACAAAAGAAATAAGGAAAGATACAGAATTCTACTCTTTTAGAACAGTAAATTGCACTGAAGAATACCCCATATATCCCAGTAGTTGCAGATATGAGGACAGAGAAATGACAGATATTTATATCATTTTGGTAATATTATATACGTATATATATATATCTTGGATGAAGAGGGCAGCAGAAAGTTGATGAGACCAAAAACGAAAGTGCATGTGCTACAATGGAAATACCAAGTCCCCAAGAAGTTTACAAGTCATTTTAAAGTTTAGCGAAGATATAAAAATTGCATTCACGCCATCACATAACTTCTACAACAAGTTACTTTGCCTTAGCCTTCATAGCAACAGAAATGAAAAAAACCAAACACAATAAAACTTGAAAGCCTCACCATACACAATCTCCTGCTTGGAATGCACACCTAATGGACACCTGTCCCTGCTGAAGCCTTGCAAGTAATTTATAGTCTCAAAGAAAAGAGGCCGTTACCTCACAGCAGGCACATCCACCTCACCAAGTGCAGATGCCTCGGGAGGGATTTTTTGTTTGGGTGGGGTTTCTTGGGATTTTTTGTTTCTTGGGTTTTATCGTTGTTTTGGTTTGGGGGGCTCTTTTGTTTGTTTTTTTGGGTTGTGGTTTGGGTTTTTTTGGGGGGAGGGAGGAGGGGAGTGGGTGGGACGATGTCGTCTTTGAGAGGTTTGGGTAGTGGGGCAAGCTTTTATACTTTTTAAGCAGAGGCAAATGATCACTAAACTAATATAAATACCAGAAACAACGTTGCTGAAGAGTGAAGCACAGGTAGTGGTTCTCTCACACCGTGGAGGAATTTCTGGCTCAGAACTCCCACCAGCAGCTCAGCACCGTCTCCGCACCTCTCCCGTTCTCTCCCCGCTTCTTCGCGGCTGACTAAGCGCATCGCTGCTGCTTTGCAAGTATTTTTGCTGTGCTTGCCCTCTATGCAGCCAACGGGCTGAACCATCACCTCGAGTCTGCGCACACCCCGGCACCAACCTCAGAGGGCAGCGCGGCTTCCCTGGCCCAACGGTCGCCCTCGCGCCGCCTAACGGTCGCCCTCGCGCGGCCGCGAGCCTCTTCCAGCCCCTGCGGCAGCTCAGGTGGATCCCGTGTTCCCGCACAGCGACTGGGCCACGCGGGTGGTTCCTAGCCCCGCGCCCGAATGCAGCGCTGGTTTCCAAACTGCTGGCAGCGAGTGGCTTCGCTGTTCGTGCTCTAAATGCGGCTCCGTGTTCCCGCGTGCCCCCCTGCTGCTGGGGCTCCGGCAGCAGCCGGGTGGCTCGTGGCTTTGTGCAGGATGCCTCATCTGTCTGTCCCCACAAAGCCTGGAGAAGTGTGAAGTGAACAATAGAGCACGTTTTCTCCCTTGACACTCCTGTTTGGTGAGAGATGATATTTCAGGTATTGCCCACTGCCAAAAAAATGGCCAGCATATGTGAGCAGTTACCTGCAGACAGGCCACCATGCACACCTGCTGTTTCCACAAGCCTACACATTTTATAAAAATTGCATTTCCTGAGGTCATGTTCCATTTAAGCATACCTCAGCCTTTCTGGGAAGATCTTTCTTTCATCCAAAAAGCATCTGTCTAAACCTGCTATCAGCAGACTGTATGACCACAGTATGGCTGTAAATACGCATTAGCCCCATTTCTAAAGTGCAAAAACACAATAGAGTTTAAATTCTGATTTAATTTTCAATGGAATTATGTTTTACTTAACATTAGGTAGGCAAAGGTGAAAAATGGCAATATACACGATGTTAAAATATTTACACACCTTCACTGGCAAAACAGACAATTTCTTTACATGGTTTTCAACAGCAGCGTTGTAGAAAAAACGTTTAAAAAAATACGCTCCAGCCAAGAAAAAAACATACTACAGAATCAACCGTAGATGGCGCGTTTCCCTAATTTTCTCAGATTGCACGTGGTGTAACAGCTCTGCCCATTTCACCATGGCAAACATGATGCAGCAGAAAGCTTTCCCCATTTCCAGGACTGTCACAGAGAAAAAACATTTGCAAATAATATCTCCAGGTTACCATAGCTCTGAGATTAAACATTCCCATACAGTACTATGTGCTTACATGAAGAAGTCATGCTTCTTCAACACACATTCCACACTTAGATGCAAGAAGAATCATTTAAAAAGTTTCTACAGGTAAAAACCAATAATGAAACTATCCTGTTATAAATGATACTCTTTCAGAGTACTCATTTCAGAATATCAGGGAAAGTGTTCATCATTTTAATTCAGGTTACATCTGTGAAATGCTACTAGAGATATAATGTAAGCAAAAGTCTGACCTGACTGACAGTGATCCCAGTGGGCTGGGCCAATAACTGCACTCAACAGACAGATCTCTGCTCCTCTAAGCACTTCTGGAGCAGATGCCATAAAACAAGGCCTGCAAGCTTCTGCTCGCCCCTTTTTTGTTAGCATCCCTATTTGAATTGAGTGTAGTCATAGATTCCTGTTTGATGTCGGAAAGAAGCTGCTGTCGTACAAAATCTTGTAAGGAGAGGAGACAAGTCAAAATAGATGTTTTCCATCTCCAAAGAAAATTCAAAAGACTCACAAAGGCATCCCTATAAAAGCACTAATATGACATGAAATTTACAGGGAAAGTCTATAAAAATACTAGAATAAGGAGAAAATACATATTTTGGAGTGGTTCACATCAAAAGTCCCAGGTTTAAAATGCAGGGAGACAGAGGGAGGGAAGAGATTAGAAATGAATAAAAGCTTCCTGGCAAAGAATGCTTCATGAAACTTCTGGGAATGAAAGAATAACGTTAATAGATATTTTTAAATAAAAATCTAAATATTCTAAATACAAAACAAATGTATTTAAAAGGAAAATGTGTCCAAAGCAGCTTAAGAAAGTGCTTTGGTAATGCTATGCTCCTTTCTCTGCTTACTGGCACATATGAAATACACTCTTGACATTCATCTATTCTGTGAATTACAGTGATGCTGTGATCCTTTCTAGAAACAATGCAGCAGTGAGAAGACTTTATTTTAAAAAAATCAAGGAATAGGAGAAAGGCAGGGAAGGTAGGCTCATTACAAAAGAAGCAATGAACTGGGAAGCTGAAAGGATAAATTACAAATGTTTCTAAATTATTGAGATGAAATAGTCCAGATCGCTAATCCTAGGCCAGATGTCTTTCTGTTAGGAATATTCCCAAGAGATGATTCTCCCTTACATAGCATTTCCTTCTACATCCTGCTGCAAATTTTGCATCTGTTTCATTTTTCAAGCCTGTCATGTGAAAATATCTAACCATAGGTTTCCACCATTGTTCTCCCTGTGGCTGAGACCTCACTCTGCTTGCATTATCATCTTACAGTCTGCTGTGAGATTTGTTGATTCATTTGCTTCTCCCATTTCCAAAGAGCTAGGCAGGCAGCAAGTTGTGGTACTGAAACCACTGCTACCAGTTGGGTTACTACTTGGACACATAGTGTTTGCGTAACCAAGGACACTTCCAATAAAAAGCAACATAGTTGTTCTTCCAGTTGTTTTCCCTAGTTCCAATACTGTTCTCTTAACTTTTCATGTATATTTTCTGTTTATCACTATTTATATCTATTTCAGTAGCATCTAATAATCCAAATCCAAGATTAAAACCTCAGTGCAAGAAGTACAGAGTGCACACATGAATACAAAGACTTCTGTAGACAGAGAAATGCCTACATCAGAATATGTTTTCCAGTTAGAAATAAGCAAGTTGCACTGACAAATATTCTCATCAGACTTGCACTTTACACTGCCACAAAATGTTAGAAACAATTGCACAACATCCAAGACATGCTGTCAGTTCAAAAAGGTGGAATGTTAGTGACATTGTGTATTAGATTTCTAAACAGCAAAGAAGAGCCAAATAAGTGGTTTCTCTTTTTTTTTTTTTTCCTCCATTTAAATAATGAAGAAGGTATTATAAATAAAAGTATTATATGGCACCAGTGGTTCAGGAGAAGTTCCAAACTTGCACACCATGTAACATAAACACATTATAATTCTTCTATCCAAAGGGGTGATAAATGCTCTAGAACTCTGAAGTTCTTTTTAATGTAATTGTTTAGTGTTTTCAATTAACAAGCATAATACATTCATCTCTCCAGGTTTGCTATCACCCCAAATGTCTCCTGACAGATAAAATGAAGAATAACTGTCTCCTGCTACAGGACATTTTGCAGTGAGGGGTTTGGACCTTTGGAAACAAATTCCATCGGCTACTGCAAAAGGCCAAACAGTGAACCCTATGGGGCATGGATATATTTTTCATAGTTTGTAGGGTTTAGTTATACCCTCTGTGTTCAGCCATGCATGTGAAAAGAATTGTAGGGCGTTTTGCTATCCTCCCATCAGGTCAACATTATTAAAAAATAATCTGAGATTCCGTTGTAATGCATGGAATCTCTGAGGAGAAGTACCAGATCTGGAGTTGTATTTAGTAGAAAAAATATATATTTAATTGCATTGAAGACAATGGCAAGCAGACACTTCTCAGAATAAAACTAAACAGTGTCATCTACATAGCTAGCTGAATTTAGTATGTTCTATCTGTTGTTTTCATTAGGAACTGGGTAAGTGAAAACATACAGCCAATATAAACATGGCATGAGAGTAAACTTGTCCATAACATATATTCCTTTGTTAATAAACTGATAATATTTTTTCCAGTTGGCAGCTGAGAAACTTCATCTTTCAAGTTAAGTTCCACAGTCTTACAAATCAGATAAAATGAATTTAAAAGAGCGTTTCTTAAAAATCTCTACACTTAATATATTTGAATTTTTTGCTTCATTACATAGTAATTCCAAAAGAAAATAAAAGTATTTTGGCAAATGCAACTACTACTGAGTTGTGTTAGGCACAAGGATGTTGAATAAGTCTCCCTGAGTTATACCATAGAGGCTACACAAATATAGTAATATTTTGGGGGATGAAAAGGGTCAGTCTTGTCTCATTCATAGTACAATTAGGTGAAAAGAAGCATGATGAAATCAAAGTGTAATTCCAAATTGTTTGCTATGAATGAGGCCAGAACCTCGCATAAGCAGTCAGTCGCAAAGAACTCGGAACAGGATGCAAAGTTGATCATGATTCAAATGCAGTCCAGGAAAGTAACCAGTAAGGGTGGATTCCCTTTGACACCTGTTCAGCAGCTTATGGGAACTGAGAGAGCAGTGTTCTTCCCCTAGCTGCAAGCAAACAGCTGTCTGGCTTGCAAAAAAAGCAGTATCACAAACTCACAGTGACACAAATCAGCAGTTTCAGCAGTTCTGCTCATTTTCTCCACTGGCCGAAGTCATGTGGCTGCAGTTAGGGTATCACACCAGCCCTGAAATGCCCTCTTGAAGTGTCTGTATGTTAGCTTCAGCTGGCGATCATGGTGGTACAGTCTCACGACTTCTGTTGGCTTCAAAAGCAGACTCAGCATGCCCATGTCTGCCTGTAAAATACAGTGTAAATGTACCTGGAATAATAATCATGACTGCTTTATCTATATGGTGCATGGGCCAGTCTTGCCCTTCAAAGCCTTTCACTACCTTCCAACAAGAAATCAGTGAAACATATACAGCATTATATGTTAATGCTAAATAAACATTCCCGAAGTCCTGGATAGCTACATCTTGAACTTACCAATTCAGGCTTCATTAAATCCAGCAAAATGGGCCTTTTCCTAGTAATTTCTTACCACTAAAGAAACTTAAGTCTGAGAGCAACAGAGGAAAAGAAAATGAAACAAATTGAAGATTCCAGCTCTTCAGTGTTCTGGGCATGCAACTGTATTGCTTCAGTGTCACTCAAAATCCAGCCTACATCCAGAAGCAAATAGGATTGCTAAGGATGAGCTTGGATGTCAGCTGAGCTTCTGCTACATTCACCAGCTACAGGTTTGGTATGCTGCTGCTTTCAGTCGGCCTCCGTCTTCATCATCTCTTGCTTTATGCAGTCATTCATACCATTCCTATGGATTGCTATCAGAGCAGAACTCATTTGACATACACATTGCCAAGGCAAAAACAATAACCTACACCCTAAAGCTGCAGTAACACTATCATCACATCAATTCAAAGAAAAGTTTGGATTTTGTCTCAGAACTGAAACATGCTGAATTCAATCCTGTTTGCCAAGCCAGAGTCCTCTTGCAAAAGTCTGTGCAAACTCTGAGGAGATAAGAGTTTCCCCTATTCAAGTAAGAAGGAAGCTTCCTTACACTTGTCTGTTTCAAATGTTTTGACTCTAAGATGTTCACTCTGGGACAAGAGCTTTGTCATCTTCCTTAACTACTTGCCCAGTGACAGGTCAGTTTGGAAGCATCATGCCCCACAACAGCCGTGTGTAAAGAACAGCTGGGCTACAGCAGCATGTCTGTTTTCTTGAGTAATGTATTCCTTGAATGCTATTCTACTGCACTGACATTTGCACTTCACTGGGTGTGCATCCTGAACAATTAGTGGGAGATTTGTTCTCATCCCTACATTTCTTATTCTATTTTAGGAACTGAACAACTTACTTATCCCTTCCTCCTTGCCTCATCGGTGGCTTTCCACAGCCTGTGGCCAGTTTCTATGGTAACTACAAGGACAGGCTCATAGGGCTGCACTGCCAGCAGCTGGCAGCAAGGTGACAAGGGGAGAGGACTTCATGGACATACATGTCACAGAGCTTTTAAAAGTGAGGTCAGTACTTCAGGAGTCAAGGAAAAAGAAAGGGCCAAAAGCTAAACACAAAGTGATTAAGATGAGGAAAAGGAGACAGACATTTTAAAACTCAAACCACAAGTCTGCAAAACTAATTTCAGTAGTAAGGTGAAAGATGTGAACTATCTGTGCATAATATTTGTCTCAGCAAAAATTACTATTTGCTCTTTGCTCTATGAAGACAAATACGTACTGAAACAAGAAAAGAAAGAACTTGCACAATTGGCTTTTTGTTAGGTTCTTGCCCTCTGCTTAGTGCTGGACTAGTTTTTGTTTAAAACCAGCACTGACTATCAAATGCAGAGGCTTTTAGTAAAATCCCACTGCTAATATCCTTTGGGATATTTGATAGCATGCCAGCTGTATTGTGAGCTCAGAGGCAAGCAATGCAGGCATTTTAAACAGCAGGCACTATAGGCTCCAGAGCAGCATTCTCTGACTTAAAAAAAAATAAATAAATAAAGCAAACTGCACTTTAAGAGGCACTTTTTGCTGTAGACGAGTCCCCTTCCCTAGTTTGCAAATGCAGAGTTTCTCATTCCCATTTGAGAATGTATGACATCATTTGGTAATTACAGTCCTTAAGTAGAGGCAAAAGTTATATTAAAAACTATTCTGTCTTTTTAAGGAAAATTAACAGGAAAGAAACAGCAAGCCAGCATAGCACAATGTGCCTGTTCACTGTGGACTTGGGCATGACAGACTCTAAAAGCTTTAATTGTGTTCCAACTCACAGCCATATGCACATCTAAAGTTAAAAGGATCTCTACTAAAGTTGGTAGGAAAGCAGAAATAGCACTGAGTGAATCCAGTAGAAAGGCAAAATGAGGAAGACATTGTTCCCTGGAGCACCTAGGTGCTGCCCTGTTCACACTTAATTCCGTATCTCCCACTGGAAAACAAAATTTAAAGCCTACTTCTGTCTTTCAGCTCAGCTCAGCTCTTTCTCAACAAAACCACACTTCCAACATCAACATAGAAATAAAATTGTAATACGCAGTAGGTCTAACAGAATGCTTGCCAAATACCATGCTTTGCTCTTTCACTAATATAAATTGTACACACACACAAATAATAAATTATACACACACACAACATAGATATTTAAGTATGTTATGACCTCCTGTCAATCTCTAGAAATGTTGTAAACTCTTCAGGGAATGGATTATTATGATACATTTCTGCAGTATTTAGCACTGTGAGATCTTGATCTTAGCTAAAGTCTACATATGGTATCAAAATACCTGCTTTGTAAACAGAGATAAAGACAGAAGTGACACAGAATTGAAGATCTCTAACCTACATGCCCATAGGTTACTGATGAGAAGGGAGTGGAAGACAGGTTTTCTTTTTTCTTGAACATTGATATGCAGACAGTTAAAATGTAAAATCTGAGGAATGACTGATGACTCTGATCAGCACTTTCCAGAAACAGAGATTGTTTCCCACGTACTAAGCAATATTGCACATTTCTATTGTTACACCTGGAAAGTACATTACATAAACATTTTATCTGTTAGGAAAGCAAACTTTTGCAAATAACTTCTGAATTATTAGTGCTTTCTACAAAACATATTTTGCTACGTTGTTGATTTAAAAGCTTTTCTGGATTCTTCTGATTTTAATTTTAAATTATACCTACAGCTATTGGATTATTTTCATGCATTTAGCTTCCAGTAAAATGTCTGTATCCCTACAGACATATCCATATGTTCACAAAAATATCCAAATTAGCTCTCTTCATTACGTAGGAAAAAAAAAAAAAAAACAGGAAAATAATGTTTTTTAAAATATACATTCATTCATGCATATGACTACTTCTTATCTGCTTTCTGATTTCTGGTTGCTTTCTGTGTCTAGCATGCCATACACAGCTACAGCTGCCTCTAGCCTGTCCCTGAGTCCATTTTCTTTGTGAATTAAGTTCCTCTGCCTCCCACACATGCATTCATGGCACAGAACCCTGGGCAAAGACATCTGAGTTTTTACACTGCCTTATTCAACAGAGGAATTTAACTGTCTCTTCCCTTTAGCTTTTAGGAAGGATGACTAGCCCATGCATTATCTTGAATGAAGTCTGTTATTGCTTCCTAATGTATGTTCCTGCATACTGTTGTTTCCTCCTCTGCCTAGCAATTCTAGTCTATAGCTACTGAGTCAGTAAGTACTGCTCTGATTCATCTGACCTTTTTCAAAGCCTCTGGAAACTGAAAGGCTAGTGTGCAAACTATGCATGTTGTATCACAATCAAATGTTACTGCTTGCCTTAAAACTGTGAAAGCCACCTGATAGGTATCCTTTGGGCTGCATAAAATATTTGTGTTAAGGGTCTTACACAGGACTTGCACAGACAGTTGTACTTGCTGTGTGATCCTGAGTGCCCAAAGGCCATTTCAGCTTTGACCTTATACAGAGTAAATCAGAGAGCCCTCAAACCTCGCAGCAGCTTCCAGCTTCTTCCCTCACATGGTTCCTTCCTTCTCCAAACCATCAGAATGGATCTGGGCTTTCCAGCACCTCCTCATGCAATTTAACATTGTGGTCACGTCACAGAAGTGAAAGCTGTTTTCAGCTTGCTCCCAGATAGAAACTGAACTCTGGAGAAGAAGGTTTTCTGGGTTAGCATATATTCAGTTGAGCAATCGTGGAGTGAGAGCTCTTAAGCCTGGCTAAATAGCCCAAGCTAATTTCTGGTCATCTGCCTAAACAGTATACTCCTCAGGGCTACGTGCTATATAAAACTCTTCACACATCAGATGCAGTGCAAATGTATGCAAAGAGCATAAACCTGGCAGTGCAACCAAGCTAACTGTTTTTTTTTTTTTTTTTAAGTCTGATTAATACAAAAGTCTGATATTCACACACTTGAGTTGCGCAGTAAGAAACAATAGGAGACCTGGCAAGGTTTTAAGCTGCAGCTCTTTGGTCAACTATGCAAACATCCTTAGGACTCTATATTGCTGCCCTCACTACCTGGATTAGCCAAATGCTTTCATTAGTGTTTTCTTCATTGCTCTCAGAATTGGACTGAAGGCTGCCTAAAGATTACATTCTGGCATGCTGTTGACAATTGAGTGTACCATCAAAATAAACAGTGGTTAGCTGATTCTTATTCTTTTATTTCCTCTGTTGGCTTGAGGAAAGTGCCAGAATGGCTGATTTTTCGCTGTTTGTAACGAAATGTTTGCAATTCAGAACACCAAGCACAGTGAAGAATTTAGTCAATAGAACCGTAGATGATGTTATAACATTTTGGATTCCTGCCAGCTAATTTTCCAACCATTTTATAAGTTCAGTATCAGTCCACAGATGAAAGAATACTGAGAGTCAGACTCTCAGGAAAAACTCTCACATCAGTATTCACACAGGTGAAGCAGTATCCTTTAGTATTCTTACTTAGCAGTCATTTTGTCTTCTGCTGGGGCTTTTCATCTTTAGCCCTAAATTCCAGTGAACAAGAGATTGGCACACTACCATCTACTCTAGAATGCCTCAAGGGCTTTTGCCTATGTAAGGAACAAATATCATCTCACACCTTTAACAGTTCAGATTAAGTTTATTTCTTCCTCTCTTTCTAGTGTTCAAGTGTCTCCTGGCCAGCTGAGATGGATGGCTAGTTAGTTCTAAAGTGCATATTACAGATTTGTTTAATGTTTAGATGATTTCTTTTCCTGTGGGTAAATTCTGCGGCACCCTCAGAGGTGAGACACTGAAGCTGTCTACTGAAATCCCTCTTTTTGTCCATTACAGTCAAATAATCATTGCAAAGTTTTCTCCTCAAAGATAATATCATTTCAACTGAGGCAATCCAATTTCTTGTGTCTGCTTTCTGCAGATTATGAATTGAGTGTAAAATGGGAGTAGTGTGGAAAAATATACTCTCACCTAAGTCCTTCAGATGTTCCAAAAACTCACCCAGAAGGCTAGCTCCTTTCTGAAATTCTTTTCCTTCTTTGTGAGCTAATTATTTGGTTCCTTCGCTACTTACAGTGTGTTATCTCAGCATTTTCCATGTCAGCCAGTAGTTTTCCTATCTCATTTATTTCCTGGAAAACTTTCTGGATCATGACAGTCAGGTCTCTGAGCACCTCATCAATCTGTCTTGCTTTTATGGACCAAGAGCTCTGTGATTTGGCTTCTACATTTTCTCAGACACTTTCAATTGCATGATTAACAGAGGTTTTATCTCCTTTGACAAGTCATCTCCCAGTCCCTTCTGGGAAACATCTAGTGCCATCTTAATCCATTTTACAAAATCTCTAGTTCTTACATCTCATTTCATGGACTTTTAACATCTTTTGGTCACCTCTTACTGCTTCCAGCATCTCTGCAACAGTTCTGTTTGGGCATACTGGGAGCATCACCTTACAAGATTCCTTCCTGGAAGCTCTTTCACTTCAACACTAGCACCAGTGTGTCAACATTCAGTGTAAACCCACAAGAAAGTGATAGCTTAAGAAGCTCTGTGATGTCATCCTTCTTCTTCACAAAAACATAAACGAATACTTGCTTTTTGAATATTGAAGTTATAGGGAAATGGTTTCCTTCAGCTTTCACGTCAGTCCTGTGCAACAATATTTCCTCACAGGACCAGAGTAATAATTATTTATCTGTTTTTTTCATGGCTGGCTCACTCTGCCAAAGTGACCAACAGACAATTTCTGAAGCACCAGTGTTCCAGTCTTAGAGGTTTGGATTGAACCAAAGGGCTCATCTATTTAGTCAAACACAAGTTAAGTCTTATGCAGGCTGTCTGTGTAGGTTGAATGGCTTGGATAGCACTATGATTGCTTCATGTATAGCCCTTAAAGCAGAACATGGGTAGCAAGGTCCACTATTATTTAAGTGTTAAATGCCTATTTTCTGTCAGTCATTATAACATAGCACCAAAGCAGCAGGCTGGCTGTGGAGGGCCTCACCAAATCAAGATGATAGCCCAAAATTATATCTGCACCTTTTTACCTGACAATACCCATTCTACTACCAGAAGAGTTGTGTAGGAGGCATTATGTCAGCTCCCCATCACGGCTGCATTGTGATGTTGCTGTTATTATTGAGGAAGCTATATAGTTGTTTGTACGTCCTGTCTGACACAAATCAGTTACTGTTCATCTGCAGAGCAGCATTTTTTGTTTGAGTCAGACAAAGCTTAAAAACAAATAAATAAATAGCCCCTGAACTGGCAGCGTGTTCCAGATAGGGGTGAAAAATCACAGTAGTCCAAGGACCAATTACACTTGTCCAAGATGAGTCTGGATCAGTGCCACAAAATATTACATTGAAAGAGAGACGTTGAATTCTAGCTGTTCATGATCCTTACAATACTACAAACTCTAAAACATTCAAAAACGGAGGACTTCACCTTTTTATAGCAATAACTGGTTGCTTCTAGAACTGGAACGAACAACAGTTCCAAACTAATGTTTGTTAATGGCTGTTATCCAACAAAGCAGATCAGATACAATTTAGACATTACCCAACTAACAAATGAAGCTTTACACTGGCTTAAAGTTTAGATACTAATTGGAAAGGGAAGAAAGCAATGAACTTGCACCTTTGTAACACAGTTAGTTGTGCTCACGAGCACACCCATCTCCATCTCAAAACCACTCAGGTACCTCAGCTATGCAGAAGGTTGCTCCAGAATCCTATTTTTCTTTTAATTAAATAGCTTCTTCTTCTGTTCTGCCTAAATTACTGAACAGGTTATGCTTCTGTGTCCATATGCAATCCCTGTTTTAATTCTATTTTACTTCCCCTCTAAATTTTATTTCACCTCGGTATATCTATTGACAACAAGCAGGTGATCTTTCAGCCTGCATTTTCAGGCTACACTACAGGCCATGCTCCACTTTTAAGATATGCTCTGCATCTTCCCATACAGCAGATTTTTATTTGTCTTTCTCGACTATGGATAATCATACTTATGTATAGTTTACAAGTAAGATCTAACCAGCAGGACACATCTTACAGCTTGAAATGTTATGTTAGAAACAGATCATGTGATTCTAAAGAGGACACAACATTAAGGATGTGAATGTTTGACCACCTAGTAGGGGATAAAGCCCTAGATTAATGCATGTGCCCCCTCTTAGTTGAAATCTCTTATATTCCACATGAAATTATTGCAAAATCAACAAAAAAGAGCAGATGCTTTTTACAGGCTAGATAGAAGTACAAAACTCAGCCTATCTTTACTGCTGTCTTTTACTGAAATAAGATTAAGACTAAAGGAGTCATTCTTTGCAACTTTCTGCCTTGTTTAGCCCTTTGTAGTTAATGAAGCAGGTTAACACATGTAAACAAAGAAAGAATTTCATGCTGCATTTGGAAATCAACGTCATTTTCCCTTTTTTGTACTGTTTATTTAAAGTTGTTTTCTAATTTCTGGCTTGTTCACAGAGATTGTGCCACTTGAACCAAGGACCTACTGTAGCAAGAAAATGATAGAATCCTTTTGCGTATGTGTTACAATATACTCTGTGAGAGCAATATCCCATTCAAGTGTCCTTAATTAAAGTTAATATTAGCATAAAATCTACATCAATAAAGTAAATAATAAGTTGTACTTAGTACTGACACAACTAAACTGTTACATAATTCCTCAGCTTGCAACCAATGTTCACATCAAGACAAATATTCAGTTTCAGCAATTATCTTCCAAGTATTCTGGAAATTGTCTTCATTATCGTTAGCATGAAAGCATTGGGTAGCTTTTAGATAATTTTTATTCTCAGTTCTAGTTGCACTTTTCAAAGCATTTCCTCAGTCCTGAGGGCTGCAATTACACTCCGCCTGTGCTTAAAAGCTCATACCCACTCCATTTAGGTTCTCTGACAATCTCCCATGCGGCATAAGTCTGTCTCCCTCACTGAGCTCATTCGTATCTATTCCTGATCCAATAGGTAGATCATAATCATAGAATCACAGAATGGCCTGGGTTGGAAGGGACCCCAAGGATCATCATGTTCCAACCCCCCTGCCACAGGCAGGGCCACCAACTTCCAGATCTGGTACTAGATCAGGTTGCCCAGGGCCCCGTCCAACCTGGCCTTGAACACCTCCAGGGATGGGGCATCCACAGCTTCTTGGGGCAGCCTGTGCCAGCACCTCACCACCCTCTCAGTGAAGAACTTTCATCTGACATCCAATCTAAACCTTCCCTCCTTCAGCTTAAAACCATTCCCCCTTGTCCTATTACAATCTATCCTTGTAAAAAGCTGGTTTCCCTCCTGTTTATAATTTCCTTTTAAACACTGGAAGGCCACAATGAGGACTCCCTACAGCCTTCTTTTCTCCAGAACAGTAGATTTGCATACTAGTTACGTATCCTTACACTAAGATGCTACTGATACAGTTAAACAATGTACATTTTACTGACGTGGATATCTACATAAAGGTAATTCCTACATGCTTGAAGTGCACGTTTCCCATGAAATTGCTTCCACACTAGAGTTTTTATCATGCCAATTTTATACTTTAAAAATGATATCTTTATTTACTAGACCAGAGTAACTATTAATAGCACTGCACAATCTACTCTTTAAAAGTATGGGTAACATATAACTTAAATGAAGCTCCAGAACAACCCTTTTTTTCCCTCAGCTAGAGAACACTTTTTTTCCCAAGACTTGATCACATTGTTACAGTTTTTGTCTGGGCCCAAAAAAAGGATATTATTTCTTCCATGAGATACATTTGCATCTCAATATATTCCCCTGATAACAATTAAGCCCTTCATGAGTTTTCCTAAATGAGATAAAATTTTATGTACTTCTCAGACGTATGACATATCTTGCATTTTAAAGTGTTTGTTAGGTGGTACAATATATACAGCTCTGTCTCTGAATTGTAAAACATTAAAAAAAATCTCACAGAGGAAGGGAAAATGTGGATGCTGATTATGGGAATGCTACCAATTCATATAGGAAGAGAAATGACTCATCTTTTATGAAAAGTTATCTGAATGCACTTAGCCAATGCCAACATCATATCTGTCAGGCTTAGAGTATTTCTGGGAACCTAAAGAGCCTGACATTCCTGTCAGCTCCAACAATGTGTACCCTTAATTAAGATATGCATACATACATTTATGAAACATTGTTCCTGTCAAGTGATTCAAAGGCTCATCCACAGAGGGAATCTATTCTGGAACATGCCAGGGTGTGAATGTAACCTGTCCACAGCGGGAGATTGCACTGAACTGGTACTGTGATTCCCATGTAGGCAAGGATGAAAAAAGAAATCAGCATTTTGCCATCTTTTGTGAACTTGTGGTCATATTATATTTCTCATTAATGTCTGACCCTCAGTTTTATTACTATACTTTATGTGGTACATTGGGAAAGAACACAGCACTTCCAAAAAAGCAAAGACAAAATTATTGTATGTTTTGATTAATAAAACATTTAATAGATTTCAAACACTAACTAGAAGAACACTTAAACAGACATGTTTAATTGCTTTAAAAAAAAAAAATATATATATATATATAGTTACCTGCGGTAATCACTTAAAAAGATGCTTGCTGAAGGATGGAAATCTGCAAATCAGTTTTTGAAATCAAAGAGTGTGAAGTTTCAGTAGGAATTACATGCAAAAATTTTGCTGAATATGTTAGAGTACTCTCAAGCTGTGGATGTTTGGAAGGAGGTCATCCTTGAGACTGCTTGCAGACTGACCTCCTAGACATCTTCTGCAAGCATTTATTTTCAGTATTCCAGGAAATAAATACAAATTTTTTCTTTTGTAATTTATGTAATTCTGAAAATATTTCTTATTCATTATGCTCTGAGAAATGGAGCAGGAAAGATAATAATTTGATAATCAGAACCTATAGGTCTGGGCTTTTTTCCTCAGAAGGAAATTAAATGGAAATAGTGTTATTGTGTACATCTCTTCCAGTCTGGATACTACTACTTCTGGTGAATGGTCACTCTAAAATAGAAGCAGACAGCATAAAATGCCTGGAACGTAGTCTGTCTGGTCTTTTTTCTTGTGATTATTTTCTTTCACTGTCTGTGATGTGATGTAAATGACAGTCTCAGTTTCAATCTGGAATTTCACTGTGGAAAGCCCCAGCATGTCAAGTTAATTCTATTATACAGAACGTCTGCTCAACAGTTTGCAGAGCTATGCTAACCACTCTAAAATAACATCTTTGATGTGTGCCTTAGCATGGCAAACAGCAATAGCCACTCTTTGCAAGGAAGTTACATTCCCAAGACCACCAAAGGCACTAAGATTGACCAAATACATACAATAAAAACTACTTTGATGAGTTACAGAAGACAAAATTGAGAATGATTAATGCTGGTCACCCCTGCCATCTTCATAGTTCAATTCTACACTATCTAGTGAAATAGCATTACCTCTCTAAAGATTTCAGCAGTTAAGACTAATTTCTTTTCCTCAGACTTGCTCTTGACATTTTTTTTTTCCCTATAGCCAACATACTTTACAGAAATTTAAGATTATATAATTAAAAATGGTCACACTTCTAACTAAGCAACTTACAAAGATGAAACTACCATAGTTCAACAATTGTACCATAGGCTAGGAAGTAAGATTAAGTATGCTTTCCAATAAAAAAAAAAAAAAACACTGAAGTTCAAAGGCATAGTAATCACATAACAAGGCAGCAGTTGTCCCATAACACATGTACCCACATGCCTCATTACAAGAGCCCTGTCACTTAGGAATTACAAATCTCACTCTCCTAATAATGAGCTTAAAGCTCTGCTCATTACTGAGTTTGAGGGCATGGCAACCATGAATAGAGGAAAACGTTACAGAGGAGACTCTGAGGTGAAGATAAAGATGGCTGGAAACATGGAGGAGTTGACAGAGTTGAAGGGCAAAAGTTAAATTTTAAAACGTTTTGGCATTTTATATTGAAATTATAATGTATACGTTAGTGGTTTCTTCTAGCATTCCCAAAAAAATCAACATGCAGTTGTAAAGTGTCATAAATGCTAACCAAATGTTTTAATAAGGATTTTTTTATTTATTTTTGTTTTTTTTTAAGATCAGTCACACATCTTTTATACTCCTCAGAACATATTTTCAAATCCAAGTGTTTTAAGGAATTAAAAATTTGATTTTCTTATTCAGATTCCTCCCATAAAAACATAGCTTCCTTGTAAACAAAAGGTAATCTCACCAAGTGTATATTATAAAACACCATGAAAGAAAACAAAGAAATGGATCTCAACTTTGTTCTCAGGCACAGCATATCTGTTGGGATTCTCTCTTCTGGTTTAATAGGAATTGTATCATTTTCCTGACATAATAGTGAGGACCGTGGCTAATTATCTTCTGGGGTTTCAGGACATCAACATAACAATACAGAAAAAAGAATCAAAAATCAGCATCTGCAAACCTAGAAGAGATTAGAATTGATCATTCTCCTTCCGAACAAAGTAATCCTGAGTCAGGAGAAACACATGGAAATTTACAATAGGTTATAAGGACTCCACGAAGAGGTTACTTGAGCTCATTTCCAATATAGAAAAGGACTGCTTTTCACATCACTAGCCAATTAAATGAGTTCAATCAAACCTCTCATATCCTGAGGCAATGCAAATTCACAAGGAATAAAAAATAGCACTCAGTCTTAGAAATCCAAAATAAGAGATCAAAGGAAAACACATTACAATACCACAATGCAAATGAGTTTTTGCCTGGGAAATAAAAAGCTCTGCAAAAAAATGTCCACAGCAGCAGAATTCCTAGAGCTCTGAGTTTTATAAACCCAGTTAGCAGGGCTTGGCTCATCATTCTGATAACAGAAGCCTAGCCCTTAGAAAGATATCTGTGCTATTGGAAAGCCAGTCCCAGCTCCCCAAATTTCAAACCTTCAGAAATATTTAATTTCTGTTAAATGCTGTATTGGAAATTTGTTTGTTTGTTCATTTCAAAATGATTATATCCTATCTACCCTGCGCAACACAACATTCCCATTAAATTAAGGAACTCCAGGTACAGGAGAACTTTTCAGTCTGAGAATAAAGAACTGAGCCCAAACACCCATAAGGAAAAACAGCGTGATATCCCCTTATTTTAGACTCTCTCTGACAAACAAATATAATCTGTCTTAATAATGCTTCTAGTTTAGTAGAGGAAGATATCATGAGAAAATGGATCAAGTGTTGCAGTGAAATTCTGAGGCAGAAATTACAGTTAGTGAAGACTCCAGTTATTTGTTGCTTCCCTTTGTAAAGTTACCCAGGAACTTTTTATTCTCAAGGTTTACAATCTATCAGGGTAATACGCTGTCAAGCACTGATCATTAACTTTTCCCTTCTGAACATTCCCCTCACTAGCCAGCATTTGCTCTCACTTCCTGATATTTTATGTAGATAAGCCATTTGTAATGCTGAATTTTGATAGTATCAGATCCCACAGGCATCTGTGCATAAGCCCATATGGGGTCTGGGAGGCTCAGCTTAGACTTTGCTGTGCATTGATGTTGTCAGAAGGCACAGCTGCTCCGATTAAGGCACTTCTCTCTGTTGTGCATGTAGTCCAATGGGAGAAGCAGAGGTTGCCTGCAGTTACATAAGCACAAAAAGAAAAGGAAGCGGATTCCCTGAAAAATACATAGCCCTACAGAATCTCTCTGGAAAAAAGTGAAACAGGAAAAACACAACACATAGGGAACAGTACAGAAAAAAAAGATGAAATTGTCTCTGCATAATGATGCAGGCATAGCTCTCTAATTAAGTGTCAATTTTAAGCAAGCCTTTTGCATTACAGGAGTTGCCACATTTTTCAGACCTACATCCCTGTGTAATTTCCAGGTATGAAACATACAGATTCACACATACTTCATAATAAAAGTTATAAAATAAAATTGTACTTCCAAGTCTGCTATTTTCATACAATTAGCATGAATACACAGGTGTACTCAGAGGCCCAGCTCCAGCTAATCCCCAAACTATTCCTGGCACATCACCAAGCAGCAGCAGCTATAATGAATGGCAATAGCAAAGCAAAGATAGCCTTATCTTTCTGGCAAGAACTCTGAGAGCTCCACGAGAAACTCATTATCACTAATGCAAACCAAATAAAGGAGGGAAATGTGCATTCGCTAAGCAGTACTCTCATTGGGACATCCATTCAGAATAACATCCACAGGAGCTTAGAAAACTTCCTATAATAATAACAGGCAGTAAAGATTCTTGCAGTGCAAAGCAAACGGGGAAGGAAACAGCCATTTTAAACCATTCTGGTATGTGACTTTTTCAATTATTATTCTCTCCTGCTAATTTCCCCTTAGGGTTTGTTTATTTATTAATTTGGTTTATGAAGATAAAACATTTGGGGAGACTACTGAGAATGCCAGAGATCTTTCTTACCCAATTTTAAATTATGGTTGTAAATTTAAAACTTGAGTAGTTACTGGCTTTATTCACAAAGAAAAAGGACCATGTTATGTCTAATCTCAAAAAACAAACATACAAAAACTACTAAAAATCAGCAATACAAAGCAGCAATGAGACTCCTTAAAATCTCTTATTAAACATCCCTGCAGTCCTTGCCATCAGCAAGTGCAAGAAGTGCAGCTGTGGCAGGCCCTGCAGCGAGGAGGTCAGGACTTCAAAGCCAAGAGTTTCAAAGGCCTCACAGCTTGTTCTGAGGTTGTGGGCCGAAGACAGAAGACAGTGGTAATTATATTTCAATTTCAGAGGTCCTTATAGCCAAAAATACTCAGACATGGGTGGCCAAAGGGGTGTCTCTGAATGTAGACTAACATTAGATGAGAGACATTGATAATGTAGAAACTATCAACAGGCAACCACAGTGTCATTGGATGTCCCGGGAGGGAGAGATACTCTCCCTCCGAGAGATACTTCCGAAGTAGAGATACTTTGCCCTTGTGACGCCCCAGCTGCAGTACTGTGTCCAGCTGGGTCTGGGGCCCCCAGCACAAGAAAGATGTGGAGCCATTGGAGAGGGTCCAGAGGAGGGCCACAAAGATGATCAGAGGGCTGGAGCACCTCCCCTATGAGGACAGACTGAGGGAGCTGGGCTTGTTCAGCCCGGAGAAGAGAAGGCTGTGGGGAGACCTCATTGCAGCCTTCCAGTATTTAAAAGGAGATTATAAACAGGAGGAAAATCAAGTTTTTACAAAGCTAGACAGTGATAGGACAAGAGAGAATGGTTTTAAGCTGAAGGAGGGAAGGTTTAGATTGGATGTCAGGGGGAAGTTCTTCACTGAGAGGGTGGTGAGGTGCTGGAATAGGCTGCCCCAAGAAGCTGTGGATGCCCCATCCCTGGAGGCGTTCAAGGCCAGGTTGGATGGGGTCCTGGGCAACCTGATCTAGTACCAGATCTGGAGGTTGGTGGCCTTGCCTGTGGCAGGGGGGTTGGAACTTGATGGGTCCCTCCCAACCCAGGCCATTCTATGAGTCTATGTCAGGGCCATGGCACAGAGCCAAGAAAGGAACAGGAGACTTCTGGAAAACCACCACTGAAATCAGAAATGTGTTTAAGGCTAAAGAAAACATACTCCTTAGAAAACTTTCATTTTAAAGCTTCATTATACGCCTCGTCTCTCATCTACAGTTTTTGTGCCCTGTGTCAATGGACTGGATTCCCTCCTACAGACTGCTCCTACAGTCCTGTGCTGCTGCAACCCTCCTTGCCATGCCAAAAATCATTCAGATTGCACTAAGTCAGCACTGCAGGCTCCAACTCCTGCCTTACTGACTTTCCCCCAAGGGAAATCACTTCTAACAGCAACTTCCATTGCCCGAAGATTAAGTTATACGGTAATTTCCTTCATCGCGATTGCCAGCCCCACTTGCACTGCTATGGAGATTTTCAGACGTGAGAAGTACCTGCAAGGTCTTGCAGCTTGTCATAGCACCTAGCGTAGTATGTTAACAGCAACTGAAGGAAAAAATATGTTAACATACGTATGCTAACAGCAGCATTAAAATAGGGCAAATTCTAATCAGGTCTAAGTTTCAAAATTAAGACTGATGAGTGAAAATTGTGTGAATATACATTATTAGAAATAACTGTGGATACATAATTTTTAGAAAAATAGTTATGAGCATAAACACACACAAGTGTATGTGCTACCTGTAAGATTTGTAGGCTGCATCTATGCTAGTAAATTCAAGCATGCGCAGGAATGGTCCTAAATATTGGGAGCGCTCCTGTACTTCTACTGAAAAATGAGGCTTCACTTTCCTCATGCAGACTCTGTCTGTACCAGAATATTCTTCTCAGTAAGGAAAGAAAATGAAACTTTCCATTCATCCATCTTGTGCTGAACAAGTCATGAGACTTCCTTGCAGTGAGGAATAATCCAGACATTAGTCTAAGATGCTGTCTGGACCTGGTTTCTTTTTAATTTATGCTTTATTTTCTTCGTGATTTTAGTGGCTTGCTCAGTAGACAGTGAAAATGTGATTATATTAAGATATTTCTACACTTCTCATTACATCTGGTATTCACCTCTTTGAATATGATCTGATCATCACCTGCTGCTGCTGCTATAGCCTTTCACTACACGTCAGAACACTGCTGCTGACCACAGATCTCCATCATGTGATGAAAACATCAGATACTGCAATCTCTTTATTGCCTTGTTTTCCTCTGAAGGATAATATATAAGCTTTCCTTCACTACCTGGAGCACAATAGATAGTAATCATATTTCTTTATTTCTTTAACTTAAATTTCCCAACACAAACTCCTCACAGTCATATTGTCCTTCTTACTCCTTAGTCCCCTCCTGATCCAGCTGCTGCATATTCTATCAAGCTGCTGTCGTATACCTGGACTCCTCATCCATCACATCCATACCATCCTCACAGCCCTTTCAAGTATTACCTTAAAGACCCAAGATTAAGCAATTCCTCTTCTCTTCCATGATCATCTAGAATCCCAATGCCCTGTATTGTTCTTCTGCCTGCTGTATTGAAATTGTAACCTTTCTCAGGGAAGATAACATGCCTGAGGGGCGGGATGCTATCCAGAGAGACCTAGACAGGCTTGAGCAGTGGGCACAGAAGAACCTCATGAGGTTCAACAAATCCAAGCGCAAGGTCTTGCACCTCAGCCGTGGTAACCCCTGCTATCAATACAAGCTGGGGGATGAAAGAATAGAGCACAGCTCTGCCAAAAAGGATTTGGGGGTACTGGTGGATGGTAAGCTGGGCACAAGACAGCAATGTGCCCTCGCAGCCCACAAAGCCAACTGAATTCTGGGCTGCATCAAAAGAAGTGTGGCCAGCAGGTCGAGGGAGGTGATCCTGCCCCTCTACTCTGCTCTGGTGAGACCTCACCTGGAATACTGAGTCCAGATGTGGAGTCCTTAGCACAGGAGAGACATGGACCTGTTGGAGCATGTGCAGAGGAGGATCACAAAAATTATCCAGGGGATGCAACACCTCCCCTATGAGGACACGCTGAGAGAGCTGGGGCTATTCAGCCTGGAGAAGAGAAAACTCTGAGGTGACCCGAGAGCTGCCTTTCAATATCTAAAGGGGAGCTATAAGAAAGAGGGGGACAGACTCTTTAGGAGGGTTTGTGGAGACAGGACAAAGGGGAACGGTTTTAAACTGAAAGAGAGGAAGTTTAGGTTAGATTTAAGGAAAAAGTTTTTTACAGTAAGGGTGGTGAAGCACTGGAACAGGTTGCCCAGAGAGGTGGTGGAAGATCCATCCCTGGAGACATTCAAGGTCAGGCTGGACCAAGCTCTGAGCAACCTGATCTAGCTGTAGATGTCCCTGCACATTGCAGGGGAGTTGGACTAGATGACCTTTAAAGGTCCCTTCCAACTCTAGGGATTCTATGATTCTAAGACACAAATCTTATTTACATGCCAAAGAGCTTAGCGTCAACTGAACTTGCCCCCAAAAGCAAGACTTTTTTTTTTTAATTTACGATACTATTTTCATATTTCTGGTCACACCGGGATAAGTAAACACAAGTGGGCCTGAAACATCCTTACATGTAAAGTCTATTCCTTTAAAAAAAAAAAAAAGAAGAAGAAGAAGAAGAATCAAAAATAAACAAAAAAACAGGCAAGGCAAACAATATGTAGTATGGAACTTGTATCAATGAGGTACAGAATTGTTTTAATAACATTTTGTGGAAGAAAGGAAAATCTGATCCACTTCACAACCTTTGAACTCCTCTCCTACAGTAGGTAGATTAATGCCACTTTTGTTGGAAAAGGAAATGACATTAAGGAAGCAGAAACCGTCACAAACATTTTGAGACATTCAGCCTTCTGTGAATGCAAATCCCAAGACATCTCATGAATCAAACATCTTGATTTAGATTAGCAAATATGTGCGCACACACACACACTTTGCAGTCACACGTATGCCATTAATCACCTTCACAGCATAAGCTGCTATTCCACCCTGACCTCCTGAGTGACATGGTAGAAGGAGGTACAAGGAAAGGAAAGTGGAAGAGAGGTCAGACCACAACTCAACATCTAGCTGAAAACACAGTTTTCTTCTCAAGTGCCTCAGACCTGCCCAGCTTTCAGCTGTCAAAATCACAGCTGTTGTTACAGTCTGAAGTTCTTGCAGTATTTCAAATATAGTGTGAGTTTTGAGGTCTTGCCTGGGAAAAGTGACAGATCAAAAGAAGACTTCCAATCACCAGGACTTACCTGCAGCTGTCTGGTTGCAAAGTAGGCTCTACCTCTGACAGCCAGGACAATGGAGTGAGGCTGACAGCTGCTATTGTGAAATGCAGCCAAAGAAATATGGGCTGCAACAGCTCAAGGAAATAATAACAGGAAATGTATTTTTATACATGTATACACATGTATACACACACATATACAGGTACATAGCTGCAGCAAAATGGTGCATTCAGCAAAAATGAGAGAACTGCAACAGATTTGGGAAAATGACAGATTCTATAACACTGTAAATTAAAGTCAAAGGATTTTGTCACTGATATTCAGGTTTATTAGTTCAGACCTACAAATACAGAGAGACTTTTTTTTTCAGTTCATCCTTGATTTATATTTCTAACATATTCCAGAAATATATATGCATTTGGGCATATATGTTTAAATATATGTATTATGTCTGTATCTCTCTATACATATACAGACACAAATAAGCGAAGTTAGAGATTTGCTTTAATTTAGTGAAACTTCCATTTCTGAAATCCAGTGAAACCTATAGCCGGTTTTACATTTAAGGAATCACAAAACTCACAGGGTTCTCTGTGTACATACATTAAAGAATTTCTGTTACCTTAAGATATAGCCTGAATTCCTGTGCTGAAGAACCAAAAATTAAATAAAACACAGAATTCATGTTTCATCTGCTTGAAAAGAAGACTGGCTTCGAAAGGACGCACTCCAGGCAGCTCCCTTCTCCAGCTGAATGTAACACTAGCATGTCGAGGGCAATAATGTGGCAAAACACCGCTCTTGGAGCTGCAGGCTCCTCTGAAGACAATCATCTGCCTAATACACTACACAGTTGTTAACTTCAGTCAGAATGAGTTCAACTACCTGAGTAAGGCAAAATTATTTCCTAATAGCAATGACCAGAAGGGGTCAAAACAGAGAAAGAGTTAAGAAGTACTCAGAAAGACCAAGCACGCTGGATTGCAGTGTTGAAAGAATATTGAAAGATGTAAGGAGGGGAAAGGAAAAAGAAAGAATTTACTGATGTTGCTGAAGCACAGCAGTATTGAACCTGGCAATGAGAGACACACTGTGTGCTACAGCGAAGTGAGTCTTTTTTTCTTTTTTTTTTTCCTATTTGATTTTACCTGAATACATACAATAACCAATAGATCAATTCTTACCCATCAGTTGATGAAATGCTGTCCTCATGCAGACAATCACAGCAGTAAGTAATTTGCCTATAACACCTGGAAAGTACGAAAGGTAGCATTTTAAACAGGTAGTTTTTGTTAGAATCCCTTAAAATGTCCTTTTCTTTGTATTGCAATATCTTGCTTTATGCATCTAACAACTGAGCACTGGTTTAGTTACTTCACTCACAGTAACTGTTGTGTAGGTAGGATTCAAATGACCTCAGCATTATGCAGTCAGATCTGTTGTTACAAATTAGAAATTGTTTACGTGGCTTAGTTTTATTTGCACTAAAGTAGAGAGACAAAAGAACAGAAGCAAATAGGAAATAATTGTCCCGCTAGAGGAGTAACATTATTTGTGTTGCGACAAATTATAGCATGTAACTATAAAATGCTTCATAACAGTCAAATAGAAAACATTGTAGCAAATTCTGCCATGGATGTGAGCACTTCACTGGGGTAAGTCAGAAAACGTGATTTGATTAACAGAGCATAAACTAAAGATGTAAAAACAAAGAGCAGTGTGACTGTCTTGTGCACTTAACTTTAAAATAAGCCTGTATCGTAGAACATGAATGTATGTTGGCACTTATTCAGGGATATTGGTATAAATCTATAAAATGATTTTTTCCAATTCATTTCATATTCCTATAACTTAAGCAGGAAAATAACTAAAATTGGCTGAGGATAGTCGTGAGGAAGAGATCTCCATGGACAAAACCCTCTGTGAATATTTTAATGCTTTTTGTTTTCATAGAATGGCCTGGGTTGGAAGGGACCCCAAGGATCATCAGGTTTTAACACCCCTGCCACAGGCAGGGTCACCAACCATTTAAATGGAATTTAAATTGGCACAAGAGAGTTGAGTTCCCCTCTCCCTGCTTTAAGGGATATAAGGCAGAAAGCTAGTTCATCCCTTTCTGCTTTCTTCTGCCAGCCCTTGCAGAATAATACCAGAAGGAGCCACAAGATATCTGTGTATCACAAGCCATTAAATGTAACCTCCACAGATCAGCCTGTCTTGACTCTCCTGAATGCTGAAGGGATTTGGTCAAACTCAGCTGTGGGCCACCACTGAGGAACGGGAACAAGAAAGCTGCCACACTGGTAACCGCACTGGCAGGCAGCTAAACACCGTGTGGTTCTCTCACTCCCCGGCTCAGGACAGGGGGAGAAAACACAATGAAAAAGAAAGCTGATGGGTTGAGATAAGGACAGGGACATCACTCACTGATTGCTGTCATGGGCAAAACAGTCTCGGCATAGGGGAGATTAATTATTACCTCTTGCTAACAGACAAGGGCACTGAGAACTAAAAGCAAGGTAAAACCACCTCCCCCAGTCCTCCCTTTTACACTTTATCTCCCTGACTGGCACTGGGGAGTGGGGGCTGTGGCCTGTCCGTAACTCTCTGTCACCTGCTGCTCATTTATGGTCACTTCCTTCCTTACCCCAGTGTGGAGTCCCTCCCATGGGTGCTGTCCTTCCCAAACTGATCCTGTGTGGGCTTCCCACAGGCTACAGCTCTCCAAGCGATGCTCCAACGTGGGTCCATACCATGGGGCCCGTCCTTCAGGCACTGCTCCAGCACGGGTCGCCCCAGGCTGCAGCTCCCCCAGGCCTCCTGCCCCACTGCGGGCTCCTCTCCAGACGCTGCAGCTCTGGCCTGGGGCCTGCTCCTGTGGGGGCCCTCCATGGGCTGCGGCCTCCTCCACGCTGCATCCACTGCTGCACCATGGGCTCCTCCACAGCTGCACACAGAGATCTGCTCCACGAGGTGCCCATAGGCTGCAGGGGGACAGCCTGCTCCACCACGGGCCTCTCCTGGGCTGCAGAGGAATTCTGCTCACAGGGGCCATCCCAGAAGCTCCCTGTTACCTAAACCTTGACATGTAAACCCAGTACACATACTCAGGACAGCTGCATGGCTGGACACTGGTTAGGTGAGATTTACAGAGAGAATCCAGCTAGTGAAAGGAAAAACATACCCAAGGCCCCTACCAATCTAACCTGGGAGCAAAGGCCTTCCCAAGCCCACATCTTGTGACTAGGTCATCCAATTTGATTTCAGACTTACAAAAGTATCTTGGAGCAAGTTTACCCTCCAGTTGCTCTCTTGTCTCTTGTTGAGGGCTGCAGGAAAGTCATAAAACTGATAAATAAAAACATAGGAAGATAATAAAAATACAGCTGCTCAGCTATATTGGATGGGAGGAAGGAAGAGACTCCACCTTGTGTAGGAAACATCCTGCAGCTCTGAAAAGTAAAACTATCCTGCAGATAGTGTCTTTATGTGTTATGGATGTACCAGACATCCACTGGCCTTTTTACTCTCCTCAGCAATCAGGAAGAAAAAGGGAGACATCCGCCATTCAGAAAGTCCCAGATTTTCAGGCCAGAAAGGATTTCTGCAACATTTGAGCTTGACCAACAGTGCATGCACTCTCACACACAACACATGCAGTATTTTCCTTCAGCTGAAGTAAAGCTTTGCTTTTTGAACAATAGCTAAGCTGGGTGCAAAAGCAAACAAACAAATAAACATGAGGTTCTCAGCTTTCACTTTCCCAGGTCAGCCATTCTGGTATTTGAATTGCACCCACAGTTATAAAATTGTACCTTATGTCAAGGCTGAAATTTTCTAATTTCTACTTCCAGCACTTACCAGTAAGACTTTATCATGAATACTTATACACCGGATATGGGAACATGAATGAGTTATCACAGGACAAGATCACATGTTAGCTTCTGTATTAACTGTTCTTACCCCATGGAAAATGTGAGGCAACTTTCTCTCAGGGACAGCAAATATCTAGCAAACATCGAGTCACCCTTGGGAACACTCTTTCCCTGGTCACACTTTGTTGTCTTTCCGTTCACGTATTACAGGAAGACCTCGAGAAGTAGCTTGTCCTGGTTTCCATGTGCAAGTTCACAGACAGCACAGCAGTATCTCTACCTCTAGTTTTACAAGAACTTAAATTTTTCACAGTGCCAGGACTCAGAGTGCTGCTTGTGCCCCTAGTAGGGAGCATGGTGTAAAGCACTATCCACACTTCTGCTCTCTTCATCCTTCCTTTCCTATTTATGATAGCCCATTCCTGTCAGCTGACCCAAATTCTACCAAGTTACAGCAATATCAACCATATCACATTTCCCTGTGCATTCAAGCATCCCAACATCCTCTTGTCAATCATGTAGGTTTCTAACGTTAGTACAAAGGCAATTAAAATATATTCCTTACATGCACCTCTGTGCCAAATTGAATTAGATAATGCACGTGAGAAGATTTTCAAGGAGTTGCTATGTCAGGGGTGAGGAGATGTGCTGAGAATTTGAAACTGATGCAAGAAGAGAAACAGAAAAGTCATGAAGTGGTAAACACTGGAAAGTCACTTTGACCCAATTTTCCATTTTCTTGCAGAACAACAGGTATAGTCAGAACTTGGGAGTGCAGAGACATCACTAGTTAACAGCTTCACAATTTCTGCAGCCTAGAAAACAGTTTTCACAGCTGCATTGCAACTGCAGAAACAAGCAGTGATCTCATCAGATGTTCCAAAGGATATTCTCCCTTTCATTCTCTTCCCCTTGGTTGAAATTAAACATCCCCTGAAATCTACAGAATGTGCTTGTATAGCTTTCTTCCTCATTTCTATTGCAAACTTCACTGGCAACGTTGTATATTGCTTCTAGTTCCCAGTTTTCCTAAAAAACTTGTTTTTTAATTAATTTTTGTCTTGATGAATACATCAAGGATATAATCATTTCATTGTTTTTAATGAGATATTCTCTCAGGCATCATTGCATTGTACTTTACAGTTGCTTATCTCTTTTAAAAAATACACCGATTTTGCATATTGTGTTTCACAGCTACAGTATCTAAAAAGCCTGATGGCACAAAAGTTTCCTGTATATGCTCATGGAGATGAAAATTCCTCTCCTAAAGGCTCCTCTCTCTTTTGCAACATACCACAAGAAGCCATACATACAGGTCTTGCACTCAATGGCAAGAAAGACATGTTTTGCTTTGGATTTGTATTCATATATTCACAACAGTACCTTTCTCCTGTTGCAAACCTGTGTCTAACCACGAGATGGACAAAAATCAAGTTCTCAGCTCCTTCAGTTTTCTCTCTCTCTCCTAGAATTAATATTCAGTCCAAAAAGTCATTAAGTCTCCCTAGATCTGTGCAGTTCTTTTAGTTCCTCTAAAAACAATGATAACCAAAGAAGTTCTCTAATATCAGACCCCTATCTGGCAATTTTTCAAAAGCAGAGCCCTTTGGAAGCCAATATTTTCAAAATCCTCTCTTGGAGCAGGTAATATTTTACCTTTCTGGACCTTGCAAAGAATTGTTTATGTTTCAGGTAAGACATGCAAGTACGCTCAAGAAAACCCATATGTTTTACAGAATGCTTTGATCTACCCCAGGAATCCAACTGGAGGATACATGGAACAATATGTGGAAAGCTCTCCTCCATGATCCCTCAGAGATGGATCAGGGAGAACAGAATTTCACCGAATTTTTCCCCAGACAAGAAAAGGAAATGTTTGGGAGACGGTTATAAAGACAAATGAAAACCTTTTGCCAAGGAAAAGAAATGAGGCAAAAATGTAAGAGAAAGATCATTTTCAGGCTAGATTTCAAAATAGTTGAAGGCAGAAAAATGCAGCAACTTTTCACCACTTAGACTCATCTAAGAATCCCTAAGACAAACTCAGACAAAAACCAAATGTGTTCTGATTTGAATGAATTTTCTGCAGCCTCAATGCAATGAAGCCTTTCAGTTGTATAACCATGGTAAAAATAGGGTGATTCTCAACACCAGCTGATCATAAAACTACGTTCTTTGGGGTCAAGTTCTACACAGTGGGACAGCGGGTAACCCCACTGAAGTCAACTGCAAAGTTCTGCTGATGCCAGAAGGAAAGATGTGGTGAATCACAAGGCCGCACCAATGCGAATGGACAAACCTCAGCATGCTCCATGTGCTCCACAGAAGGACTGAGGCATTCTTTGCTTGTCATACCCCATTGTCCTTTTTTAGGCATAAAAGCTCCCGGGACCTCTTCCAGAGGGGAAACCCCTGGAAGCCGCTGACTGCTGCTGTCAGTGAAGCCGCCCTGGGGCTGACTCATCTGCAACTTTTTTTTTTTTTTTTCCCCTCGCTCATCTTTATTGCGCCCGCTGTCCATTTCCTTAGGGCAAGCAAGGCTTCTCTTTGGTACTACTCTGCTTACCCACACTTCAGCGTTTACTAGGGTAAAACTGTGAGCATGGAAAGATCTGAAGAAAGTGAGGATGCTCCGAGATCCAATTTTGCCGTTAACACAAAGGCACCCAGTGACAGCCCTATGAGGACTGCAGCAGCAAATCACTCCCGATCGTTTCCTGTGCTACAAAGACCGAACATCCCGGGGCAGAAAGGAAGGGGGAACACAGCGACTCATTTTCTTGCTAAAAACGTCTCCCACACACAACTACCTTGGGAANGCCGCCGGGCGGGCGGGGTGTCTCCAGGCGGCCTTGCCCGGATGTGCTACCCTGACTCATAGTCGCGCCGCGCAGCCTCCGCGCCGCTGCCGCGCCCGCCCCGCTCCGCGCACAGCGCTCCGCGCCTCCCCGAGAGGCGGCGGCTCCACGAGGAGGGGAAGGAGGAGGAGGAGGAGAGGCCGCGGCGGCACCATGGGTGAGTCCCGCGGCCCCCGCTGCCCCCGGAGGCCGCCGCCCGAGCGCGGCGCTTCGCTGCAACTTCCCGTCGGCTCCGGGCTCGGGGCGCTCGGCCCCCGCGGCGCAAAGTTTCCGCGGTGCCGCCCGGGCCCGGCCCAGCCGAGCCCCTCCCGGCGGCGGGGCGAGGAGGGCTCCGGGCGATGAGGGCGGCTCGGGGCGAGGGGTTATGTAAGGCGGCCCCTGGACGCTTCCCTGACCGCTGCCCGCGTGGTGGAGGCGGTGGGGTAACGCGTTCGGCAGCTGCGTTACGGTGCCCGCTCGCTGCGTGCGGAAGGCGTGAGGATCTTCGTGTGCCGCCGGCTTTTGGGAAGAGNGAGCGCGGCGCTTCGCTGCAACTTCCCGTCGGCTCCGGGCTCGGGGCGCTCGGCCCCCGCGGCGCAAAGTTTCCNCCCCCCCCTCGTAATATCGTAAATTAAGTAGTTTCACACCGATCGCCGCTTGGATGGAGCTCCCAGCGAGCCCCGTGTGAATCCAGGGAGCGTAGCGTTTGCTTGTCTTTACAAAGCACTCGCTGAATTTCCTCTACCATCCCCACCGCCCCCTGCGCACCCAGCAGCCCTCCCGGGGCCGAGCGGCCCCAGCAGCTGCCTGCAGCCCCGGGCGGGGCAAGGAGATGCCCCAGCGCAGCGCGGGGTCCGGGGGACGAGAAGCTGCGGTGCCCCCCGAGCCCGGCACGGAGGTGGCGGTTCCCCAGTTGAGCTCGGGGGTTTGACATCAGCGCTTCCTGCGGCCTCAGGTGCATCAGTTAGTTTCTCTTTGCAGCTCACGCATATCTTCCCCTTTTAACTAGAAGTTTCCACAGAAAGAAGCAGTCGCAGTGCCTCAGTTTTCCTGGTTGTGACACGGGGATAAATGCTTCTTTACCTCCTTTAAGATAGGAGAAAGCGATGGAGAACTTTGGGAGAGTGGTTCCGGATGGAAGCTGCCGGGGTCAGGCATGAAGGGTATCTGTCAGATTTCCTCAGTGTAAGGAACAATGACAGCAGCGTAGGAGAGGTCTCTTCTTGTGTCAGGACAGCAGGATTCAGTCAGGATATATTGCCTGTCTCTGTTCACAAAGTCTGGCTACTAATCAGGACGTTGTGCTCAAAGTATAGATGTAACTAACTATGTTGTCTTCCAAAAATAAAAACTTCACAGCATCAGCTGAAACCTCTTCAGAAAAGCTGATGCAGAATTAGCACAGCACTCTTTTTTAGATGAGACCACATCTCAGTAGCAGACAAGTTTGAAAACAGCTTGAGGATCTGCTGCAGCTTGCTGTGTAAGTAAGCGTGATTATGAGATTTTCAGGAAGACTGAAATAATTTTTCTCCAGAATCCGTCATCACCCGTTGATAACTGACCAGAGGAGTTGCTTGTGAAAATACCGGGGGGGCCTCTTTTTCCCCCACTTCTTTGCATACCAGGGCCTGACTCTGCTGTCCTTAAAATCAAGGCAAACTCAAAGCAGCCTCTGCAGCAGCTCTTGTTGCTCCAAGGAGCGAGTGGCAAAGACTGAAATTGGTTTCCCCTTGGCTAGCTGCTAATCATGACTTCTCCTGCTGATGGTCTGTGTTAAAGCTCATACAATCGGTGCAATAGCTTCTCTCACTCTGCTGACAGTATTCTTCTTAGTAGTGCATCGCATAACAGCTGCAAATCCCAAGAACTGAACTGAGGATGAATATTTGCAGTGTTTAATTTGCTCTTCCTATAGCGTGTACATCACTCCATAAATCATGCTCAACAAACAAGCGTTTGTAGCAGAGTGCAGCAATGCCTTACAGTTAAACATATGCTTTAGTCTGTGTTTAAAAGCGCAGGCTTAGTATCAGCCAATTTGTATACTAATGATATAAAAATGGAAACCCAAGTACATATGTTTTAATTCCAATCAAAAGATTTCTGCCATTAAAAATACTTGTGTAGATATGGATCTGCATTATCGTTACTGTACAGAAATCTCTCTGCTGCCACTTCAGCTGCGAGTGTGTATTCCTCTGAAGCCATTCTTGCGGCAGTCATTTCCTCCTAGAGGACAGTGGCTTCCTCTCATTAATATCAGTTCTTCCCAACGCTGTCACTTTTGTTGCTTGTATTTATATAGTTTTTCAAGTTGTGTGTAAGCACAGTTTAGACAGTGTAAGATACATCAGGAGCTTGATTGTGTGTTGACCACTCAACAGCACTGGCCTCAAAAGGTGGAGAAACACCATGTGTGAGAGTTTGTATACTGTACAAAAATACAGATCACAGAATTATTTTCATGGTACATATCGGTTGCAGACTGAAATGTAGATGTTGTGATTTGCAGCAGTGAAAGCTCGTGAAAAATATTCTTGCCTTTCAGAAGCGCTGGTTGTGTTAGCAAGAGATGGAAGGTGGCCTCTGTTCTGATGCAGCTTAATAGGTACTTGAGTGCACAGTTGGGCAACGAACCGTGCAAGCAACCTGCCAGGTGCACAAGGAGACCAAGGAGTCTCTTGGATTCTCTTTACAGTACTTACTGCTAATGTCATGATGACAAGATACAGGAGACATGCAGGCTGTAATGTAAATGGATTTATTTAAGTACTGTGTATTTAGTTACGCTGTTGCTAGAACAAAGTCTTATGTTGCTTCTCTCCTAGTTTCCCCACAGAATTAGCACATGCGTCTATGGATCAAGCTTTGGGGTCAGCCTGGTGAAGTGAACTCCAAATCAGGATGTAATAGGCCACTGCCTGTCTTCAGGACACTGGCTGCCTAGGTAAAGGAGGCAGAAGGGAGTGCACATTGAGGCATGGCTGTTTGCAGTATTGCTTTCAGGAAGATGAGGATAAGCCTGCATGCTTTTTGTTAAAAATAAAAATAAAAAGTAATCAATACCCTCAACTGTGAGAGGAGTGGATGAGTCTTCCATCTTGAGAACTCTTTAGCTAGTTTTCTTACAAGAGATGCAAGCCAACTTAATAGATTGCTTGCAAAAGCAGCATGTTGCACAAAAAGATATTTAATTGTTTTAAAGCTTTTGTTACAATGAGACTTCTTACAACACCAGCATACTAGTTCTACCCAGCAGGAATACACCAGCTTAAGCCAGTATGAGATGTATTAGCGTTTCCAACGCCAAGACGGATTTTGGCTAAAAGTTTGTCTTGAAAATGCAAAAACAGAAGAAACTGTTTTCAGTCTGTGTCTGTCTTTCTTCAGTAATGTTCCTCAAAGTGTGCTTCTGAAGCAGCCAGAGAGGCTAGGTTAGTTCTGACTGCTCTACCTTAATGAATACTGTTCCTGTTTTCAGACCAGTATTTGTGATCTTTTGTTATTATGTTAGACAGAAATCAATCAATTTTGTCTTCAGCTTTAGGTTGAAGGCCTCATTCAAAAGTATGTTTCCTAAGAACAGAATATGCAGAGGTTGTTTTCAGAAGTCTGCAAGGAACATTTGGCTTTCTGCGTTGTCAAAATAAAAGTGGGAAGAGAAAGAGCAAAAGAAAAGAAGGAAACAAAGCGCTGATAATGAAAATGAGAAAGCTACCAAGACAAGAATAGAAAAGAACAAAAATCTCTTAAGGGAAATGTGTGGAGGAAGCAAGGGAAAGACAGGGGTAAGGAATGAATGAATGGAACAATGGTGATCAGAACTGGCAAAAAGAAATTAGGTGCTCTACTCCTTGCCCCACTCCCATCTTCCCAATTTGAGAAAATAACCAAGGGCATTGGCATTAATAAATAAAATCAGAGCATCTTTATCCTGTTTTTTTTTTTTTTTTTTTTTTTTTTTTTTTTTTTTTTTTGTAGTTTACTCTGGCTGCAGCTGATGATCCTTGAGCAGATTCATTATAATTCTCAGTTCTCCTCAAGTAAAGCTGATCTATTTCTGGAAGTTCTGAGAATTTATTTATGAATATGTAAAAGATAAATATTGGATGAACATAAACTAACATTTGTTCAATAAAGGAAAAAATAATGTCACCATTTGACAGGAGAGAAAGCTATGAAGTTCCATCTGTGGCATCTGACAAGGAGGTTGGGTATGATCCCTGCTTAACTCTGTCGCAGGACGCAGTTCATGTGTTAGGGACATTAAGTGGTGACCCAATTCCTTATGTAAGAGAAAACCCACTTTCTATTGTTGACGAGTCCACCTAAGTCTGTTAAAGAGAAATCCCAGCTGTCTTTATACTGCTGGAGGAATTGCGTTTAAGACTGTACCTCATTTCTAGATTAAAATTGATTAGTAGCTACATATAAACTTCTGAAAATTAGAAGTCTTAAAATGTTGGTGTGCCTTCTCCAGCTACTGAAGAGATTTTTTAATGACAGTTTTGAACGTCAATTAGACAAGAAGCTTTTCCTAGTAAGGGATTTTGTCCTTGCAGTGGAAGCTGCTACTTACAGTCTCACAGGGCCTCTTCTTGTTAAATACGGTCCAGAAACTCATTTCTGTTTACAAATTTTAATGATAGCAACCAGATGGAATTGGTTTCAGAAGAGTAAGATGATGGTTAAAAACCACAGACTTCCAATCGCTGAAGTTCCATTTAATCCAAAAAATAGCTGATATGTTTTAGAATTTTCATATGCTCCAGATCTGCCTAACCGAATTTGTAAACTCTGAAACAAATGGCTTTGGTTCAAGGAGCTTCAAAGCCGTGCACACAGCCTGGTGACGTTTGTTCAGAGTCGCACAGTTCCAGCTTAGGGAGCTTTGAAGTTGTGCAGAAACCCTGGTGATCTCAGACTGCTCCTAAGCTGTGGTTTAAGAAGATTACGAACTCAGCAGACGCCCGGCAGAATTTGTCAAATCTATAAACCAGATAACTGCCGTTCACTTAACTTCAGGTGGAGGATGGGGCTTAGCGAAGGATTCTGTGAGACCTGCAAATAAATACACAGCGTACTTCAACTATTCACTTGAGTACGTGTCTTAGAAATGTCCCTGGCTTGAGGCACTTTTAGATACTTATTGGAATTTGCAAAGATGTATTGGGAACTAAATGCATGTGTGTCTGTTGCAATTGGAATTCAGAACCCCTATAAATTGAGGAAACGCAAATGTCTTTATAAAGTTGTGTTAAAATTTGCAGCCTAAAATGAATAAACCCATTTCTAGGCTAGACAAACCTATTAAAAAAATACGTTTACACATTTAAAATGAAAGAAAATTTAAAATAAAATACTCTTTTGCAAAAAGGAAATATTTTGCATGATCCTTTCTAATACTTCATCCCATTTCCCTCATATTTCAAATCTCTTAACAAGCCTACTGCTTCCTAATTATGTAATATAGGAACATCTGAGGCATAGGTCAATTCCAAGCTTTTGTAATAAGAAACACCAAATTACTCCTTGTGTGAGTGATAGCTCAATGAGATTCATGAAAGTTAATGACAGTTGTATACGTTCATCAGTTGGTTTCAGCCACCCATACTTGCCAGCCTAACAGGCACAATCATTTTGAAGAAATATGCCAAGTTTGTTTTTTTTTTTAATTTTTGTTTACATTTCCTATTGATTGATTTAGATTTGGCCAAGTCATGCCAGCATCTGATTAAATGCAGTTGAGCGGGTGCTTAAGCTCACATGGTGAATAAGCAGCCTTCTTTTTAGGCTTATCGCCTTTGCTCCTGCAAATATACTTGGGAGTGAGACTGGACAGAGAGGAACATGGAAGTGATTGAAGAGATAGAGATGGAGATCAAACAAGAAGACCGAGATTTGTGGAGGAGATGAGTGAAACAGAACAGCATGCACAGTGTGATGAGGATTGAACAGAACTTTGGAGATGCTTTTTGAGGCTGCCAGTAAATCTGTGGGGAAGAGGACTTTGTTTGGGATACTTGAGCAGTCTGTGTCCTTTGTTGTCTTTCTGTGCACTTTTACGGCCTTCCTGATACACTAATGCGGGAGAAACGGGACTCAAAACCTGCAGTTAAAAACCCTCTCCTCGTTGAATCATTCACCTTTCAGTGAATGTCTTTCCCTCTGGAATATACCAGTCCAAAAATGTACAACAATATTAATCCTTTCCTCATCGTATCTTAAAGTAAGGAGGTCTGCAGTTCAAAGAAAACTCTCTCACACCCAGCACATTACAAACTCTCTTCTACTCCCATTTGCCCTTAATTATATCCAGACTGGAAACTAAAATTACTTTGTATCGTATGGATTAATTTTGTGACAACATCTTATATCTACAAGCTTAAAATTCTGCTAGCTTCAACTTAGTATAACCAGACATAAAGTAGGAGCACCTGCAAGGCCCTGTGCTCCCCAGGTTAAGTGGAGCATTTGGCTGAGGAGGTGAGCATGGTGCTGAGCGTGGCCTGCCGTCTGGCAACGAGGAACTCCTCTTGAGAGCATATTGAGAAACATTTCCTGTCTTTGGTGTTGTACCAGTCTCGTGACATGACAATCCAGTGACATTAGTGGAAATATTTTAACATTTGTAGCCTTAGAAGGAACCTTACAAGTGCATGTCACTATTTCAGGGCTAGTAGCACTCCTGTTCCCTTCTCTAGCCTTGCTAAGCTTGTTCTGGCATCCCTTCTCTGTTGAGAAACCCAAGATGATCTCAATTTGCAGTGCCCAGTGCCCTGCAGGCATAACTGAGTTCAGTACTGCCAAACAGCTACTTGTGCTACATGAGGGCTTTGGAGGAATTTCCTTAAATCAAAATGCTTTTTTATCTTGACAGCAGAAACAAAGCATAGGAAGAGAAAAGGGCTTTAAAACCAAAGCAGGATCGTATACATCTTTCTCAGCCAAATCTTCACTGTCCACAGAATGTTTAACTTACCCCTCCTGGGCCTCTGGAGGAACTGGCTGAAGTCAGTCTTATGATCCCGGTGTGTGTAGTAATAGCATATTCAAAGCTCTGACCGCTTTCCCAGGCAAACGCCTTCTGAACTTCAATGATAAATTTAAGAGGAAATGCAGGGAATGAACACGACCATCAGGAGGAGTGACACAGCAGTGAGCAGTTTGGGGGATATTTCACACTTGCCCC
>WBMW01005081.1:98778-270585 GCA_013396635.1 Penelope pileata | reverse complement strand
GAATAATCCACACTCCCCCCCCCCCCCCTCCCTTAAGTAAAGAGTAGCTATAATTTTTCATCCTTCCACTCCCATCTTCCATTTCTATGCATTAAATCAATTTCAGGATCAGGCTGTAGTTCTACCAGCAAAAAAAGAGCAAACTACAACAGAACATTGGCCTGTGAACACAATCATTGTAAAAATGTCTGGTATGATTAAATGAATTTAGAAATAAATTTAATAAGCTTTATACGATTATGTTTGATCTCACCTTGCAAAACCTGTTGAACCTTTGTTACTGGATCTCCTTACAGCTAAGGGCAGAGCTACTGCCATGTGAAATTAGGAGGGAAGCAGGGAAATGGTGGCAATTGAGAGAAATATGGAACATACACATAAAGAATTTCTGACAGGAACCAAGCAAGTTCCATTGGTTTTGGTTTTTTGTTTTGTTTTGTTTTTTGTTGTTGTTTTAAACCTTCACAGTAAAAATTCCATCACCTGTTTACAGCAGGATAGTGCCTCAGTTGCATCAGAGCACCTAATCTTTGAAGTTTACATGCAGCAGTGCCCAAAATACACTGCACTTGCCAGGCAAAAACATTTCTCTATCTGATGCTACAATGTCCTTATTTTCTTCAAGTCATTTCTTTTTTACCTAATAATCATTTCTTTCTCTTCCACAGCCATTCTATTCCTTTGGTCAGCTCCTTATTCCATTGCCCAGTTTTCTGTAACATCTTCCTCCTCTCTACCTCCTCCAGTTGTCTGTTCTTTTCTGTCTTTCCTGCCATCTCCCACTCTCTCTCCTCTTCTGGTTCTGTCCTTATTAATTATCTGACAGCTTCTTCCGTCATACCCTTTCCACTATCTTTGTTAGAGAACGAACTGAAAAACAACTGATCCACTTTCTAATTTTCAAGAGCTGAAGAGTTTTTTCTTCTTCGTTAAATATCAGCTGATTAAAACCAGTTTAAAGTCATTTTTTAGTTTTGCCTAATGTACAGTAAGCAAGACTACATGAAAGAATGTATCTTGGAAAGAAACAGAACAGAATTGGGCCCTATTCATGTAAATGCTATTTATACAGCGTTCTTGTACCCACACAAAGCCTACACTGAGTACCACTGAAGTCACTGGGATCCTGCTTTTCTGACTCAGCTATACTGGGGCTTAAACTGTACACTTTTGGTGAAACTGTATTGCCCCATTCTTCAACACGTAAAAATACTGGCTCTCCAGTTTATACAGTTGCAGGGATGGAAATGCCAGACACTGGGCTGATTTTGACTATCAGAAGCACAGTTGAAATGTGTTTTGCTGATAGGTACGATACTATGCTAGTGTACAGCGTGTGAAGAAATGAAGGAAGAAACATATTCTGTGTTGAAGATGATCTGTTGAACTCGATTTTTCTTAAAAAATGACAGAATTGTATACTTTATAGTAATATGTTGTTTCTAAGAAGAAACCAATTTAACATGGAGATAACATTAGAACATCACCCTGTCAAAGAAATAGGAAGCACAGTGCCATAAGCTATTAATATATGTATAATTCTATCTTAAAGCAGCATAGGGAAAAAGAAAAAATGTTTCACAAATTCATTTTGCAGCCATTTGATAATGTCTTTTGATACTTCCTGATATTCCCAGGGAATGTGAGGAATCCCTCTCTGCAAGTCTTCTGTGCATTATGCTTCTAATGCCACATGAGAGCGTGGGTGCTCACCGCTCCAAGGGCAAGAATGCTGTAGAGAAACAAAAACCAATTTGATTCACTTCCCCAGAATGCATCATCATCCCAGAGACGATCTGAAGCGCTTGTTTATCTTTATGAAGGCTATGACTTCTCCTTTTGCAAGGAGGGTGAAGGCATCACAGTTCCTTTTTTTTTTTGCTGTTGAGAGCAAAGTAGAATTTAAGACTTCTCATACAGTCTCTGGAAGTGTTCTCTTGTGAACATAAAATTTGAGTTCTGTGCGTGCACCCAGTTCAAAACAGATGGCTGGGAGGAAAAATGCCCTAGATAATGCAGCACTTCATGTTAGCAAGGTGTGGCCTGTTTTACCTCTTTTCTTTCTTTTTTTTTTTTTCTTTTTCAAAACATTGATTAGGTAGTTTTTCTGATATTACGTAGTCTTCCTGATAAAAAGCAACAGATGTGGGCTGCTGGATTACTTTTAGCATACTTAGCTCTTCAAATTCTGATCAGTTCGCTGTACTCAGGGATCACAATGAACAAGGTGCCACTCAGAAGCCAGCATACTTCAGCAACTTTTTAAACTGCTTGCTTTTCTAAAAGCAGAAATGGTCATCAACAAAACAGAATTTTGGCTGGACATGAAGAACTTTTTCTGAAAGCTGATTAATAGGCACATTTTACAAAATGACTTAAGATTTGGCAAGTTGTTTGAAAAACAGGCTTTTCTTTTTGACCCTTTTTATGTCTTAAACATAAGTAGATGAGTCTATTCATATTTTTCCCCATTACCGAAAATGTATTTCTTACAGTCAGAAATATGCTGAGGAGCCTGCATGCAGGTTAAGTCTAGACTATGTTTGGAGGTGCAGGGATATAACTCAGGTCAAAGATCAGACTTCAGAATTGAAAATTCAGGAATTCTCGCAAGCTCCCCCCTGATATTCCCCTTTTTATTTCTCCCCAGACTCACGTTCTTCTTGCAAAAGCAGCCATTGTGTCAAAATAGGCCTCTTCTGATTTTGGTCAACAGTTTGGAATAAAAATACCTCAGCAAATTTTGTTTTAACACGTAATGGTTGGACTTGCAGAGAACAGTCAGAGTAGGTGGTTATTGTATTTATATAACAATAAAAGGTTCTATACTCACAGAATCATAAAATGGCTTAGGTTGGAGGGGACCTTAAAGACTATCTGGTTCCAGCCCCACTGCTGTGGGCAGGGTTGCCACCCACCAGATCATTCTGCCCAGGGCCCCATCCAGCCTGGCCTCTACTGAGGCTTTGGTCACAGAGCACACGTTGATCTGCAGTGCTCATTTCTAACACCTCAAGGTGCAAATCAGAAGCCAAATTCTGCTCGTTTACATGAGCGTAGTATTATTCCATTCCGTACTTGTGGAACTAATTTGTCCCCAGAAGTCATCATATCATTTGAATCTTTTCATTAGAGATCTCTCTGCTGCTTCACCTAATACAGTCTAAGGGTAACGTAAAGCCGTCAGACAAGAAAGTCTGGTTGCTTTGACGTGAAAGGTCTGCATGCTCAACACAGAGCTTATAAAAAGCCACTGATTTAATGAAAGTAAAGCTTTTTTTTTTCAGTGCTGAGACATGACGTCTTTAAATTTAATACAGCAAACTCTATCAAATGACAGTTTTAAGTGTGTGCTGTAAATTTAAATGATGCTGTATTTCAGTGCTGTAACTGACCTGGTTGCAAAGCATTTAGCAAAGGTAATCTGTTGAAACAAGCTTTGCTGCTGAAGCCTCCGTGTAGTCAGATTATGGCCTCAGTTCCCCATTGCCCTGTATTATACATAAAGCAACTGCAAATTGGATTTAAGATGGTAACTGGGCCTAAATAGTAGCTTTTATATTCTGGCTGGGCATAAATGACCATAGGATAATGGGCAGTGAAATGATGGATAATAAAATGATGCCCATGGTGCCTTCCTATCTGAGATGACTTGAAGTCTTGTTTTTAAATACTCATCTTGCTTAGTAGAATTAATAGTTTTAAGATCTGCAGTTTTGAGGGCTGCAGTGACTCACAACTGTGGAAGCCAAAAAAAGCTGCAGATGTTCTGTGTGCTGGAGAATTTGCAGCACCAGGGAATTAGGAGTTGAATTCTCAAAAGGCTGTAATCACTCCCGTGTATCACGAGAACAGACACGAGTCTGAGGAAATCTGAATTCTCATGCATTAGAGAGAAAAGGTAGATGTGCTGGCCATGGGTGACAAACAGTAACTGAAAAGATAAGTCTGGAGCTCTACCATTAGAAAATTCCTCCTTAGAGGGATTTATACACATTAATTCATTAAAATAGCCCTTTAAATGAGAGAGTAAAGCTAATATTTTGTTCAGCTGCAGGGAAGGAAAACCAAATACAAATTTAGCATCTTCTAGCTAATCAGTTTCTTTAAAAAAGTGATAACAAGCAAAAGAGTAGACTGCAGAAAAAGGTGTCTTCCTCTCTACTGCCATTGTCATGCAAGATTTACAAGTGAATGGACTGCAGAAGGCTGCTTTTGACCCAGATAGGGACACAGGAAATAAGTGAAAACTGGTTAGTTGATTTCTATCTTGAACTCTGAAATATGAAAGTAAACAAGTAGCCTAAGAGATATTGGTTCAATATTTCTGAAAACATTTGCTCCCAAAATACGGTTTTCCAATGTGGCGGTGCACCATTAAGAGATGTATCAAGGTGCAAAAGGTGTCATAGTGATTGCTAGAATTAAAAGCAGCATTTTCAGGCTTGCAGGCCTGTGTACAGTCCACAACTCCGTAATTACCTCAAAACATAAGACTTGTGGGCATTTTGATAATTATTTCTTTATAGTCATATTATCTCCTAGCAATTAGTAGGCTGCAAAGTTTTAATAGAGTTCATGCATTTTTGTAGTTCTACTAGTAAACAGTTCACAAAATAGCCTCTGTGCTACTCATGTTCCATTTGTGTATTTGCATCATGTATATACAACATCTCACAAATTTTGACAATTTCTTTTAACCAGAAGTCACATTTTAAATCCTTTGTCGCATTTAAGATACAGAAATCATATTTTTTGCCAAGTATTTAAATCTTGCTAGAATAAATAAGCCTCATTCTAGCTCTTTTCGTTTGTCTTTGCAACCAGAGATGAGGATGAAAAGGAGTCTACCTTCTCTGTTCATCAATGTTGTGCTCCTGGAATGATGTGAAGGACTTAACAAATCAAGGTCATTTATAATATACTCAGCACATTTCTTTTTTCCAAGACCTAGTCTCCATGATATCTTACAGTCGTACTGTCTGCCTTCTCATATGCAGGAACTCACGCAGTACCAAACATACATATACTGCTGAGTACATGCAAGACAAGAATCTTGTAATAGAAAATAACAATATGTAAGTAAGAGAAAGGAAATAATTTTATACATATATAGGAATCCTCTCTTATCCGTGGTTGAGCCCAAAACTGTAGAACAAAAGGGTGCTTGTATGTTTAAAAAGAAGAAAAGATCTGTTACCTAAGAGGTAGACGGCAGGAATAGTGAGATCAAGATTTTTCCAATCTGCACTCTGCTAATTGTTAGCAAGACCAAGCAGTTACGGTTCTGTCACACAGCAAGACAGACTTACCTATAATAAGGATGTCCTACTTGGAAGCACCGTTACGAAGCCTGCAGTAGAAACAGTGAAGGTGTTTCAAGCTGAAATTTGAACAGATTCACAAAATCATAGAAGGAAAACAGAACTGTCATTTGGGAGGATTTTGAAGGACTGCTGTCAATACTATAACCAGGTCAGTTGTGACTTTATGTAGCCACATCTTGAAGTCTCTATAGTCTTTGTAACTTCTCTTTAGGTAGCTGCAAGGCCACTATTCAGTAGTTTTTCAGCCTCCTCCTTGTCAGAGCGAGGAAGCCTAGCTCCCCCAGCCTCACCGTGCATGTCATGTGTTCTGTGGACAGGCTCATCTTCGGAGCCCTGTCCTAGACTTTCTCCAGTTCCTCAGTGTCATTCTCAACTTGAGACATCCAGAGCCAGATGAAGAATTTTGGGATGTGGAAATCCTTACCAAGCATCAAGCAGCACCTTGATCTGCTGACCACGTTCCTATTATAGCCAATATGCTGTTTGATTTATTTCCATTGAGAAGATGCTGCTGGCTCGTGTTTTACTTGGCCTCCACTGTAACCCCCTGGGTGTTTTCATTAGGGCTGCTCCTCAGCCAGTCAGTTCCCAGCCTGTGCTGATGCTTGAGATTGTGCTGCCTGAGGTGCAAAACTTGGTCCTTACCCTTGCCAGAGGAGTCTCCTGGTCATCCAGTCCCCAAGCTTCTGAAGGTGCCTCTGGATTGCTATTTGCTATGTCAGCTGATCCCCCCAATTCAGCATTGTCCGCAAAATATTACAGCTGTTCAAATGCATGTCTACCTTCATGCTGTACTGTTTTCAAACAAAAAACCCATACTCAAAACCCGCAGTTTGTCCAGCCCAAATGGGGTTGGACTCACATTCAATTACCTTATACTAAGTAAAGCAATGATAAACACTTCTTTTCTGTGACTCTAGGATAACTAAAAAGTGATCACATACTTAAACAAATGTCTGGGAGTGTTTGTTAGACCAGTGTCTGCAGTTGAAAGTGATCATGAATTATTGGTAATCACTTAATTCAAGTGAGTAGAGGATGACAAACCTTAATTTGTAGACACCCAACTGACTTAATGCTGCAGAACAACACTAATGATGAAATATGGATTCTCAGTGTAATCTAAATGGGATTTCAGCTTTTTCTGTGCTACATTACTTACTTAGCTGATGAGAAGTGCAGAGAGACTGACGTGCAGAGAGTCTGACATGCAGGAACAATTCATGGGAAACCATTGGGTGCAGATCTCCCAGCCATCCTACTGAGAGCCCTACTGAGCATGCCACAGCTCCCATCTTGACTACGTGTTCAGTTTTCTTTCCAGCTAAGCAGAGGACAGTACAGAACTTGAGCTTTCCCAGACATGGAACATATACTTAGAAGCTCTGGAACATATACTTAGAAGCTCTCCTGACTCTTCCAGTTTAGTTGTAGCCACAAATCCTGGCCCATATCTGACTTAAATGTCGTGGTAAAAACCCCTACCTAACTTAGGTTCATTTATCCCAACGCATTTTGGTTTCACTTCTGGTTTTGTTTTGTTTTAAGCTTAGGTAATGATTTTTCATCAACCTGGAGCAAAATAAGGCTTTTTCAAGATAGAGGACTCTACACCAGCAGCATTATCTGTTAGCATCTACCACTGTTTTTATTCCTCTGCATCATGGTGTAGAGCTGAACAAAGGACGATCAGAGCTTTTGCTCAACTAGATGAGAAAATAATTCCTTTTGACAGTGGCATTTAATACTTCTCTGGTGGGACATAACTGCACTATTTCAAGGTACTATCACAGTGCATTCTACTCACGAGGAAGACAAGCTTCAGTGGTGGCAGTGCACAGGGCATGCTTTTCCTGGGATACAGTGTGGATTCTTCAGTGCTGGTAGAGCTTATTAGCTCTCTCTTTCTGGGCCTTCATGTAAGGTTTTCCTTGGAGCAGTCAAACTCAGATTACAGATGGGAAGTGCTGACAAAGAGTAGAGGAGGGAGAAGGCCAGCCATCTGGATGAGACGTAGAAGGAACTATGCATGCCATGTCATCTGCTGGATATACTGGGGATTTAAAATTACCAGCGGCTACCAAACTACTACTCATTGTGCCTAGCTGCCTATTTAAGTAGGAAAGGAGGAAGGAGAAAGAAGATTATCTTGTACTTCTAGCTGAAACATTAGCAATTTTCCTGATAAATATTGCTTTAAGGATCAAGTGCTAGCTGTATTAATTAATATTACCTCAATAACTTTCTATATGAGGCTTTTGCATGTTAATAAAATGAAGAGGAAGGGTACTAAAACTGATAATACTTTTTTTTTTTTAATTATAAGCAGTTTCTGGAAGTAAATAGAATATTGCTGATGACAAAGCTGTACAGATTTATGCCTGCTGATACAGAAGCAGCCTGGTCTTTTCCTCTCACTTCATTAAGACCTCAGCATGTCAATAGCAGTTAAAAATGACAGCAGCTTTTGGCATGTGCGCAGTCTACACATTTACTCCGTGAATTGTGTCTGTAAGCTTTCCCTCCATAATGTGACAACTTCTGAAATATTCTTTTCTCCACTTTCCCTTTCTTCTACTTTTAAGGGGCCAATTATAATTGACTAAAAAAAAAATCAGAAAAACATAATTGGAGAAATTAATAGGAGAGATTGTTCCCTCAGCTGTGATTTCTTTGCACTGTTCCAGCAGTGGCTGGCATCAGTGGGAGTTATATATGCTGACCAAGAGGAATTTCTTCAGTGCAAACATATGCTACAGAGAAGACTGTGCTGTTCCTTAATGTTGCTGCAAGATGCCCTACAGGAGGAGAGGCTAAGGCACATTGTTGGAGTTTTTCAGACAATTGACTGACTGTTGCACAGCTTCTTCAGTGTCTCTCGACTGTCAGGCAGTCCTTGAATAACTCCTCAGTGCACTGAGTTATGCTAAAGACTGCAGAAATCCTTGTGGCATGCAGGAGCTGGTCAGGGAATCACCTTTGCCTCTCAGTCTTGCTGGGTTTTGACTTCTGTGCTCTGAACTAGCACTGCATCTCTCATTCCTAATGGCAAAAAGATTGACAGTCCATCAGCAGCTCAGTCCTGTAAGTGGCTATTTTGGGCAGTTTACTGACATTGTAGACCAGTCTAACAGCATAACTGCATTTAACAGGGATTCAATGCTCTAAAGCATTCTTTGAAAGTAGCATAAAGTAACATGGATATTGGGAAATACAGCAGTAGATGTTTTTCTGTAGACTTATGGTTAGGGACGGACTGCTTTACATGTATGCTCTGGATTTTAGGTGCTTCTCCCCAGAAAGGCATTCAGAAAGCCAGGGCAGGTGTTTTGGCTCTCTAAACAGTGCCTGCAGAGTTCAGAGTGGGATCAACTACCAAGCCCAGCAGGAAGCCACTCATAATTAATACGCACACTATTTTCTGTTCAGCACAATTTCCACCTCAAGCCAAGGGCATGGAATTATTAGAGAGATGGGTGCCTGCACCTTTTCAGTGAAAGCCAGAGCCTTTGTTACTTCTCCTTTTCAAGTGTGAATGAGTGAAGAGGCATTACCTCCTTCACCTTCCTGAGATGGGCTGCCAACCTCAATAGTCTTTTGATTCACATATTTACGCAAGAAAAAGAGAGAATAGTCCAGTCCTTTCCTATGCCTGAGCACAAAGCTCTGCTGTGAAAGAACCAGGACCTTGGTACACTTCTGGGAAATTGTGTTTAAACCCTTTGAGGCAGAGGACAGGATCTAGTTTGGTTTATTTTAGTGTTCATGTTACTGTGTAAAAGACACTTTTAATTTGTTGCCATCTACTTTCTGTTGGATGCCAATACTTTCCCTAAGGTTACCTCTGTGGTCTGTGTGCATGAGGCACATTGTAAGACAGGCCAAGAGGACTCTCTCCCTTGAATTCCCCATGAGGCTAATGCACGGATTTGGTTATGGAGTTGCCCTAGGACGGGGTGAATTGTGGATTTGGGCTGAAGGTTAAATTTCTACAGAATTTGGTGACAGGTGAATGGGGCCAGGACCGTTGGAAGTAGGCTTCCTAGAGTCATCTCTGTGTATAAATTTAATACATTTTTTTTTCCCTGTGATTTAAGGGTCAGTCAAGATTTGCTTGGTCATCAGAGGAATAAGAATCATTGGAGCTATCCTGGATATTCTTCATTTGGAGGCTGTAACATTTGCAACTGTATCCAGTTGCAAAAGAACTTTGCATGGCTTGTGAAACATATCCCAAGGACTGGTTTGTCCTTTTCCTCTCCTTTAAGCTCTGCCCTTCCTTCCTGAGGCCTGCAGATTGTACGCAGAGCCTGCCTCCTTTCTGCTGCTGTCAATGGCTCCTCACTTAGTCTGAGGGATGGTTACTGCACAGTGAAAGCACAGCTCTCCTCCACTTCTCTGCAATACACTCAGATCCACTTGTGGGAGAAATAAATTACTTGCGATTTAACGTAAGAAGTGGCATTTTGCAGAACTTTGTTGTCTTTTAAAAATATATTTCTTTGAGGAAAAAAGAGTTTTGGTTGCCTTTCTTTTTTGAGCTTCTTAAAGGTATATGTGTCTTAGGAACATTTCATTTATTTTGGGGGTTATAGCCAAACACAGCTGATAGCAGAATGGGGAAATAATAGCTTAATTAACAGTCAGGAAATTTAAGATCTATAAAGCAGCTTTTTCTTTCAGAGATTTATTTTTCCTGATTTGCACTGTCAGATTGTCTCACTCCAAAATCATATTTTCAGTGGATACATATTGCATCTTCTCACTTATTCAAATGTTCATTGGAATGGTTTGAAGTAATACTTGAGGCCTGTAACATTTGGATGATGATTTACCCAGCTGTGCATACGTGCTGTAATGTGCAGCCTCAGAACATCAGTATCGTGTTTACTGCTCTGTCACTGTTGTATAATTTTCACTAAATAAAGCTCTTAAATGCTGTGCAAAGGTTAACAGTCACTTATAACTGCAGTAATCATGCCGAATACTAGTGAGTTTTGTGGAAATATTTCCTTTAAATGCAGTTATATTAAACATTTTGTGCGCTGTATTAATTTTGCCATTTGATTCAACTCCAGGTTTGTGTCAGTCTTACATGAAACTCAGCTGAATCCTTTTCCTCTAGGGAGCATCTGAGCTGATCCTATCAGTGCTAAGTTATTAGTGATGCTTTATATCCTATGCATTTCTAAGTGAGAACAAATAACTGCATTAATAGGTAAATATTTATCACTAGAGGGATTAACCGTGGATGTCTATTAATCTTAATAACACCAGGTTAAAGGCAATACATGATACCTTTAAAAACAAACTAGAGGACATTTTGCCCCTGAAAGTTTCTAGATGGATGGTATTGACCAAGCAGGAATTCTAAACATTCAAAAGCCATTTATAAATGGCTCAGGGCCTTCATCTTCAGTCTGCAGTACGTGGGTACCATAATCTGCCTGCAAGTGCATATTGTTGATTTTGGGGCCATCTTAGTCAGTAGTTGTGCTAAACCACTGAAATGGCATCAGACCATCTTACCTGCCAAGAGGCAGTGCTTTCCAGGATTGACTTATTTTCCTTTGTATCCTTCATTGACTTTAGCAGATATTAAGATCCTTTTTCTTGAAAGAACAAGGAAACTATCACACTTTATCAACTCACCTGCAGTTAAAGGAAATTTTTGAGTTAGAGGTTGTAACAATTGGTTTTTCAGGAGGAAAGGCTATTCTTATATCCATTCCTTTCTTGGGACAAAAATGTTTTACCAAGACTAACTTAGCAGAAAATTAAAGGCAGACAAGCGCTTAACACCATATGGATTTTGAATTGTAAGACATTTGTAAATAAAGGTTTTTAGAGTCACCTGGTAAATTTGCAAGCTATGTCTTTCTGACATACTTTCACTGAAAGCAGAACAACAGAACAAATGGATCAGCTGGGTTTAAAAAAATGGAACTTGCAGGAGCATAGCTGTACAATGAAAAGTCTTATTGCCTTTTAACTTAAGAACCGTTAAGCTAATTTCAGTGATGATATTCTTTATTTGTTTTATGCTTTATTTCACTAGTGAGATGTATATATTATATCTATACGTCTATGTAAAATGTAAAAGAACAGGGTGCAAGATGGCCTTTATAATTCTGTCAGGCTAAATATTTACTCTCCTTGTTGAGGTTTCATTAAAGTGCTTTGTGTAAGCCCTCAGCCTTTCAGTTTCTAGTGTTAGTTTCTGTTTCAGGCATCAGAGAGGTTTTTCATGGAGCTAACATGCAAAGGGAACAGCACAGGACACCACGATAGCAACTGCCAAAGAGAAATTCAGATCAATAGCAGGAGCAGGGAAAATGCTTTGCTGGAATGCTCTGATCAACTCTGAATTTAAAACCAGCTGCTTGAAAATCCAGCAAACAAAACAATTTTTTTAGCTTGGAAAATGACTGAGAAATACAAATTTATGTATTTTAAGAGTTTTTAAAGGACTTACTGTTCAGAAAAATGCTCAGGGTCCAGACTTCCTTCTAGGATGGTGTGTATTTGCGGGCCAGTACAACTGGTATCCCATAAGCACATGCAAAAAGACAGTAGCAAAACAAAGAAAAGGTATTAATAGATTAATATTTCTGACCAGGAGTACTGAAGCAGATTACATTAATTGTTAATTTTCAATGACAACTTCATCTTAAGACTCCAACATATCTTTAAAAATGTAGCACCGAGTAATTATAGAATGTGTAGAAATGTCATTATGCCCTGTCATCAGGTCTTTTATAGCCCGTCCTTAAAACCTCAGAGCATCTCCTAGGTTAGTCACTATTTTTCCACTTCTCAGGCCTGTTTTATTTTCTTTAGCAGAATATTCTTTGGGTCCTAATTGTATATGTTACAGCTTTGAAGAAGACTAGAGTAGGTAGATTTAGTTAAGTCCACAGCCAAAAGCTAAAAAGAATGTCAAAGTGAAGATCTTATCCAAATACTTTCCAAAACCATTTTTTTGAATTGGCCACAAATTAAATAAAACAACAACAAAAATAGTCCACACTTTTACAAGTCTTATTCCCTTTCATATCTCATTACATTAGGACCTCCAACTGTTCATGCACGTGTGGAAAACAACTTAAAAAAATACTCCAGTAAGAACGAAAAAGTTACTCTCCTGTAAGTAGTGACAGAAGCAGGCCCTTCCGGATTCTTATCCTACAGAGATTTAAGATATAAATTAATCCCATTGATTTAGAGTTTGTGCTTAATTAAGTTAAAAGGTGTTGAGGGATAAGAATGAGGAAGGAGTGTTACTAAATCACTGCTTATAACTAAAATAGGTTTTTGTCTCCCCCTGTATTTCTCACATCCCAGACCTTGTAGCTGAGAGTCTGGTGGAGCACTGTGCATTGCTTTGCCTGTCTTGTGACTGGATATAGTTCTCAAGTGGATTGTCTACACTACATCTGCCAGTCTTGCAATGTTTTGAATCCTCCTTGGCGATTTAGATATTACTATGAGGATTTTACTAGCTGTTTTGTGTCTGTAGACCAGGCCAAGCAGCTCAGTGCCGTGTACCTGCGATGTACACAACCTTATCAGATGGACTCAGAGCATCACATGAAAAAGCAGATCGTTAGAGATGTGGGAGGCCAAGCTGGGCTAACTTTGAATCTAGATCAGGTGGCTCAGAACTTCTATTTACTTTTTTTTTTTTGGCAAGCCAATTTTGTTTTTCCAAGGTAAATTTGAATATAGGTTATAACGCAGAATTTGTTTTTCACTCTTAAATGCACATATTTTAGCACAATGATTAAGGAATAAATCTGTTAACTGATTTTGGCACTAACATATGCACTTAATACAGACTGAGTGTAGTGCTCATCTGTTGCTGGAATCTCTCTCAACGTTCTGAGCGGTTCTTGAGATTTGTTTCCCCCGTGAAGATTTTTGACACAGGATGTTCCTTTAACTTGCTGCTTACTGTGACATCAATTCTCACTAGCTAATTCCGTTGGCCTTGCGCAGGCTGAGCCATTTTACTATGATCACATTTTTAGAACAACTATGCACCAGCTCTTCCCTTTCACTTTTGTTTTGCCTAAGAAGGAAATCGGAGCAGCAGTAGACTGAACAATCCTAAATGTTACAAAAAATACATAAACCCAAGCAACAACCCAAAGCAAAAACTCAGCAGTTTACTTTCAAGGGTAGTTTCAAGTTTACATGCAAGTAAACTTGTTAGAACCTAGCCATCTGTAGTACACTATTAGGTGTGTGTCTGACAAAAAAAAAAGGAGGATAAATAAAAAAGCTGTCAAATGACTCTTGAACACTCAAATGGCTCAAAGGCTCTTTGTGTGGTAATATTGGCACAGCTCCTAAGTGACCAGATGGAATTTTGTTAACACTCAACAGGTCAAGGGCTGAGATTTTGTTTCTTAGCTTACTATATTTGAGAAGCTTACATAAAACGTGTCAGAAAGCTTAATATTTTTTCCTACTATGCAAAATTACACTTATACCTTCCCATAACGCAAATACGTTGACAGCTTCAGAGGTTGTCACTTCTGTAAGGTGGGTAAGAATAGAGATGTGAGAGGCATTTGTAATTTCTGAAACTGATGGCAATTAAAAGGTACGAAACTGACAATGAAAATGGGTAAATTTTCCTGTTATAGTTTTGGCTGTGTGATCATTTAAATATCACAACTTGTTATTAAATTTTGAAAAGTTTTTTTTTATTTACACAATTAGCGATTTTGTTGAAAACAGAATTTAGAAACAGACTTCATAATAAATAGGCAAAGTTTATATTTTTGTAAGACATAACAAAAATATTTAAGTATTTAAAAAAAGCTTGGTTTCTGACATCAGTTGCCACCAACTGATGTCATATTTCCATTTAAAGACACTGGTTAACGTACAAAATCACATGAATTTTTGTGAATCCCCCTCTTCTGACTTCATCATGGCTTTATCATCAGTGAGAAATATCTGAAAACCAAAAATCTCCGTTGTCTCTAGGAATTCACAGGATGTCTTTCAAACCAGACAGCTTAAAAACCAGGAAACAAAATCTCTTTAACACACCATGGATGCATTGTTTGTCTTTAAAGCACTTCATTTCCATATTCAAGGCTTTTGGGGAAGCCAGGATAGCTAGAAATGTGCTGTGTTAAAATTAGTATTTTGTAACATCTGACTTCTTACAGTATCTGAGGCTTCAAGAAGAACACTCGTGACACAGAATCAGAGTTAGCGATATTTGTTTTGAGCTTGGGTATCTTGTTCAGGCAAAATTCTCTCTGTGGATGGAGAAAGATGGGCCTGGGGGCTTTGCATAGAATCTGATCCCTTATTTGTTCAATAACTCACACTGATAGCATAAACATAGCAGATTCTGTACTGTGTACTTAGATTGTATAATTTATATGTACTTACTTGCATAGTGTAGGCCAAAGATCAGATCTAGAGCTTGCTGAAGTCAGAGTTTTTCTTGGCTTCTTCGGTACTGGAACATTGTATCCTCAGCCTTGTACCATCTGATTTTCATTTATTTATTTAATGCCCAAGTTCTGTTTATAAATTAAACATAGGAAATGATGATAGGCCCAGTGTTGTTAAAAAGGGAGCAAACATTTTGTTTATTGAAAAACTAACAGTAGATTAGGAATGAATACTTAAAATCGAAATCCTACATTAGAGCATCCTGCAAATGTCCATTTGGACTGACTTCTGGTGTTATACATGTGTTATTGTGTTGTTTCACAAGCCCTGTTTTGTACAGAACTTGAAAAAGGTGTAGGGAATTGGGAGTCCCATTAAATTATACAAACTAAAAAATCAGTGTTTGTTTTAATAGGTCAGGGAAATAATTTGAAGGAAAATTCAAAAACATTTTCTCGAAAGTGTTTTCCTATTAGTTGTGTGTGTGATGTCCAGATTAGTTAGCATTTGCTGTCTGTAGTCGGTTAATTTGAGGATCAGGATCAAAACTTTTAGAGTAGGTACTGTCAGAAAAGGTTATAGTAACATTGTAATCCGGGGAGATAAACCACTTAAAGATTGTCTTTAAGAGACTTTTTAAAAAGGGAGAAGGGTAAGATCTCCTATTCAGTAGGGTGACTCTGAAGAAATGAACTGTGGTATGTATGAATTTATGAAATGAATTATTTATACGAAGTCATATGAACATGTGAGAATTAAGCCTGAGGACACAGAGGAAAACTGTGTATGATTTTTTCTGTAATTTTGACTGATCTTGATACAGCACATTACTTAGGATAAAACTGGCATTTTACCTGCTTTATTACCAATTTGTAGCGGGGCATTTAATAAATCCACTGAAGGGATTCAGTTTTGCTTGTAGATGATGATGCGCATTTCTATCCAGTAAGAAATGAAAAGGCCTTTGTCTAACAAAGATCCTAATTAGTATTTTGTGTTCATGCCCTGAACCTCTCCTGGGTTTTGCTTGTGTGGAAGATCAAGCACCTGGAAAAATAATGTATTTGAAAATAAAATTTGCAGTTATTTGTCAATTAAATGTAAGTTTTCTTAAATTGGTAGCCATCTTGTATATGATTTTTTGTTCTACTCCTAGTAATAGAGTACCAGAAAAGTTCTTTCCATAAGCTGAGAACCATATGTCTTCATTAATTATTTTTTCTCACGTTAGCTGATACTTAAATGAAATTTTAGTACAGATTCTCTTCATCAAACAGTGTATTTATTTATGAAAAGATCTATTTCATCCTTCTTCTAGGAAATGTTTTAAACACAATCTTTAAGAGCTTTTGAGTTTTCAAACACCCTACACATCAATAAAAGTTGTTATGTAGATTTCATTGGATTTTGATCAGTTTCTTTAGGCCTCAACATAACTCCAGGCCTTCAGTGTTTCATTACAAAGCGTAAAGATACCTAAATCTGTATCACATTTTCCTTGGGAAGGGGCAAAAATCTTCCAAGATCCTGCCAAGTCTTCTGAAATGTTACTTGTATAGTTTTGCCTTTCCAACTCAGGACTTAAGTAATACAGAAAGGATCATTGGCATGTAGAAACTGATTACAGCAGCTACAGCTCAATGTACCTCGCAATAGTGTAAATATATTGGTATTAACATTAAATTGTATTAATTAAAAGGGTTGATCCTTTTAATTCAACTTACTTGCAAAGGTGTATGTTGCTTGCATTTTTTGGGGCATGTTACTGAGGGAGTTCGGAGGTAAAAAACAAAACCCCCTTTTTTTTTTTTTTTTTTGCATAAAATTGTAGCAAAACAAATATTCTGCATTGGCAAGAGATTTCAAGTGACTGAGTACTGTCTGGTGCTGTTTTGTTTAGGTTTGGATCCTAGTTTTGAATACAAACTAAGTAGTTGTTAGCTTGTATAGGGTGACCTGATAATTACCAAAAATAATTAGGTAGCTCACTGCTCAGGTGGCAATGAGCCATACTGTAACAGTACTTTCAGGTAATAAAAAAAGGAAGCTCTAGGAGAGATTGAGGTGTCAGAGGAACAGATGCTGAAGGAAATGGATAAATGAAAGAGTAACAAGTCTCTAAGACCAGATGGTATATATCTAAGATTTAGAAAATGTTTGAGAATGAAGCAGCTGAACTGTTGTAAAAATAGGCAATCTCATTAAAATTAGCTACTATGCTAGAAAAGTAGAGCAAGCATACCTAAGTTAAAAGCAGGTTTCAGCATGAGGCCTGCAACTAATGATCTATCAGTATTTCCTTAGTACTAGTAAAATTGGTTGGAAAACAAACGAACAAAAAAAACCCTTAACCCACCTCTGAACATGTTAGGACAGAGACAAGCAGGTAGGACAACCAGGATTTCTATTTTAAATTAAACAACAAGAACAAAGTACTCCTGGATTAGGAAATCTGGATTCATGGATTTAAGTGCTAAGCTGGTTTAGGGCCAGGATCAGCCTCAGTGCCTGTTCAGCACCAAAGATGCAGTTGATAACACAGGAATTACCTCACTCGCTGTGGTAAAAGTCTTTTCCAGGTTGTTAGGTGAAAACAGATGGCCCAGAAAAATACAAGCACACCTGGGGAGATTTGTTTGACCGTCTTCTTTTCTCAGTGAACCAGAGCACTGAGACACAATGTGGTAGTACAAATGCCATATAGCCTTCCTGACGCCCTGTGAGTCATACCAAAAACTGAGGCACTCTGTCCTATTTCTGACTGAGTGCCCAGTAGCGTGTGTCTGGGAATACTCTGGGCAGGGCAGGGACAGGATGGGGCAAGTGGCGTTCTCCCAATTTCTAGTCATCTGCAGATTAGGAACTTCCTAATCCAGAACTTTTATGCATATTTTAGTATTAATAGCCATGCATGGATTTTAGTTTCCCTGTAAAAATTCTCTCTTTGAATAAATTAAATGAGTACAGTTCCAATATCATAACAGTTCCACAGTTTAATTACATGTGATGTGAAAATATACTTTCTCCTCCAAGCTTGTTGCCTGATAATTTCGTTATGATATTGTAGCTGTTGTGTTAAGAGAAATAGTAAATAGCTTTCTTTTCTTTGATTTAGTGCTATTCACGATTCCATATATCTAAATCATTTTTACCCCCAGGCATCTTTTTTACAACATGAAGAGTTCTTGCCTGTTTAACTTGTTGAGGCATTCCTTAGCTTTGCTCAGCCATACCTGTGCCTTGTCTAGTTCTGCAGGGTATTATTTACCCTGGGTTCCTCGCGACACCTGCAGATATATATGTAGCACCCGTGCTGCAGCACTCACGCCTCTTCGTCTGCTCTCCAAGATGTGTGTCTGTGCCTTGAGATCCTTCTCTGACGTTGCAGACTGAAGAATGTCTGCAGAACAGAGTCTGTAGATCCTGATCATCCTGGTTCAGTACATCCTGTTCATTCTGAATTCCCGTTAAGTCACAACTACAGTGTACCTGTAAACACAACCGTATACTGAGTGTCAGTAAAAAGATACAGGAAATGAGACTTTTTTTTTCTTTTTTAATCTCTATTCCTTAAAAAGATCACAAAATATGGCAAAATAAACCATCCAGACAACAGTTTTTCATCTAGATACTCATCTGAAACTTTTTTCTTTTTTAAATGTCAGTCTTAAAATAGAGGTTTTTGGTGTACCTTGGCTTTCTCTGTGGTTTGGATGAGTACGCTTTGAACTCAAGGCAAAATTACCAAGTTGGTACACAGAAGCTGCATCCTCAGACACGCTGCTTGTAAAACTATTTGTAGCATATCCAGCATTCCTGTGGCCCTGGCCCAAAACAAGGTGGACGAACTACCGTTTTTCTATGAGATAAAGAAACAGTACTTCTGTATAAAGCAAATTAGTGATCGAAAATAGGAATGAGTCACAGAAAAGCTCTCAGAAATAAGGATACAGTGAAATGAAACGAAATATTAAAGCATTCACTTACGTTCACAGCTTCTATTCTGTAAAAATGCCTGTACAAGAGATAGTAGTAGTAACGCCATGCCACCAAAAGCAACACGAGTTACTAAAGAATTTAATCCACTCCCTTTTAATGAGTGTTTGTGCAAGAGTAATCAAGAAAAATCAAAATGCGTGGAATGGAGGTGGAATGGCAGTTAGGGTCTGATTGCTCTTGCCAGACTCCCCTTCCAGAGGTACTGGTTTGTATCCTTAGGATATACGGTATTAAAGTCTGTGGGGTTCAGGGCTTTCTGTCCAGATAAGAGAATGATTCTGAAAGCAGTCTTGTGAGCCAGGTGTAAGTATGACTGACTCTCTGTGCTTGGGATCATCAACTAAATGGATCATACTGCTGTTAAACTTCTGACTTGATGCCTCACAAACAGACAACGTGATACCAGATTGCTGAGCAACTGTACCCTATGAATCACAAGTAGCCTTATTTTTACCTTTACCACCCTGACTTTGTCCTCTTAAATCTTCCCAACTAATGTGAGCTTTCACGTGACCTTACATATTGACAGAATCTACTTACTCACATCTCTCTGACACTCAGCTAAAAAGATTCCTCATACTGACTGGTTTTATCCTGTGGGTTTTATGTCTGAGAATCTGCTCAGTCTGTGCAATAACAAGCCTGCTGGAAACAGCTTCTACAGAAAGAGAGAGAGGGATGGAAAGGGAAGCAAGAGATGATCACAAGAAAACAACAGGGGTTTTGTGTGTGAAATGTCTGCAGCTTCCTCCCTAAATGACAGGTTCAGTGCAACCGTGAAGCTGCAGAAATCAGGAAGCCTGGTGTAATTATATGGTAGGAACCCACTGGAACACTACGTCATTTTCTCTCTGAATATCCCTGTCAGTGTCATTTCAACTGTAAGGTTTGTTCTTTTCAGAACAGTAAAAGGAGAGGGGAGAAAAATGAACAAAACCTGAATCTGTTTCAGATGTATTTGCATATGTCCAGTATTACAGAATTTCAAAGAATAATGTGTCCTTCGAGGTATTAACCCTGCTTAGAAAGCAGAAAAGCCCTGACTTTGACAAAGTGAGCAAATAGCATGTTTGCTGAAGGGCACTTTTTCCCTCTGTCCTTGTGGCCTTCCGACATCGTGGCCAGACATCTGGTGTTCCGGCAGGATTCCTACTCGTGCTTTCTTTTTTGCTCAGAATAAGAGATGTCTGAAGGTACAATAAGTTTTGAGTTGTAGGCTTGTTAGAAAGTCAAATAGCATTGTCATTTAGTTTAAAAACACACTTTATGCATATGGTTTCTAATTTAATTTGTGTTGTATTTTAAAACTATTTAGAATATCTAATCATATGTAGTGAATGGGAATTTGGCTTACATTGCTACAGTTTCATAAAACATTTTAAAAGTAATGTGTCATACCATTGCCACAAGCACTGACTGACTTCTGAAGTTAAAAGTTAGATGTGTGTGCATGTCTGTGAGATGTGCACGTGCTTGATACCATGAAAAATTGAGTTATTTGTCCTAGGGATTGACATAGTCACGTTTGAAAATTCCATCATGCTGTGTATCATATGCAACTGTAGAGTATTAAAAAGCGGGCTTTCCCCAGAAAAAGGAAGCAGAAGGCAGGGGGAGTAGAAAAAGAGATGGGGGAGACATTCTCAATGCCTGCTGCAGGTTCTGATGTAGCAGCGCATGTTGAACTCTGCTGCTGATGGAGTGTCATTCAATAAATGCGCTGCATTTATGCCTGCTGGACAGTACCATAAACCAGTACCAAGGAAATATTTTTCTTGCTGGCTTATTTGAGGAGGATGAGGAGAGGTGGTAGAGAGACTGATGTGAGGTCTTACCTGAAGCACCAGGTGCAGCTGCCCGAAAGGCTCTTGCAGAGTTGAATTTAGGAAGAGGAAATTCCTGTCTGTTGTGTAGCTAAGAACATGCATGTTAGTGAATAAATAAACCAACTGCCTGATAAATAATTTCATATGCCTAAATACTGGAAACTTCAAAAACAAAGCATCATACTTCTATCTCTATATTGGATACAAAAATGGAAGTGGGACAAAAGGCTCAGCTCTGGCTGAGAAGCAGAGCAGCTCGAGGAGGAGTGTGATTCCTCTCTCTCCATGGCACACCTCCTGTGTCTGCAGTGGGCTGCCAGCGCCTCAAAGGCAAATAACAGCAGCATAAGGGAAGCTCTTGCCGTGCCTCCTTTCCTTGGCACCGTACCGTATGTGGGCAAGTGAGGAGCAGGGAAAGCGCGGCAGCCGCTAGCTTGGCTCTGAAGGGGCTTCCTACACAGGTGCAAAGCTCTGAGGCAGCACTGGCTGCCTTTCAGGCCCAGAAGACACCAGCAATGTGTGGCAGAGAGACCATACCTGAGGTTCTGAGGGGCTTGGGTGAAGGCTTTTTGATTAGTCACTGGGGACTGGTAGGTGGCTAGACGCTATTTAACATTATTTGTTTTGAGTAACAATTCCTGCTTGCTGAGAGAGTTGGCATGGAAACTGCATCAGCACTCGTGTTTTAAAGGGGTAGCCCATTCAGAGCGGGGTTAGTCATCAGCGAGCAAACTGGGGAGACTCGGCTGCAGCTGCCAACACTCCTGCTCTGCTCCCGAATAAACAGAACACTCAAATGGTAGCGGTGATACTGCCCTAACTTTTATGAGAATAAATGGGCAGCTCTTGAGAGGTACATGATGTGGTTTGAGTTGATTTGTGGTTGTTTTGTTGTTTTTTTTTTTCTCTAAAGAGGAAAAGGCTATTTAATTACCTGAAATTCACAACAGAAGTTTCTTATTTCTAGAAGGTGCCTTACATTTTTATGGATCAATTGAATTTCAAGAGTTAGCACAGTTCATATAAACAGAGCTTATAACAATGTAGTGGAAAATGGCATAATCCTTACAAGGCTATAAGCTTTGCACTAGGGCTTTGTGAATCTGTAACCGAGATGGAAACATATACAGCACACAGAAAATGGCATTTTCAGTTACTTTTCCATTATTGATGAAAAAATTCAAAATGTGCTTATTTCCATCATATTTTTTCCATGCACAGGGAAAGCAAAGATACTGCTGGTGGTTTTTTGAACCAACTAGGCTGAGAATATTGATGGCTAAATTGCTGCTCAGCAGCATTTCATGAAGTGCCTGCTGGCATCCTGCTCTCAGATGCAGAATGATAAATGCATGCATAAATTTGAAAAGTTTAATTTCATGCATAACCTTTGACTCCTGGCTTTTTTATATCCTGAGAATACAGAACATTCATTCCTTTTTCATTGATAGAGAATTTTGTTTACTTTACAGTAACTATTTACATTCAGTGCTGTTACCAAATTGATAAGGACACTGATTTCTCTTTTCTTTATATTTACCAAGCAGATAATCTAAGTGATGCCCTGAAAAAGTTGAAGATAACAGCCACTGACAGCACAGCAGATAGCTTGGAGGGATGCTTGGACTGTCTGCTTCAAGCTCTGGCACAAAACAGTAAGTTCTATTGACCTTCTACATTTTAAATCATATCATGATATCAGTGAATAAAAAGAGAGGTAATAAATTGTGGCTGAAAGACTCACACAAGCAATGGGCTGCTAGATTGCTAGATTGGTTGTTCAGGTTTGGGGTTTTTTTTGTTATGTTTTTTAAACCCATATATGTGTGACATTCAGGTGGCTACGAAGACGGTGATAAATAAATACCTTACATTTGAAGCAGCTGCAGTCCGATTTTTTTAGCACAACTGAAGGAAGATTTCTTCACTTGAGAAACAAAGGATAAGGATGGACAAATGAGCCTAATAGAACAGGGAGAAGGGATATGGGGGCTGCTTGCTAATTCTGGTCAAAAGAGCATAGTTTTCTATTGATAGTTGGCTACTTTTCCTTATACTTCTGATCAATATTTCTTATTTCCAGTAGTTGCAATTAGCAGAAATTGGCTGGTTATCTAAAGATGGACCAAATTTGATGTGTGATAACTCAAAAATGGAACAAGATAGGGGTTTGGGGTTTTTTATTTTCCCCCAAAAGCTGCAGAATGTGTGTCCCTGCTCTCAGTAGAGAGTACTACTAACAAGTCTTGTTTCTTCTGCATGATGTTATTCCACAAATCACAGCCCTTTGGCTTTATTGGTGTAAAATATTTCATGAAGTTTTTCACAGTAGAGTATCAGCCCCATTCATTTCACTTCAGAGATATCATGTGGATAATTACAGTCTTTGCATTTAATGCTAGTGGTTTTTTCATTTTAATTATTTTGCAGGGAGATGTCAGCCAGGAAATATTATACTCTGTTTTTTAGATCAACTAATTTTTTTGCAAATGATTAATCATTTTTGTTATCAGTTTATTTATTAGGCATATGCAATACTTTAATCAAATTTTCAATTGGTTTTGGTATTTCCAATACTTCTAAGTCTAATACTTAAACATAAGCTTAATAAAAAGGAAATGACATGAAAAAATGATGATGTACTTAGTGTAAATAACAGAGATTATAATTTTGTCTATGAAAGTTGCATAGCTTTGTCACAGCACAAGTTTAGCAGGTGCAAAATAATTTTGACCAACGTACAGCAAACATACCAGTGCTTCCTTGCAACCAGATGACTCTGTTCCATCACAGTCTAGGGCTTTGTTCTTCTGGTTTTGTGCCTGCCAAGTCAGATAAACAGATTAAGGTTTTGACCCATCTCTTTTGGGTAGTTTTGCAATATACAGCTATAATCCCTCCATGGTTTAAATCAATCCAACAGATGAGTTCAAGGAGCAATTATAGTATATAATTGTCCTTCTAAACACTGTAGTTACTATTGGGCTACCAATATATCGTGAAAGTCCTTCTTCTTTGGCCAAGCAGTCCCTTCTCATAGTTCTCATCCATCCAGTTAACTTAACATAAATGTATTTGTTTTCCTTTTTTTGGCACAGTTTATCATGTACATACAGATTGCATATATGATAATATAATATATCTATATATACCTCAGGCAAACAAGATCTAGGGCTAAATGGTCACAAATGTTTAACCACTGACAAAACCTACATTAGTAAGTAGATAGATAGTACAAGTAACACATGAAGCAACGACAAAGCAAGTACATGACAGGACAGCTTAAGAGATGACTTGCATACCCTTCAGAGAACATAGTTTAAACAGATTAGAGTCAAATAACCATCTTGTCATTTTAAAATGAGATTCTTCTTCTTGAAGCAAAGTTTTTGGTACTTTAAATCAATTTTACTTTTTAAATAATTTGATTTGCCTGAAATGAGCTGGAACAGGAGAACAAGTGAGCTACAGTGCAAAAATACACTGTTATTAAGTTTCTCCCAGATATGTCACGTTTGGATACCTTCAGAATAAGCTATTAAAACAGATTTTATAAAACTAATAATCTGATCTTTCCTGACACACACACACACATATATACATACCTATTTATATATTATATATGTAGGGTAAGTGAATTTGCCAGGACTGCTCCAAAGACTGTTCATACTGTGTAGACTGTCCACAGGGTGAATGGAATAATGCCATAATGATTGATTCCTAGCTAGTCTGTTCTTTTGAGGGTAGAATTAAATTAATGTCTAGGTAGATAACGTGGAGTATGTTTTACATGGGAAAGTTCCATTTCTTATGTTTCCATATAACATTAAAATAAAAATGTTTCCACCAGAGAGCCTTCAAAAAAAGGTAGAAGGTGAGTAATAATAATTAGAAGTCAGATTATTTATACAAAATTATATATTAATTGTAACAGAAATAATTTTAGTAAGATTTCTCAAATAATGATTCTACTTTCCTTTGGTATATTCCCATGTGTGTGATTCTATTAATGAAATTTACATTCTGATTATAGTTCAGTAAATCATTCTATTAGAGTAAGAATAGAAAAATAAACCATGCAAGGAATAGAGTATATTTATTTTTATAGGACTTTGTTTTCTTTGGGAGTTCACAGCGGTATCTTAAGTCATGTAACTTAAGTTTAATTCAATTCATTAAGGCTTAGGAATGTAAATATTATTTTAACTTGCTTAAAATTGAGTGTATTGTTATTACACTAATGGAACTCATTCTCATCTACCACCAGCCAAAAACCCGGTGTAATATAACACATTGATTTTAACAAAGGAAATAAAAATGTGTCATTCCCAGAAGTTCAGTGCAGACATACTGCATGTACCTAAGAATATTCCTGAGACTATTTCACTGCTTTCAGTTGCTAACTGCATGCATGCAGCATAGTGTTCTGGTTGCTGCAGGAACACAAGGTAATTTTCCTTAGTCTCCAGCAGTACAGTGACAGTTTTGGTTCCGTTTGCTTTGCACGCAAGCTTTTAACTTTTCGTTATGTTAAAATTTTACAGATCACTTTCTTCCAATACCATATTATGTATCATATAGAAAGAGATGGCAAAGTTGTGATGAATGTTGTAGCTTTTAATTTCTATTTATGTAACCTGCTGCGTTTCCTTTTGTTTTTTCGTAATCCTTTTGCCAACCCATCTTTGCTAATGGCAGACAGGCTGTAGTGCCCTGGAACATGGTACCTCTAGTCCAGCCCTATAAGGGGCCATTTGTCACACCAAACAAACAAACGCATATGTATACACATACTGTACTACACAAGGGTGATCAAATAATAATTTGCGATAACTGCTGGTAAATACTTTGCAAGTCAAATTGAAATGTTTTTAGCTACTATTTATCTAGGGAGATGGCTGCATAGCCCTTCACATCTGATGCCTGGGTCTTGAAATGCTGCACAGATGGTTTCTTCAGGAGACATTGTTTGAAGAGATGCTGATTCCTGTTTGTGCAGACATTTTAGTTCTTCAGTGCTTCTGGCTGAGGCCAGTCATATTTGGACTAGCTGGAGCCCCTAAATAAAACTGAGGGCTATAAGCTGAAAGAAGTAACAATGGCAGAACAAGAGATAAGCACACATTACAAATGCTTTACAATAATAATAACATACCTTACTTTGTGGACTTCCTTCATCATTCCCAGTGAAGTCAACTTGGCATAGCTGGGGACTTTGCAGCCATTCTGTCTACCATATTTCTGAAAGGAAAACACAAGTGCTTGATCTCTCTCCACCCACCAGTGTTTATCATCTCTGAACAGCTTTCTGTACTTTAGGTGTCTAAAGGCAGGCCGTGCTGCATGATCCATAACCAAAGTCAGCAGCAAAGGAACAGTCAGTCAGCCATGCACTGAATGAAACACCGATTTCCACCAAACAAGAAGGTGAAATTCATTTATCAGTTGTCTTTTAAAAACTATGTATTAAACAAATGACTCCACTGTCTGCCATGTATAGTTTAGATGTATAGGCATGATTTGGTGTGTTACTGTCAAGAAAGAATTTTGCTGACCTAGAAGCAGGCAGTTTACAGTAACACAAAGTGCAGAATTATCATAACAATTGGAAAAGACAGAAGAAAAATTACTTTGTCAATGACTTTGATTCTGAGGTCCTGCAGCTTTTTTTTTGATTCAGCTTAAAAAACTAAGATTAACTGTGCATTGAAAACACAATTTCATTTTGTGCACAGTATGTTAGAATTCCTTCCATTATAATTTGAGACTTCTACAAACAGGTTGTTTTCTTCGCCCACCTCCCACCCCCAAAGTAGATTAGAGTAATAAAAAGCTTATGTTGTAGCTGCTTTTTAATGTCTGTAAAGAAAAAATAAAGAATTTAAGTCTGCAGAAAAATATGCCGGAGGAAATCAGGAGAAAGAGAGCTCTGGTAGGTGAATCTGAATGCATTTTTCTCAGAGAAACGTGGTTGTGCCATCTTCGCCGTGTTCACTGTGGAGCTAGGAGCCAGTTCCTCCCCTGGGACTTCAGACTCCCTCTAAAACCACTCAAACAGCACGTACCTGTCTGCAGCCCACAGCCATCTGCCTACGCATCTTGGCCATAGTTACAAAAGCCATACATTTGGTCTGATGTTTTTGCTAAATTTCCATCATACTTAGCAACTTTGGAATCAAAGGGTATTTTGTATGTGGTTTTGTTCTGTTTTTACAGAACAATTATGGAAGGACATTCTTTTCCTACGTACAAGTGGAACTGAACGTATCGCCAGAGATGCGGGGGAGGCCTGTTTGCTTTCCTGACCAACTGAAATTCTCAGTGCAAATACTGTAGAAGAATAACAGCATTAAACACTGTCTCTAGTGGCATCATTAGACTTGTTGTGTTACTGGATGTTATTGCTTTTTGAATAGCAAAATGTACCTGAATATTATATGTTCAAATTATTTTCTATTTTGGAGCCAAAACCTACGTTATGAAAAAGAAAACAATTTGGTTTCAAGAGTTTTGTTTCAGAAGCACAATGCTATGTGCTGTATTATTATCTTAATTCATAGGACATAGTAACTAGAACTTAAATTGTTTTATGTAGGAAAAATTCTGTGAGACAATAGATACAACTTCATCCATTTATGATTTTATTGGCTCAGATATTTTCAATTTAGCCCTTGATCAATGACAGCCTAAACTAACACAAAAATGTGATACCTGAACATGTACTTTGCGGCTAGAAATTCAGGGATTTTCCTGTATAAAAACTAGGAAAGAGTAAAGCACTGATGCACTGGAGAAGAGTATTTTGAAAGATTGTAGACTTAGTTTCTTGTGAGAAGTAGCAAGTGCTTTATTTTTAATCTCACATTTTAAAAAAGGTGACTATATACTATTGGATTTGAGGAACAACGAGTTAATTGTGTAGAGAAATATACAAGATAAAACAGTATCCATCACTGCATATAATGATATAGTGATTTGTACTTAATAAGCACTGTCTCATAAATGTTGTGTCTATCAAAAAAATTTGGTTATCCTGAGATCCTGAAACAGAGGTCCACAAAAAAGGACTGCCTGAGAAAAAGAAAACAAGAAAGAAATATAGGTTTTCTTTTAAACCACAGGCCTTCGGGGACAATTGTTACAGTAATAACGAAAAAATGAAAATGTTATTACTAGTCCAGACATGCTGCCTTTGAGATACCAGAGGTTAGAGCAGACATAAATAACCCAGATTTGACAGATGAGAAATCTGAAAATCTGCTGAGAACGTTATTTTTGGCTCTGATACACTCAGTGTAAGAGGCTGAAAATGCCCACTAATCCCAGCCTTCAGCACCTGGCTCCGTAAAATGTCTGGCGTGTGACTGAAGCAGAAAGGCAAGGACACACATTTCCAAACGTTTTTACACATATTTTTTGGGAGGCTAAGCCTATGAATTTACGCATTTGTGTGTAAAAACGCTAATGCAGAATTATACCAATAAAGATATGCTTAAATGAGAGCAGGGCCCAATTTTGGAAGAAGTTTAGAAATTTTGGAAAGCACTTACAGTGTGATGAAGAAGGTTGTTTAAAATAACACATTTCCCTTGAAGATGTGATTGGCTAAGATGCAAAATCTTCTATTTGTTGAACCATGCTAATCCCTGATAATTGAGAAAACTTTTAAATTACTCATGAAAATTTTAATTTCATGTTTGAAACTTCAGTTTTCAGCATTTATTGTAAGGCTTCTTTAGCACGTCATTTTTTCCCCCATAACAAACATAATGTGCTATTTTCTTTTGCCCCAAAACATATTTTGGCTACATACTGTAAGCACTGTTTTGATTTGGATATATTCACAATGTTGCATCAGAGAAAATAACACCGTTACAAACTTCCTGAGCAACTGCTAGCAAGTCTTCTCCATCACTTCCTGCTGCTTCAGCTTTCTGGTGTTGAGATCATGAGCTCAGCCCTCCCACCTAAACCTTCTGTTCAGGTTTTCTCTTGCAAGTCACCAGTAGGTTTTCTAAAACCCCATGGTTCCTATTTGATGGCATCACAGAGGAGGATGTGTTAGCATCTGCTTAAGAAAATGTTGGATTTCAGCAGAGATTGCTGGTTTCTCACATTCCTTCATCAGAGATGAGACTTTCCATCCTATGCCATGAATCTTCTGCAGGCGCTCGCTTTCAAAGGCATCAAGTTTCCCATCTTTAATGTTTTGGTGGATTTCCAGCTCTCACCACCATATGTTAACACAGAGGTTATATCTGAGTTGGAAATTCTTCATTTTGTTCTGTTCTTTATAACTGGGACTTTCATATGTTGTTGAATTTAGTACTCATACTCTTCCTATAATTGACATTACTTATTCTGATCTTCACTGGTCCTAGAAGACAGAACAATTCCTGTTCTGGAGCAGCAAAAATTGCAGAGAATTCAGAGATAATTTTTTGTAATTGCTGAATTTAGACTTCAACTAAAAAAATATGCTTCTCTGAACTTTTTCAAGTGTCATTACTAATGCCTTTGATTCATGAAAAAAGTTACTTTTTTTTTTATTTACCTATTTTTTTTCTATCTCCTTTTTGTACATTTTTGACAGTTCAGCGTGCATACTCTTATTCATTACCAAGTCAGGTAGGTGTCTATCAGCTTAACTTTTAGCTCATCAGAGTGCCATGTGATTTCAGAGATATGTTGTACCTGTTTAGCATACATTAATATTATGTATATATATTAATATCTAGTGGGAGGTGTCCTTGCCTGTGGCAGGGGGGTTGGAACAAGATGATCTCTAAGGTCCCTTCCAACCTGAACCATTCTATGATTCTGTGATTATATATTAAGCACTGGTTATAGAATAACTCTGCCAGGACAAAACATTCTACAAATTATTTTTTTCTACTACATAAAAATTACCTGAAATCACTTTCATTCATTCCCATTGGGTAGATGTCTTAAGCTGACTCATTTCCTTTTCTGAAGTATGGTGAAAAATCTTTACATTCCACAGCTTGCTCAAGCAAACTTGGCCATAAACAACACTAAACACTAACCATTTGCAGTTTTGAAGTCAAATATGAGCAGAATAAGAGTAAAATGAGTAAATGTCTCACTTCATGTAGATTGTCATGAAGTAACTGTGAACTTTTGCACAGCATGATAGCCTAAAACAAAATAATCATCTATAGGTGCTGTTCTGACACTGACAAGTAGGATTGATTTTTATATACTGTTGTTTCATATAGGAGCATTCAGCACCCCCACAGATTTAATGCTCATTACCAACAAATTAGCTGCAACAACACAAGCCGGTGGACAAAAACAGCAGGACAGCATAGAATGAGTAGGCAAACGATACCAATTAATCATTCGCTTATTAGTAAGTAGTAGAACCAAGAGCAATGTTAAATTTCCCTACCCTGTAGCACTGAGCTTAGCTGTAGCACCTTGAACAGCATATTTTCTGTGCATACTGGAGACATGAAGCGGTGTCTGCTTAGCGGCTGCTAAGTCTTGATCCAGCTTCTTTGGATTCAGTGGTGCAGGGATAATTCATTTAATCTGTCCACTCAAACCAAGGGAAGGAGAGGGAATAGAAATGGAAAAAAATGAGATTAAGTAGATGAATAGCAAGGAATAAAGTAGTGCCTATTTTTAAAGGAAGGAAAGAAATAGGAAAAGGGCAGGACAGATTTAAAGATAAAATTTTTTAAAGAAAACGAACAAATTAAATGCAAGTACCTGAGTGGTGATGAATGCCATGTCTTTGCAATTCCTGCTGCCTTCCGCAACAGCTGCTCACACTCAGTATCTCCACCGATTGAGCTCAGTTACTGCAGCACAAATGTTTAGAGCACAGAGTAGAGTAACTAAAAGAAAGGTCATGGTTCTTCAAATATTTACATGTATTCTTACCTTTAAGGACAAATTGTTATTAGTTAGTCCTATTGAGCTCAAGAGTTGTGCTTGTATCAAGTTATGTAGGTAGGTCACTCTGAAAATAATGCCTTCTATTTATTTCCATGGAAAATGCAACAAAGAACACAACAACACTATTTGATAGAGCAAATTCTCAGCTACAAAACACCATTTTTTAACATAGTCACCAACATCAGCTGATGGGCACAGATGAGCTGATCAATCATGAGCTGACGACACTTCATCTCATGGTGTGACAGCTGTGCATGGCCATTTGGAACGTGGCTTGTCTTTCACATTGCTGTCATCACTGCTGAAATGCACCACCCCCCGCCTCACTGTGCTTACATCCACGGTTTGGTCTCCATCAACGTTCAGCAAGTGTCAATGAATGTCAGTGAGTGCAACTCTTTCCACATGGAGGAATTCAATTCCACACCTTTGCTCCATCTGTACTTCCATGTCAGACACCATTTGGTCAGAGTGCCCCTCTGCTGCCATCTGTCACACGGCAACAACATGGAATGGAATATTGGTGGGAAGGTTCAACCTGTACTGCCATCCCACCAACATCTGCCTCTGACATTGTGGGCCAACATCATAAAATAGCAGGCATTACTTTCAGAGCAGCCCTTGTAGATGGCAAAGCACTTACAACATTCAGATTTTATTGTGTACAGGCTCTTTTTGCAATTCCTTTGTTTAGCAGCATCATCAGTCTCAATTCCTATATGACAGCAGGTGTCAAGAAAAACATTCTTTCTTCAAAGGTGTATTCCAGTTTATTTCTCAGTACACTGTCTTCACTGAACATCATATAAACCTGGTCTTCTTGATGGGGAATACACTGCAATAAAAAGTAAAGCAAAAAGCATAACATAATCCTTCAGCATTTATAGTTGAATTATATTTTACATCTATATTAACATAATATAACATTTAGCATAACTGGAAATATTTTGCATGACAAAAAATCATTTTGATATTGGCTTGTAGGCATAAAATTGAAGTCTTGTGCTCACATAGATGGTGATAGTAGATTACAGAGGAAAAAGTTTTTGACAGGAGCATTTTCATAGATAGAGTTTTGATGAGAAAATGAAGACAGTACATAAAACCTTGAGGAAGGTTTTATATTCTCCTAGAGAAGGCTTAGAGAAGATGGAGACTATCTTAGAACAGATAGTTTCTACTGGCTAAAACATTCCTTTGCTACACTATCTTACATCAGATTCCTGAGAAAGTACATTACCAATGCTCATTATTTTTGTAGCTTTTGGCAGAATAGCTGCGTCAGCAGTAGGAGTTTGCTGGTAGGGGAACTGTCAAACCGAAAAGAGCGCATCTTAGGCCAGGATACTCATACAAGCAAGAATGTTTCGTCTGCTTTCGATGCAGATAATCTCTTTTAGCAGAGCCAGAGGTTCAAATCTTACTGGGCCAGCTCAGTCAATTAAGCTCATTGCAGTCCATTAAGTTTACCTGAGAAGACTTGTAGTCAAATGCCTTTCTGAAAGTTGGGGATCCTGAGGGATGTCTTCTAAGAGGGAATTTTGTGTCAAACATTGTGTTATAAAGCATTCCTTCTTTTTGCTAGATGCTTGTTGCATCTTAGCTCATGAAACTGCTGCACTTTTGTGGCACTGTATACACATAATGCAGGAATGTTTCATCATAAGTGCTGTATATTATATATTATTAGAGTATACCTATTTAATCTGAGCATACTAAATCAAGGTGACTGCATTTTATTGGACTGTCTCCCAGTAAACTGGCTTAGTCTAATGATACTGGATGGTAATCGCTGCTGCTTAGTGGGGTTATATTTTACATAAATTCCTCTTAATAGCAACGTGTTTAGTTAGTGCCAAATAGTTAAATGATGTTTATCCAAGTGTTAAATTTCAAGGGCTATTCGTTGAATATACAACGTGCCAAATAAAGATTGAGTGTTATATATTTTTTCTACTCAGAAGGCTTCAGTGAACAGTAGTTCCAGTTAATAGAATATAAAAATTTCTTTCTTTTTAGATTGTATTTTTGAAATGCAATACAGAAACAATGGAAAAGGCCTCTTTTATAGAAAAAAAAAAGTGTTTAGAGAACATAAAATACACTATTTCAGGATTTAAAATTTTAAAAAGGATTTTACACTGTAGCCCTTGTATTTCTGTTATACAGACTGAAAAACTGAAGTGCGAGAATGCTTAAGGTTTTACCAAGGTCCTGTAATAAATCCAGTTTGCACAAGTAATGGAGGAGGCAGATTAAAGTGTCCACACAAGCTGAGTATAAAACACAAAGATGCTCATGGATGCCACTTGTACTAAGATGCCAGACAACGAACTAGGCAGCTAAGGCACTAATTGTCAAGCCCTTTAAGCAACTGGGCTACCAGCGTGGTTACCTCCTGCAGATGGTGGGTCAGAAAGGTGAATGGGGGGAACTAACAGCTCAAATAAATCCACCAGCCTACGTGCCAGGGTGCAAAAACAGATCCAGTTCAGGATAAGAGAATCTTAGCTGCCTAATTTTAATATTCTGCCTTGTGCTGTGAAGCACCCATGGAAGTATCAAGGTGTTTCTTCATAGAAGGCAAAGCGAGCATGTATGTTTATTAATTTACTTCACTGGTACCTGCAACAGGCTATTCAAAGCATGGGTCTCATCCTGCGATTCACTTTTATTCTTTGGATACAACTTCTGGAGAATTTAATCAGTGGGAATCATGCAGCTTGCTGGTTGATGAATCTGTCTCTCCATCTGTCCTTCCTTCCTTGTTAGAGCTGAGATTTTAATTACAAACATCTGTGTGCTATCTCTGTTTCTTCATTAAAAACAAGAGCTGAAGTTGCCCTGGTGCTGCTGACATGGACAGAACAGAGCAAACACCATGATGAAAATGTTCAAACAGCTAAGGGAGAATCCTCCCTCCCTCCTAGGGGTCTAGTTTGAAGGATATGTGAGCAAGCAGATTATATTTGTGGGGATTTCCTCACGTGGGGAGCGGCATGCCAACAGAAGAGATATTTATGCATTTGATTCTATGTATATATTTTTTTCTGTAAAAACAAATATTGAGAATTGAAATGGTCTTTGTGGCTGAGGTATGTTAAACAAAAACCTCCTTCCTCTGTAGCGTATGCCTTGTTGCACGAGATCACATCATTTGTTTTACTGAGGTTCTTTACAGCTTACTCTTCGTGTTCTTTCAGTCAGGCTAAGATCTCCATTTTGTGGTATGGAAGAAAACAGCAGGAATGCTACAGAGAGACAGGGAGGCACTATATTGTGTGAGCATCAGTACTTGCTCTTGGTCACATGAACCTTTTATTTTTCTTTTCTTTCTACTGTGCTGGATAGGAGGGTGTGCCAGTTAGAAACATATCCCTTGCTCCCTTCATTCTCCTCCCTTCTGCCTTGTGAGAGAGCAGATGGAAGGTTCCTTCCGTGATATACGTGGCTCATCATTATTTATTCATGTGTTCATCCTCCTCTTTCAGATGAGAGTACATGTGGGAGGGACATTATACAGCCAAGGTAATTTTCTATGGTGGTTTCTGGAGGTTTATAAAACATCTCTGCAGCTAGAAATGCATACATTTTTCAAAAGAGTACACTGCAAACACGGTTGGCTTAATAAAGAGGACACTCGTGGAGCTGCTCATTTACAGTTCTGCGGTGTGCCTCATTTCTCATGTAAAGCTCCACAACATGGGAATTACTGCAGTGATAGCCTTCACGAATATTGGGTTATTTTAAACTCTTTTTCTGCTGGAATGAGAAATTGCTTGCACCACAGAAAAACCATCTAATAGTGTAGCTTAAACTCATTGTTCAAAGAGAACAGGAACTGTGCACCAATATTTTTCTTCTGCTAGCGAGTGCAAAGCAGCATATGTGACAGATAAGCCTTTCCCTTCCTGCTCCCTGCCTTTTCTTTCACTTGAAGATGGAGGAAATGATGCAGAGATGAGAAAAGAGTGAGATAGAGAAGAATAAAATTTAACAGGAAATAAAGCTGAGAGGAGAGAGTGTAGAATCTAATTTGAGACATTCATTGGATTTTTTCCTGTAATGATTTCTGCTAGTTAATTAAGCACTCTGATAGCCCCAGTGCTCAGCTCTCCAGCTCTGATCTATGGCATTAAAGAATTTCTTGCTCACACCCTTTATTATTCTGACTTCAGGCACTGCAAGAACCATGAAAAGCAAGGATATCGACATTTTAATCACCCTGTTATGACATTAATAAGATTTTGGCTCTATGTGATCTAACATATTCTTCATCTTGATATCTAGTGATATAAATTGACATCTTAAGCTGCAGGTTTGACCTTAGGGTTTTTTCCCCCAATTATGCCACCATGGCACAGCACTGTATTGTGTATTGTACTGCATGCAAAAGGACTGTTTCTAAAGTAGCATTATCACAGTCCTTCAGTTTCTTTCCTTCAAGACAAGGGCAGTGGGTGCTCTGCAGGTAGGTTGGTGTTCAGGTTGAAAATCAGGCTTTAAAAGAAAGCGTTTGAAGTCTGGACATGCACTTACAGCAAAAGGATTTTTTGAGGTGTGGCACACTAACATCAGGCAGCCTGGACTGTCAGGTTTCCTTAGGGCACAGATTGAACAGATTTGAGAGGGAATGTGTTTCTGCTAAAGGAATTAAAATGGTAAGCGTAAGGCATCTTGTTAACACATCAGTAACGTTGACTATAATCCCCTTTTTCACCATTACAAAAGCAGGAGAGGAGATTACATGGTGGAGGTTCTGTCCAGATCTTTCTTGCTCCTGTAGACACATTTGGTTTTACATGCCTCAGCTACAATTGACCATACATTGAAACAACAATTCAAAAGATGACATTTGAAATAAGGTTTCAGAAGAATATAGCCTCAAATGATTTAGTAGGAAGCCCAGAATGAAACTAGCATACACATCTTTAGCAAATGTTACCTGTTTCTTGCACACACACACAAACAGGAAGGCAGGCAGGGCTTCTCCAGCCTGTGGACAGAACAAATAAAGGGAAGAATTGAGGGGTGCCTATGCTAAAGCCATTTCTAATTCTTAACCAACCTCAAACTGTTTCTGCTAGGCCTCTGCAGTGGTGTGAGCACAAGCACAGGCAGCTCTGGCATGCGGTCTTCCAGTCTTGGGCTCTGCAGAAGGAAAACCAAGTCATGGGGTTTGTAATCAGGCTGGAAATACTGCTACGTGAGCCATCATCATCCTCTCCAAAAGAATAACTCTCCCCCCTTTTCCTTCATTTCTGTTGCTCACAGATGACAGTATCCTTTTGCCTTTTATACATTTATAGAGAACTTGTGTTATATGAGGTCAAGCAAGAAGAGACAGAAGCACATAGGACTTAGTGGGTGAGCAGTCTAGATCCATGCTTCCTAAAAGCTCCTGACCTAATCATACCACTTTCTAGCTACAGGTGGAAAAACCAGAGGATAAGATATGTTTGGCTTGATCTGGGGCAGCTTTTCACTTTCCATTGCTGGCTTCAGTTGTGCTCCTTTACTATTGCAGTTGTGCTTTGAGTGCATCCTGCAGAACAGGCTCACGAGCTGCTCATATACATGTGCACAGTCATACACAAGACTTTGCATGTTTTACAAGTATTTATGAACTGTGTGTCTCATTTAAACACTTTAAGAAACAGCCAGTCTGCTTATATTCCTTATATATGCTTATATACAGCGGCACCAAAATCACCTTAAAAGCTCCAACTTATTTTCTTCTACAGACATATGTTTGAACAGTAACTACCTGAAATGCAGGTGTGCAGTTGACTCCTCAGTCAAGTGAAATGATAGCTGAAGATCTTAACTTGGACTTTCCAATTTCCACAGAGCATGCCCATGTATCATTTCCTTGTTGTTAAGTCCTCCTTCTTTAAGAAAAATACAAAAAATATTCAGCAAAAACACTAGATATAACAAAGCAATTTAAAGGTTATGTATAAGACAGCTTGTTCCAATTAAAATACCCTTCCTTCTGCAAGTATTTCAAAAGCCCACCAAAAAAGACTGAATTTCTGTACCTCAGTTGTCCACCAATTATATATCTTCAGAAATTAATTTGTATATTTCAGTACATTTTTTTCACCTCCTTTACTAGAACTTTAGTGTGATAAACACTGAATCTCTGAGAAGAAAAAAGGGTTGGTTGTGCAGGTACAAAACAGGACAATTCAGGTACATGAAGGTGTAACAGTAATTTTATTGGGGCATTCCTTTTGGATGCCTTATACAGAGGATGTACTAAAAACAATCGTAGTTTCACACTGCCATATCTCAGTTTCCACAGTGGATTAATTTGTCTATTGCACCAAGAGTAAATTGTAGATGTTCTGCAGAGGAGGTACAGAAGCACCCTGTGGCATTTATTTTTTTTAAACATGTATGGCATTTACTGTCAAAAAGCTTCAGAGAGTGCTATGGCCTGCATTGTTAGAAGTCATCCTGTTCTCTGATGCCGGAGTATCTTGCTCTTCCCCTCAAGCAATTATACCTGAGCACTCACTTCGGGTAAAGCAGAGAGGTGAGGGTGACCCTGGCCAGCAATGGGAGATGTGCACTCACTGCTGGGTAAATTCATCAGCCCCCCCTCTTTTGTAACTAGCAAAAGTTTGACATTGGTGCTCAGCCAGAAGCAGTGGGATGCTGTTTTTTTGAAGAGAAGAGAGCATGCAGGTGTGGCTCCTGTAGTGCTTAGGAATAAATTAAAACAAAAAACAGGTCAACGTTCTGTTTTCATCTGTGTGATACCAGCTAGCTGATATCCCAATTTCCAACAGGTCTATTAAGCACTGTGGTTTTATTGAGGCCCACTTGCTTATCATAATGATATAAATCAGAGCGCATCTGCTTGCTACACACAACTGGCCTGGAGAAGCACTTAATTTTATTTTCCCACTTCTTGCAGGATATATTTTGTTCCATTTATGTAATTTAGTTTTTGCAGAGTAATGAGTCCACCAAACTACAGATCATAAAAATAAGACTGGATACTGTATATCTCAGCAGCGCGGCAGGAGAAAATGCATTAATGTCTCTTGCTCACTTGTGGTTAGCATCACATGGGTTCTCAGATACTTACATTTCTGAACTTTCAATTTTAAACTTAAGGGAGAGGCATCTCCTCTTTAACAGATTATGTCTGGAACAGTCTGTAATCCCAACATGATCTTCTCTGAATTCAAACTTTTCTTTCATCTTTACATATCCAAGGGAGAACATACCTAACAAGGTAGATGCTATATGTCAGAACTTGAAAAAGCTTCCAAATTAGTCAAAAGCTTCTTTACATTGTACCTTCTGAGAGAAGTTCTCAGTGCAAGTAAGAAGTGACAGTTGAGTACAAACAGATTAATGAGGATATTATGCATATGTTGAAGTTAATCTTTATTTTTGTACCTAATTTGGAGCTACTGTAGCTTAGCAAAGTAACATAGAAGATACACAAGCTGAGTATAAGAGGAGTCTAGACTAGGATCTGCTTAAGCTCTCCCTCTTCTCCAGTTTCTGACTCCTGTGCTGCATTACACTGTGCCCCCAGGTGTCATTCTTCGAACGTTTGCCATAATTCACATAAGACACTGCAGAGTGCTGTTCCTTGAGTTTTACACAGTACTTCAAGCTGCTGCATATCACGCCATAGCCTTTAGCCTTTCTGCCTGTCTCTACAGTAGCTGCTCTATGCATGCATGAAAATGTTTGTATATTTACTTACAAACTTATGCAGTCACCCCATAAAGATTGAGTGACTTTGAATGGCAAAGCGTGAAGTTCTGTGAACACATTGTATAAAACAAACATGAAGTATGTCTGCTTCTAATATGGGAAAACAATCACTCTGGGAATTACCTTTGAGAAGATTTACCTTTCCCTTCCTTTTTCTTCCTTTCCCTCCTCCCAGCAAGCTGATGCACAAGTCATTTTTGTGTGATGTGTTTTTCAGATACGGAGACAAGTGAGAAAATCCAGAAAAGCGGAGTTCTTCAGGTGTTCGCGAGTCTGTTGATGCCACAATCTTCCTGCACAGCAAAAGTAGCTAACATCATAGCAGAAGTAGCCAGAAATGGTGAGGTTTTCTACAAGAACTTTTCTGCTGGAACATCTTCAGTTTTTCACCTCACTTGTCAGTATGTTTTACTTCATTTATGTTTTCATTTTGTAGATTAGACATCTTTCATATCTCTCCTTTTCACTCTTTTTTTGTTGTGTCAAATTTTGTTTCTCAACTTTTTAATACAATCAAAACAGCATTTGGCTGCTGGAGTATTTTTAGTCCTTACTTCCATGCTGTTCAGTTTTTAAGGCAATCAGTAGTATATATTATTGGAAAGAAATAGCGTGTCATTGGCTCTGTGAAATGCATATAGAAAACGACGTGCATAATTTGTGCGTGCAGTTACACATAGCACACACAGTTACAAGGAGTAGTATTTATCTGGTATGTAGTATTTATAGAGGTGAAAGGATGGCAGTGATTGTTGATAACATTATTACTATCATGAGGCCATTGGTACCACCTCAGAAACAGTTATTCCCACCTAAAAAGCATGGTAAGTGCTGGAGTAAGAACCCAAGATCCCAAATGAGAGTCAGGTCTATTTTCATATACAGTTGTATAATGTAGAAGATAATCTAAAACTACTTAAAATTATTTTTCTTTAGAAAGAATTATCTTAGAGCTCACCTGATGCCTTGCATACCATGAGAACAAAAGAATGGCCTCAGTTTTGCAGGCAGGGGCTATAGGGTCGCTCTGCAAGGAGGACAGGAGGTTTGTGGCTGACTTTACTCACTCCTTGACTTGCTGCTCTAGCAGCACTGATTGCATTTTGCACCTTCCTTCGTCATGAGCCAGGCAGAGAAAAGAAGGAAGCCCCTTACCTGCATGCAGGCCTGACAGCTGTATCTCTCTCCCTCTGTAAAGTCTTATGGTGGTGCCTGTTCAGAGAAGGGGCTGCATTATTGCTGATTATTACCAGGTGGCTTTCCCACCTCTTCCTTGGAATCACAACACCACAGCTTTTTACTGATAGCCTCCCTGTAGGCTCCTCCTCCAATTCTGATTTTAAGACAATGATATACATGTATACATATCTATGAATGTTCAGAAAGAACATTAATAAGAAGATATACTTTTTTTTTAGTTTTTAACTTATTTAGATAACCTGTAAAAAATGTAAACATAGAAATTTAAACTTAGAAATGTTTCAGAATGATAAGAGATTCATGCTGCCCTGTCACGTTTTTCCGTACCTAATAAATGAACAAATAAATATATTTAGACCACGGCAGTTGATTGTGCATTTTCAAGTCCATTTAGCCCCTCCATTTAGAAGGGAGGATTAAGAATAAAAGCAATGTTTGCAGTAGTGCAACTGATTAGAGTGCATTGTTTCCTACAAGATTCTCACAGCACATTGTAGCCAGTATCTTTCAAACTGAATTAATAAATGAAACCTCTGAATAGTTTCTGATTTTCCCTTTTCCCTGCCAGGTTTTAAATTGCTGTTGTGAGTACACTCTTCAGAAAAGCTGGCATTTTACCTGGTTCATCATACCAAATAGCTTTTGTCTTAGAGGCATAAGTGGGACCCTTGTCAGCCAAGGTTGAAGTGAAGGTATTCAGAAGTGATTTGACGTGTCCAGTGCTTTCAGGGCTGAGATGAGCTGGGTTTTTCTCTTTGTATTTTGCCTCTGCTGAAATTGTTGCTTAAGTAGGTCAGCAGGGAACACCTCATTTGAACTCTATGATTTTCTTTGTCCTCTTACATAAGAATGTGAACGTTTCATGCCTGTATTGCACCTTTTTTCAACAAGCTTCATGGCACTTTGAGAAATTTGCATTATCAACATCATACAGATAGTAGGCATTAAACCCAGGCAATTGGAATTATTTCCCTGTGGTCATGCCATCCAGCTCTAGCAGAGCTGGGAATAGTGCCTCTGGCTCTGAATCTGGGCTTTACTGATAAAAGAACATCTTTATTTTCCCCACTTGTTTTCTTTTCTCATTCCCCTCATCTGGTTCTTTCTCTTCACACATATCTGGTCACATCAAATCCCTCTACTTGCCTGGGTGGCTTTGTCAGCTCCTCATTTTCAACCCTTTGTGCCCTTACTCTGTTTCACCTCTTCAGCTCGCATGACTCTTCCTTCTCCCAACATGAGCACGTGTTAGTATTGCCCATCTTGTAAACCCAAACACACAAAAAACACTTGAGTCACTCTAGTCTTGCCACCTACAGCCATTTATCTTTCAACTGTGAGCACACTGAAGGCTCAGATGCATTTGCTACCTGGAGTTTCTCTCCCCATCTTTTAAACCCTCTTCTGAGGTCTTTATTCTCCTCTTCTTTGCCAGATTTAAGAATATTATCTTCACAGTCTGTAATACAACAACACAATTAAATTTCTCTTTCAAAGTCTTGTCCTCCATTGGTTTATATTACTCTATCCCTAAGTTATTCTCCTTCTAACTTTTAAAGTGATTCTTCAGTGTTTCCTTCAAAGAATCTGCTTCATTTCTCCTCCAGCTTAGTGGAAACCCAAATGACTCTGGTCTTGGTTACCTTCTTTTTCTTCTATTACTTCTCTGCAAATATAGTTGCACTTTTTCCACTGTTTTTCCATGTATGGCACCAGTTCTTTTACTTCTTACCTTTTCATGACCTTGTTAAATAATAATAAGCTTATAATAATAATAATAATAAGCTTCCTCAGCATATTGCCTAATTATTTTTTTGCTGAATGGGAAGCTGAAAGCTTCTATTCACTCCAGATGGAGGGAGCGTCGAGAAAGGTTTTCTTACCCCTTCTCACTGCTTGAGCAAGACCCTAAACAGCAGCACAGACTGAGACCTCTAGATCTTTTAAGCATAGAACAAGTTACTATTTTCTCTCACAGACCGGAAGTTTTAAAAAGAATGTTATGACCTTGAAGATGTAGAGACTGTGGTAAATTAGCGTGAAACAAAGTGATGAAGGGAGAAGCTGAGGAATGGCGAAGAGCTTTTACTGTCAATTAAGAGAGGAAGAAGCCAAGGGAACAAAGAAGGCAGAGGGAAGAAAGTAATACAGTTAGTAAATAAACATTGTGGTAGATAAGAAAGAGGGTGATAAGGAAAAAATAGATTAAAAGTTACAAAGACAAGGCCAGACTGATTTCAAAGAAGCAGATGTGCCTGATATCCAATCTGTTGATGACAAGTGATACCATCACCATTTAGGCCATCGCATTTATCACAGTACAGTTTCTGTCTACAGTTTTAAAAAGTTTAGTATTTTGGGGGCGTGGGTCAATTTTGCTGACTACTATCTTCTGTTGGACCTGTGCAAATGTAAAGATATTGCACATTCTACTTCACCTACTTGGATCAACGTTTATCAGCACGAGGATTGGTTATCTCTATGACAATTATTTATTTAGCTAAAACAACACTGCAAGATTAAGTACAAAAGGTACAAGATCCTATGGTAAAGACATTGAAGTACATTGTAATAGGTGCAACAAAGAGAATATCTAAGGTGCTTTGTACTTCAAATATTGTATGAATTCTTTGAGGTCTTGATGTTTGGGATTGTTGATCCAGAGTCACAAAAGCTTTCTCATCTCTTTTTGTGGGAATTGTACATCCTATATCATTCTGGCTTATATGTGACTAAGTAACACAGAAGTCAACTGGTTGTGAAAGATCCAAGACAGTTTATGATCAAAAAAAGACAATTTGCAATCCACAACAAATCTAAATCATATTGACCTTCTGCCTACTACCGTGCTACATCTCTCATGGTGCCTTGCAGTAAACTATTAAGTTTGCACTAGTGGTGTCTCCATGGCTGCCTCTGTAAACTTCTCTTGTAGAATGAACAGCACAGTGCCTGCCTAACTATAGATCCTCCTGGAGACCAGAATCTGGATTATTTTAGGATAATTCTCTACCCATGACTTGCACAGATGCAAGAGAATACTTTGGTTCCCTGGCCCCAAGGGACATATCAGGAGAAAAGGACAGAAGTGCAGAGAGCTGTCCAGTAGATCTGTCCTTTAGCTTTCCTCCCAAGAGGGGGTCAGTTAGACTATGGAAAGGCTCACAAAAATACCTCTTGCATTTCTCATTCCTTACCTTCAAAATAAAGAACCTTCTACTTAGCTTTATTTCCTTTTATTCATTTCTTCTAAAGCAAAAGTTTTGGGACGTTCTAATTATGGGAATAAAGGGTAGAAAGTGCTGCTTATATTGGGTAGTTTGAGTAATCTCATGTGTAAGTCCTGTTTGAGTAAGTTTATGTCCTGTTTGAGTGGAGAAAAAGGATGTGAATTCGCTGTTCTTTTCAGCATTTCTTTATGATTCTAAAAACATGCTCAGTCTGAGCTCTGTTAAATTAGTTTCCATGGAGGTCAATTAAATACCCTTAATTCCTTCTAAATTAATGAATAATGGAAAGAACATAAGCCTGAAACCTGACCTTGGGCCTGTTCTCTAGAAATTGCATGCAAACTGCAGTGTTTGTCTGTGCATATGTTTACTCTTACAAAAGGCCCAGTTGCAATGCCAGTGTAACTAGACTGGAGGAAACTGGAAATGGCAGGCTTTCTTTAACAGGCATTTCATTATTTGCAGAATTTATGCGGAACCCATGTGTGGATGCTGGGTTGATCCCTCCTTTGGTGCAGCTGTTAAACTGCAAAGACCAGGAAGTATTGCTTCAAACCGGACGTGCCCTGGGCAACATATGCTACGATAGCCGTAAGTGTTGAAATATGCTGTATTTTGTAGATGGTCTTATAGGAGGGAGGGAAATGTTGTGGGGAACTTACGTTGGGTACTGGGATTCATTTTCCTCCTTTCCTGACTTTTATTTACTACACAGCTATTCTGATTTCATAGGATAATCATCCATCACAATTGCATTATGCTTTTGTGACAATAAGAATAAAAAATCTGCTATGATATCATGATAAAATTGGACATAAGATCAGAAAAGCAGTGGTTTTTTGTGTTGTTTTAAACATAAGGAACTAGTTTTTTGGAGGGCAGGTGCCACATACACAGTGCCCTGAATTATTCTCAAATAGATTCACAGGGGAATAGTCAGAGTCAGAAGGGAATGTTCGTATCTCACCAGTTTCAAAGCTGTGCAGAGCTACACACGTGTCTGAAAGGAATGCCTAATCTATGTTGCTGATTCTCAGAATTGTTAAGTGGCCATTGCACCAAGGTTACATACGGATATTTTTGATGGTCCGCAGTTCAGGGTTGGTGACTGGTTTTAGGCTTTTTGTGGGCAGAGTAAATTTTGCACTGCCAAGCATTAGCAAATTGAAAAGCACTTGTGACTCCATGTGTGGACTACCTGCATGGACATGTGATTTGCAAAAACAAGCCAGTGGTTGCAGTGCTTTGAAAATGCAGCCTCACTATCTCTCACATTAAATATTTTTATAAAGGCCAGTGCATGATGAATACAATGCAGTAGCAGAGACACCAGGGGTATCTCTATGTTCACATGAAGTAACTCGAAGTCTATGGATGTCTACAGATTGGAAATGAAATTGTATAAAAGACTTTATTATCTTCAGATTTAGTGTCTTATTTCATGTGGCAAGAAATTGTGGTATATTCTGAATTTACTGTAAGTTTTTGCTATTCTGAATTACTGTCTGTTTCAAAACCTGAATTATTGGTAGCCTCTCTTACTACATTTTTCAAGCTAGTTTGGAAATTTGCATGTTATGTTGCTTTGAATTACATTGTCTTTGACCTCAGGGAAGTTAATCAGATTTTCCATGCTGGTATTTCCATTTACAGACAACTACTGCTTGAGGATGATAATGCTTAATTCTTTCATTTAGGGTTTTATTTAAGGTGGCCAATCAACTGAACACCTGCTTCCTCATGGAAACTTCAGGAAGAAGCCATTGAGCTTTCTTTAACAGTTTACTTACTAAATTTTATTTCAGGGTCATATATGGGCCACTGTCCCAGCTTGCAGTGGTTTATTTCACGTTAGTAAAATCTACGTAACTATTCATGTCATTCTTGTTCAACTCACATTTTTGCATGAAATCTAATAAGGCCGCATGAAAATGGTTTTGAAGTATCAGGTATTGTGGACTGCTGCTGGCTTTTACATTGCAGGATTTAGAAAGCACAGAAAAGCTGTGCTATATGCGTCGTGTTACTCTTCCACGGAACGAAGCTGGCAATGTACAATCTCAGAGTGATGTGTCCTGTATGCCATGTGTTGCTGTACTCCTGTAGGGATGGTCACAGCCCTCCATGTGTGTTTGAGTAAGAATCATGAATGAAGTGTGATAAAATGTCACAAAAATCAAGATTAGTTTCTTGGATTTAAGGGGAAGAGCCCATTCACAGTGCTTATTCTCACATCCACCCTATCTTGCTTTGTTTTGTATGTCATCTTAAAGTGTAATGATTTTGTATTTAACCTATCCTAGAATCCTGTTTACGACAAATGCTTTCAATGTGTTTATTACTATAAAATTTGGTGTATTCTCATTTATGACTTATTTTTATAGAAATTATTTTTCCCTAACAAAGAGATTTAAAGTATAACAAAGACAAGGTGTGGAGGACAGTATTTCTAATCTCAGATATTATGTGTAGATTGTCCTTTTCTTTTCAACTGAGATAAAAGCAGGTGTTACTCTTCTGATTAGTGGGACTCTCAAAGAAACCTGAAATGCCTCAGGAACTCTTATTTTACCATATACATGACTGTTTTTTCATTTCTACAGCCCATACAATTATAGCATGCAGTAATGGAAAAGGTCTTTAAGTCCTAAATCAGCGTTAGGCTGAAATTCTGAAATCAAGCCCATATTGAATAGTTCATAGCAACATTTCCATTTATTGAAAGCTCCAGTCATCCTGTATTTCATCCCAGAAAATATTTATCATTCTGTTTAGTGACAAAAAGAGCTAATCAGGTCTCTGTTTTAGAGGGGAGTCTGCATGGCACAGGATGAAAGCTGTGTGTAAAGTGTTTTTTTCCTATGGGGAACACCCCAACAAAGTGACCTTGCAGAGAAGGACAATCTCCTGATATGTTTCTTATTATAAAACAAAAATGGCACTTGCGTGAAGGCAAGGCCATTTCCACATAAGTTCGGGAGTGGATACTCCTGGAATACTGCTGCTGTGGGAAAGGTAATTCATTGCTAAATCCAAGTGCTGAGGTTTAGTACTTTCCCAAAAAGAAACAGGTTGGCCAGAGACTATACTGAACAGATTAACCTCCTTACAGAAACCATGACATGGAAACCAGTTTACTTAGTGACGGATTCTCTTCTCATTAAGTTTGATGTAATATGCACAGTGTTATCATCTGGGCACTCGTCAGTCTTAGCCCCCTAAAATAATACTGAATAAACTCTTTGAGCGGGAAAGGAAAAACAAACACACAAACACAGAATTAAGTGCATCTCATAAACAATTAAAAAGAAAAAATAGGTCAAATTTATCCCAAGCAGCCTTGAGAGCATCCTTTTTAAAGCATTTATGCTGTGAAGAGATCTGCTTTATGTAAGTCTCTGAATATCAGGAATACAGGCAAATATAATTGCAAAGCAGAGTAGAAGGAAGCTTTGTTAGTGCTGATGAGGCTTCTAGTCTCTTATGTGCAGAGATGAAAGAAACAACTGAGGCAGCCAAAAAGATTTTAAGTCAGGAGCAATCACACTATGCAAACTGTTCTGTGCTGTCCTACAGTTTAAGAACAGATACATTACTGCATGTTCCCGTACAGCCTGTAAGTGTTCTACGTGCTTTATCTAGCAATGCCATGTACACCTCAACCTCCAAATTTTAGTCAAAGCAGAAAGTGCAAAGCAAAGAAATGGAGGTGTGATCTCTTCATTCTCCCAGCTGCTTTCTCCCTCACTGTATCTACAGCCTGTACCAAACACATTCACTTGTACTTCTGTATGCCCAGACAATGGATTCCATAGCCTCACTCAGAGACAGAATTTTGTCTGAACTTTATTACAAGATGCAAAAATCCTAACTCACTCATTCCTTTTACCCACCAGTTATTTTTTGTTTACAAGCAAAGCTAAATTCTTAGGCATTGTCCAGTCAGACCATAAGATCTATCTTTGTAGTTATTTTGCCACTCTTTCTCCATGAAATAAATTAAAGGTACCTTTCTACTGTCCCCCTTTCCAAAACCCCACGCCATTCTTCCCAGTGCTGTTTCTTTTTTAGGGCCATTATAGATGTATAAGTCTCATAGATTTTATAGAACATACCTCCAAAAGTCTTCTAGGTTCCCTTGACATCTCAGTTCTGGATCCAACATCTAGATCTCATCTCTGCTGGTTGAGAAAGGTTGTTAAACATTACATGGTCTTTCCTAGAAAAACCAAGACCCATAGGAGCATGCATGAGATACACTGCAGTTTTGAACTAATCGGTTGACAAACTATTTTCCTGTGTTTTTATACAACATTGAGCAGACTGCGGAAGCTACTGTAATCATACTATAAAAGTGATAGCTATAAGAGGAAGTGAAAAGATAGGATTCATAAGCCTGATAGAGCCTGATTCATAAGCCATACAGACCAGAAGAAGTCATCCAGATTGACTTCAGTTGAGATAGGATTAGGCTCCAACCCATTATGAAATAATTCCTTCTTGCTGTTTAGAGAATCTCAATATTCTGAAAGCTATCACAGTGAAATAAACCCTCCACGTACACAAGAAATGAAAAATTTCCCATTCTGCCCCCCCATAAAATTCATATTAATGGTAGAGCTTAGAGACCTCTTCAGGGATTCTCAGATCAATTGCTGTTTGCATCCGTTCATTTCTTTATTTCTTCATACAACCACCAGCACGGGTACATGTTCTCACCAACCATAATTCATGATATAAACAGCTATAGAATTAAAAAGAAGCTAAAAATGCCAGCTTGTTCCATAAAGGCTCTCTTCTGGCAGCTGCTTATCTACCTTTTCTGCAGGAAATTTACTAGATCCTTTTCTCACTTCCCCAGCCATATATTTAATCTACCCAGTCTTATGGTACTGATGGCAAGACTCCTGTATTTCACCTACCTGGCCCTTTACATAGGCCCAAATCTGTCTTGATCCCACACTTAACACAAGACCATGAACAACATTACCCCACTTATTAAGTTAAAAAGAACTTGGGTGCTATACATTCTGTATACTCAGATGCCCATCCTAGAAGGATGTACAGATCTCTTGCAGAGGGAAGGCTATGAACAAAAAAAAAGAAAGTACTGAACTGTACAGTTACATTCATCTTTCAGGAGACAAGATTAATTTCAGGATCTAAAGCTGAAAACCAGACACTAAAGAATTAAACATACTGGAAACACATCAAATTCATTTTTCTTCAAAAAATGGCATAACCTTTCTTAATACCATATGGAAAAACAGCAGAATCCTAGAACACAACTGGTGTTGACAATAGCATGCTAGCGGCTAATCATTTTTATGAAGGTCACCCTGATTCATGCAGCAAGGCAGCATCTTACCACAGTCTTTCACTTCCCTTTGTACTGGATCCTACCAAATGCAAACACCACCTACTGAGTTGTTTCCCAAGCAGTATCATGAAATTGAGACCAAAGGTTGTAACTCATTGCTTGAAAACTGATTGTTTAGAACAGCTTACAGAGCTGTAAAATTGTTGCTGTACAGCAATACCGTGTTACCTCTAGATCTGTCCTAAGGCAAGTCTGAGTTTTAGAAAACTATACTATATTTTTTAAGCTAGGAGTCCTTGATAATGCAGTATTTTTTCCAAGCCTCAACAGCATTGCATCAGCTAGAAACTAAGTATACCATATGCATGCCAACAGATACTTTCACAGTAATATCTAGTACTTATCAGCAATTAGTCATGAATGTTCTTAGGAAGCTATTAAACAATATAATTTTGATTTATGGCTGGCCAAAATGGAATAAATCTTCCTAGAGCACTGGAAAGAGCCATTTAAGGAGTGAAAAGAAAAAAATGACTTCTCATTCTTTGGCTATTACTCTTCTCAAATTTATGTTGTAAATATTGACCCTGCTGAAACAAGTGACAAAATTCTCATGACTTAAGCCAAAACTTAAAAGCAGCCTACATGGGAAAAATGAATAAATAAATAAATGCAAATTACTACAGACTTGCAACTTCTTCACATCTTTAAAATGAAGATATGAGGCTGATTTTCTGTGTTTTAAGGAGTTCAGTTATGAAGAGTCCTCTATATTTTCTGCAATGCAATTTTTTTTCTCTTCCTATTTTTTTTTCCAGGAAGATTACTTGAATAAGTAGATAAGAATTCTGTCAGTACAAGAACCAGGAATATAAAACTAACTGAGCAACAAAGCAGATTTTTTCCAGTTCTTTACTGTCTTCCCCCTCCAGCAGTTCATTCACAGACTTGAAATTCAGCGTTTTTACTCATGTTCCAGCAGGCCCCTCGATCCTGAGACTGCTGCGCGTCTGATTAGTTGTCCAGCCAGTAGAATGGCCTGAGGAGTCAGGTTGGATGTGAGGGCCCCATCTAGAGCAGAGCTTACATTTCCTTGCAAAGGAGTTACTTACCTGAGATGATGTCCAGTTCATTATCAATGACATCTTGACACCCGGCCTCCCAGGTGTGGGCTGTTCTGCCGTCGTGGTGCACTGCTAGTTGCCTTCAAGTCAAATTACTGGGCTGCCTTCTCCTAAGGAGGCAAAGGATTTCCTAAAACAAAATAGTTCCCTGGTCTTTCCCATGCTGCATCCCTTGAGATAGAAACATCTCCTACAGCCACAAGGCCGCACGCTGCTTCCTGGAGTTGCTTTAGAAGGCCAGATCTTCTTGCTCCCTGTGGCTACGTACTAGGAGGCAAGGGTAGCAGTAGCCCTGCACCCAAGACTCTACACAGCTTTTCCCAGGGCTGCTTATTGCTTCCTCACATCTCTGAGAAATTTTGTGTCTTCCCAGGGCCTAATAAGATCTGCAAATATGCTTTGCGATGGTTTTTTTTTTGGTTGGTTTTGTGTTTTGCCTTTTGGGCTTCTCACGACCTACTCCAAATCCCTGTGGGTTGCATGCTTTGGATTTGGCTCTCTGGCAGCTTTGCTGGAGAACCACAGCTCCTTCAGGTAGCAGCACTGCTCCTGCACAATGCCAGGCTAGGCCTCTTGCCAAGCTCCTTGCAGCAGCATCCAGCAAGAGGCCTCTGCTTTGCACCAGGCTGTGACCAGGCTTTGGTCTGTTCACACGCTCACTCTTGACCAGATGAAGCTGAGAGACATCACTGCATCCAAAGCCCAGGAGTAAAAAATCTAAATTAATTGATGTGTGCAGGTTTGTTCTGTTAATAGCATGAGATGCTATAAACGCCTACCTACCAGCGTAGAAAAACTGCCTGATGGGTTATTGTATAATTAGATTCCATGATTTATTTTGTACTTTTTATTTCATAAGAAGCATAGGCTGGCTTTAGTTCTGTCTTATGCTCTCATAAACCTGGAGTAATTTGTTTGGCTGCAATGGAATGACTCTGGAGTCACATAGAGCTATAAAATCAATTGAAGAATCTGCTGTAAGTGTTACACACGGAAGGGAAGGCAGAGGGAAGTGCTGCGTACAGCTGTGAGGGCCTTTGCCCAACTTTTGCTTAGCTACTATAACTTTTTCATATTGCTCAGTCTCCTGGTTTTTAAATAGTATTCAGGAGTAGAAATTATTACACTTTAAAGTCTCCTTGTTCTTTTCTCTGAAATTAGAAACACAATATTTTTCTTGTATCTATCTGACAGAAGAGGAATATGAAAAACAAGCAAATTCTTTGGAAATAAATTGAGAATTTGAATCTGGCTTGCACCTGGTTGTTGCCTCAGCATAACATTAAGGACATTGCGATATTGTCGTTTACCTGTCCCTTCAAATGTTCAGCCAAACTCCTCACTCTGAAATTCCACGATATTGCCAAGGGAGATGAAGGCTTGTTAGCATGGGCCACTCACTTAACATGTAATAAGGAGTCTTCTAAAAGTATTGGTTGATCTCCATTTGGATACATAATTTTTAAAAGTTATTTGTTGGAATAAACTAGTCGTGTAAGTGCAACTGAACACCTGAGAGTTTATTTTAGTAGGTTTTTTATCCTTCATCTATCGGTGCAATACCCAAACTGAACCAGGTTTTCAAAGTTTTGTGTCTGGTTGCAGCAGCCTCTGGGCCCATACACTGCTGCTTCAGTTGTCATTACCCAGCAAGTACACCGGCAGCAGTTTTATCCAGAAAGACTGATGCTACATATTTTTAGTCCTTGAAGACACTATATTAAAAGAGCTTTCTGTTCACATTTCTAGTTTACTGTTTACCTGTTTACTATTTTTGCAATGATTTCTGATGGTAACTTCTGAGACAGTACCCTCCGTGAAGCTGGAGTGAGGGCTAAAGATAGATGCCAGCAACTGAAGATCAACCAACTACAAAACTGTTCTATTTATCTTTGCAGCAAGCATGACTAATTCAAGGTGATTTTTTCTTGTTAAGGGAAAAAATATAAGGCCATAGTGATTGATATTAATCAGTAAGAAATTTAAACAAAATTATGCTTCTGGTAATCACATTCATAAAATTCCTGAAGGAATTAAATAAAGGGAAAGGAATTTCAGTACAAGATAGAGCAATCCCAAATCAATTTGATTGTTCAAATCCTAAAGAATGAATCTCAAAGCACAGTGTTGCTATGCCCTGTTGCTTGTAGATAAGTGCACAGAAAACGTGGAAAAAGCAGAGAGCAATAAAAACAATGAAATATAATAATTACATGAAGCATACTTTCCTTGAAAAGATAAAATTACTGTAATGCTGCCCTGGTGTTCTGCTGTGGGGTTGTAGTTTGCAGTCAATGAGTTGACAGGGTTCAGAATCCACTGATTTAAAAGCATGCACAAACAAGATAAAAAGTATTAAAATCAAGTAAGTAATTAAAGTCAAGTATTAAAATCAAACAGCAGCATTGTATTAAAAGTTTCACCTTCAATGTGTTCAAACGGAAAAAAAAAATAGTAAACCCCCAGTTAATACAAGTGGTAATGTTTTTCCTAATATCTACATAGATAGCGTGGCTTACAGGAGGTAAGGGTTTGCCCCTAAAATTTAATATTGTCTTTCTATTTTCTTAATTACAAGAGAAAGCATGTAAGCAGGACCTTTCTTCCTTTGGAGTGCTGCTCCTGTTGTTTTTTTCCCTACATACGGTCATGTCACATCATAATTTCCTCTGCAGCAGCCAGTATGATGTCACAGAAGATTACGATTTCAGATGAAAGAAGAAGCAGCAGGAACAGATGTACAGTTAAAAAAAAAAAAAAAAAAAAGAAACCTATGCTAACAGGTTCAAATTAAAAAAAAAGTAAAAGAAAGTAATGGAGCATGAAGAAAAAACTCTTTCCCCCACCCCACCGGTCCCCACCCTCCCTTGGGCTACTGCAAATTAATTCATCTTTTATATTAAAAATAGTAATAATGTTCTCCATAAAGCACTGGCCCAGTCTAAGCAATTTTGTGACCACAGAGAGTGCAAGATTAGAGCCAAATGCATTAAAGGTAAAGCACTTCAATAAAATAGCAGTATGTCATTTAAATTACTTGATCGTTACACCCAATTGCAGAGTCAAAGAATTCTAAAATACGTGCTTAAAAGAAAAGTTACATTTTTCTGTGTCACCAGAAGTTGCTCTCTTGGCAGCTTGGTTTATGCAGCTCAGGATTTGTTACCTAACAAATCGTGCTCTCCCTTACCAACTTGCGCCACTTAAATCAGTGCAACCATTTAAGCCCATAAACTTTTGGAGAACATGAACCAGAGAAAGGAGGATTCAGGTTTCCAATTGCAAGACAAAATCAGAACATTTGAAAGAACAAATCTTAAAAGCCCAAAGAAATGCTGTCACATAGTTTTCTAGCTGATTATCAACATAATGTATGTATTTTTGAAACCTAAATTTATAGTAAACACTATAATAGCTTGCTATCTTTTGTGATTTTTGGTGCATTTTAAAGGTTAAATCTATTTTCTGTGTTTCAAGTCTGCAAACCAATACAAGGCCCCTACTGAGAAACGCCATCATGTTTGAAGTAGTATTGTGAAACACAATTTTCACACTTCAGAGTGAAGATGTGGTAACAAAGATGTAGGAAATAACTGTTTGGAAAGTAATGGCACTGAAAAAAAAAAAAAAGAATGAGCTTTCAAACAACCATTCCGTACATCACTACACTGAACATAATTTTCTGTACTTTTACTTAATTTTGATTTAGCTAGCTATCCTATCATCATCACCAGAATCTTAGACAAATACCTAATTGGTAGCAGCCTGCAGGTTACTCTCCATATACACACCCAAGTAACTATGTGCATCTTTGCAGGGCTAGGATCACCTTTGAAGTAAAAATGACTTCTAAAATGTTCAAAATGTGTTCGAAATGATGGAGAAAAAACTCTGGGATAATAAAAGAATTGGAACAAAATATTTTAAAACTAAATTAAAAGTTGGGTAAAACCCAAGTTTCTAGAACATCTGAAACTGCAATTTTTTTCCTTTGGAAGATACAGCTTTGTATCCTAATAAAACAACAATAAGAAACATTTTTGTCCCAGTTTGTATGAGATACATGTATCTGCTTCTTTAAACATCACTTGGATTGGCAGAGCTTACACTTTATATTAAAAAAGGCCAGTATAAGAACAGCAAAGCTAATTTAAGGTTTAGGTAAAAAAGCATCGGGTGATCAATTTGCAAAAATATTTTCTGATATCTGTATGTATTATGACATAGCCTTTTGCCTGATGTCATTATGTTTCCAGAAATAATAGCCTCACGGTGGTGAATTGGTGTGTTTTAGAAGTAATGCATTTGCTGTATACAGCTCATACTTTATGTTGTTTTCATATTTTAAGCCACGGGAGGTTTTTCAGTTGTTTTTTTCTTGTTATCTTTAAAGGTTCCGTAGTTTGTTTTAGAGCTTAGTAAACTGGGGATGAAAACTCAAGGGAAAATGATGCAAACACATCTTGGGAAAAGCAAACTGAAGCTATTCAAAATTCATGACATTAAGAGTTCTGGGAGTACAAGTTCAGACTGACTAACTGCATCTGAATTTGTGCAGCTCTGGCAGATACCTGAAAGCATATTAAGTGCATAGAAAAAGAATTTTTGTATTATCTAAAATAACACATTATTTTAGCTATGCATATTAATCACACACCAGCTGCATGGCAATACCTTTATATTTCTGCTGCAGGTCTCCCATTGTTGGAGTAAAACCTTTCTGTGTTACATATCCTTGAAGGAAGAATAGCAGACAAATCACATGAGCAGAAGGCAGGCATAGAAGATAAAGAGACTTTGCAGTGTGAAAGCAAAGATATGATCAGATGGGAGAAATGGTTGCACCAGCTCCTCTCATCTTGTGAAGGTTTTTGCAGCAAATGAAGGCTAAACACCCATAGGCCCTAGTGTATATGAGGACACCTCTGACAAACAATCCCAACCTGGAGGAGAGCCAAGCATGGGTCCTGAAGAAACCAATCCTCAATGAGAAGAGGTTTGAGAGTCTTTAGAGAAATAAAGCGCTGACAAAGGGATTAAATAATCTCTTTGTCTTGCATTGGTTTACCACATCTTCCCAGGTGACATTCAAGGCGAACAGGTGAGCAAGACACCTTCTCCTGAGTTTTGAAGATCTGCTAGTCAGACACAAAAAACATTTTGCTCTTTGGTTAGGGCATCTCTTAGGTCACACAGGACTGGGCCACAGTGAAATTTGACAGAAGTGTGCATAGGAGGCATGTGAGCCATCACAGTAATTTGATAGTCCATATTAAAACCCAGTTTTGCATAAAACTCCTGTGAGCAACTAAGGATAGAAAAAGAGACTGTGCGAGTTCTTAAAGATGATTGTGTTGGGTTAGACTAAAGAACATTGGGGAAACAATAACACATTCTATAATAAATCTCACTCTACATTTCATTGTAGGAAGAAAACCATCTTTCTGCTCTCTTGGGTTGTTGTCATTTTGGCATCTTTAAACAGTACCATGTATACTTAAAGAAGTATAATAATACAACACATTGCCCTTTGTGAGCTGAAATTTTTAAGCAGAAATGTGAATGCTCATTAAACTGTTCAAACGTTGGTCTCATAGGAACAGCAAATGTTTATTTTAAAAGGTCACAGGAATAAACTTGAACACAGCTTCTGGGAGGCTGGAAGCATTTTAACTGTGGGAGTTCATAGAGCTGCTGAACTGCAAGGTAATAGTTGGACTGAGAACAAGACACAGCAACATGCTGTGGTCTTGTTTTGACTGTAAATGATTTGGAGTTTGGTGAGTATTCTTGTGTGCAAAATCTGTTTCTTAGTGACAGAGCAGGGAGAAGTGAGTCTGTAATAAGTACATGGAGCACTCTGAGTCACAAATATGCTTTTTGCTTGGGGTGCAACGGGGTGTCATAGCCTGAGCTTGGAGAGGGAAGTCAGAACCTTCAGAATTTTCCTCCTACACCTGGTACAGGACTCCCTGTGGCTCTGCACTAATGAGCTGAGTTAATCCTCTGGAAGGCAGCACCAGGAGATTGTAATTATAGCACCAGCCCAGGTATGCTCTTCACCAGGCTGCCTTGGGCAGCAAAGCAGCTACACAGAGTGAGCTCTGGTATGGGAAAGAGATGGAGCACCAAACTCAGTTAAGGCACTTCTACTTTCATCTGCCAGTTTACCATGTCATAGCTGGCAGTTCTATCCTGCCACCTACTTAAATCATAGAACTTCCCAAGTTGGAAGGGTCCTACAAGGATCACTGAGTCCAAGTCCTGGCTCCACACAGGACCACCAAAAAATCAGACCATATGTCTGAGAGCATTGTCCGGACGCTTCTTGAACTGCATCAGCTTGAAGCTGTGACTCCTGCCCTGGGGAGCCTGTTCCAGTGCCCAACCACTGTCTTGATGAAGAATCTTTTTCTGATTACCAGTCTGACCCTCCCCACTGCAGATCCATGCCATTCCCTCGGGTCCTGTCACTGTCACCAGAAAGCAGAGATCAGCACTGCCCCTCCACTCCCCTCGTGAGGCTTCCCCTCGGTCTGTTCTCCTCTGGGCTGAACAAACCAAAGGACCTCAGCCCTCCTCATACATACTCCCCTCTAGACCCTTCACCATCTCATTAGCCCTACTTGGGAGGGATCCTGCAGTTCATTTTACCTTAGGTTTGGAGTACAGAATACATATACAGACTGTTTATTGGAGTGAGATTTGTTGCTAAATCTTTCCCTATTAGATGATTATCTTCCACTGTACCAACAGCAAATCTACCTAACAAAAATAAGGTGTGGATAAAAAATGTATCATACACTGAAGTGAGAGACTACCACATACTTAAAGATACAGCAGTTTTTCATCTGTAAGTTCTCTGATAAACCAGAAAATGAAACTAGAAGAATGTTCAGATCTTCATTTGTTCTAAGGTATTATCACACAATTACTTTCAGTGGAGTTGTGCCAGATTCTGTCCAGGTAAGGAACTTGGTTTGTGGTTTTTTTTATTGTTGTTGTTTCGTTTTTAAACCCTTGCTTCCAAATTCTCACCAGAATTTACCTTTACATGATTCTTTGCTTAAGTATTTTATACGCAGTTCCATACCAAGACAGGAAAACTAGCTTGACATCTGATTCTTATCTCAAGCTTAATTTGTCATGGTTTTAGTTTGATGATTTCAATTGCATTATAATAATTTGAAGACCCCAGTCAGTCTGATTGATTCAGAATCAGTGATTCAGTTTTGTTTTGCACACCCATTTTGACTCACAGAAGAGGTGAGTCAAATACAAAATCATGTATTTGCATAAATCTGTAATCAAAAAAAGTTCCAGAAGAGGACAGAAGATACATAAAACAGTATGCTGGGATGTTAAGCAAACATGTTGTTTTCGGTTTTTTTTCCCCCTCTGATGATTTGATAGACATAAGCACTTAATCTGAACAACTATATTGCTATACTATATCATGATTTAGAATTTTATTTCATTTCAGCATTATGCCTACATGCCTACATCTGTTATGACATCAAGAATCTAAGAGGTTCATTGCTTTTGTATTTCTCCTTTTTTCACACTCCATCCCTGACAGAGAAGTTCTTATCTTGAGTTTGACTGTAAACAGATTCCAGTTTCCAATTTTTCAAAACGAAATACACATACCTGGAGTGAATCACAGTTCCCTAATGTCCTGATCAGATCAAAGGTGGAGACAGTCTTGGCGATGATTTTTTTTCCTCTGCTACATGTCCAGTTTTGTGGTTATTACTTATTGCTGTGGTAATAAATTTAATAATTGAGATCCACCATGAATTTCCCTTCCTCCTCCAACTCCACTTAGTAAATGATCTGAAATCCCTACATGTTTATGTCTTTATATATATACACTATAGTATATAGTATAATGTGTATATATAAGTATATATATAAAGGATTATAACTATAGCAAGATTATTTTATATGTGTATATATATAAATATTATAAATGCATTATACCTTGAATACCCCTTACATTCTAATGTAACATGCCCCTTTTAAACAGTACTGGTGAGAGTTGGAAGATTTAGAAACTTCTTTTTACAGAGCTCTGGACCACTTTTCAGTGGAAGATCATATTGTAAATGAGTACAACATTGGTATTCATACCAAATATGTTGCAGAATTAGGAAAACTTAATAGCTCAACCTCCAAGCATCTCCATGATAAGGAGAGAGGAGTGATGATAAGAGTGCTGAATAACAAAGGGAAGATGAGATCTGCTGTTGGACCATTAAGAAATGGAGGGCTGAGAGGTGATGCAGGTTTTGTTTCTTTCTTTTTTTTTCCTTCTTTTTATTTTTCTATTTTGCAAAACTTTGTAGTGATTTTTCCCCCAAGATTTTGTTTTCATCCAGATTTTCCTGTTGATTCCAATTGTAACACTTGGAAATCTCTGCTTTTGTAAGCTATGCAATTAAGGATATTGACTGCTGTCTATTGCTGATTGCCTGCTGAGAACGGAAGCAGTATAGTTGATTACTGTAATAAAGGCCTATTTTTCTTTTATTCATACACTGATACATCAAATTGGATTTGTTGTATAGACAGTTCCATACAAAGATTTTGTTGTGTTATTTATGAAACCTCAGAACATTGTCATCTGTTGCAGATGGGGAATGAATTTTCTTTTAACCATACAAAAAGAATCTGATAGTGGTATTAAATCCCAGGTATAGAAGTACGAAGAACATGGTGTGTGGCAGAGTGCATGAACAGAGTTTGTCACTGGGAGCTAGTAACTCTGGTCTGCTTTGTCCATTTTTCCCCCCCATTTCCCTTTGCTCAGGGGAGCAAGTTATTCTCTATTTCAATTTCTCAATCTGCATAACAGCAAGAGTAATTTAGCTGATCCACAAAGCCTTAAGGATGTACATACTAGGTTTTGCAAGTGCTCAGAACCTTCCTCTGGCAAAATCCAGTGGATCTTCACAATATTATTTTTCAGCTTCGGGGGGTCTGCCTCAAACTAAACTTCTTTACAAAGGTATTAGTGCCAAGAGGTTAATCCCTTTTGTTGTAGGTGTTCTCACTTTCCTAGCTCTGTTGCACTAAAAGCTGGCCCTCAAGCATCTCTATAGATGAATTTGACAACACTGGAAAAATGACTTCACTGTTTAAAAACCTCACTTGTTTTGATTACTGTGATGTTCGGGGGCTCTGTGGTGGGTTTTGGTTTCATTTATTTTTAATGTAACTCTTTGTTTTACAGATGAGGGCAGGAACGCAGTTGACCATGCAGGTGGTGCACATATTGTAGTAGACCTTATAAGGTCACTGTGCAGTAAAACAGATCCAGCCAGTGAGAAGCTCTTGACTGTCTTTTGTGGCATGCTGATGAACTATAGCAATGAGAATGGTAAACAACCCCGAAAACTTGCTTTATGTCTAACCAGGAGAACAACCCCACCAAAAAACAAAAAAGATCAAAGTTAAATCCAACTGTAGGTTTATGTTGTGGAAACCAACACTAAGTTATTTAAAAAGATCAGCTACCTCAATTCACATGTACGATTTTCTGTTTCAGTACAATTATATTCTGTAAAATACATCCTCCTGAGGCAATTCCTAATTTTCTATGATTCTATATAAAGTTTTAAAATCAACATCTGGAACTTACTTTTTTAAAAAGCAATACATGTAGATGCATCATACACCTGAGGAAAAAAACAGACTTGCAGAAGCAAACTAGGCTACATTACATCCTCTTTTTCATTTAGTATCAAATGGCACTGTAATATTGACTTGTCCCAGGCATACGGTATTGTTGTGTGGATAATTTGGGGTATATTTGCCAGTTTTGTTTTTTTTCCTTAATCGTTTCGTTTTTTTCCTTGAGAAATATATACAAAACCACTTGTTATGTCTTATGTTACACATGGGGAATAATTTATGTGCATGTCCAGCACTAGTCTATGCCTACCAATTATGAAATTGTTCTTTATCACATTACGTGGACGTATTTAGGGGCTGGGACAAAAAATCGAAGTAGTAGCCTAAGCGAGAAACCCTTGACCACTGAGGCAAAGAAAGAGCTGTACAACATGAGCTGTACAAATGCACTGATACTGTATTACCTAGTTTGCTTCTGCATGAAAGTGTGGTAGTAAGCCATGGCACATTTTACAGCATTCACACACTTCCAAGTTTTTCTAAATTGGAATTTCTAAGAAAATGGGGAGAAATGAGGAAAGCTAGAGGCTGTTCTCCTGGCTTCTAATGGCTCCGATTGCAAATGTAGTTAGCTAATCACATTATTTCTTCAGCCATGCCCATTTCCTGATTTGTAGTGCTTTATCTTATGAAAAAATAGCTTCTTTATTAGCTACTCCCCGTTTCTTTACCGTGGTAATTTATTACTTACCGTAACTCACTTTTGAAACCTGCATCCCCCAACTCTTCTGCTTTTCAAGAAGGTCCTTAGGCTTAATTTTTTGACCTTTATGGTATGAATTTTTAATCTACTTTATCATCTGTTCTGGCATAGCTTTTCCTCACGTATTTTCTGCACCATCTCTGCAGATTTCTTAGCTCTTAGTGTTACTTCTCCACTTCCAAGTACCATTGCTGTATGTGTCTCATTTCTTTCTCTTGTTCTTGCATTATTTTTCTATCCTCTTTTCTAGTGCTATCCAAGAATACTTGTTGACAGTACTTGTGCCTTCTTCACCAAATAACAACTTTCTAGCTCCTTTATTTCATACAGTCTTCAGGAACTATTTTGCTTTATGTCTGTGTGTCACATTTTTCTGAATTTTGTAACGTTAACTCCATATTTTCTTTATTTGTTTAAATACGTAGAACAAATAGATTTTCTCACCTATGAGCTGCCACAGCCTTCTGTATAAATGAAGACTAAGAAGCATCCCATATATTTGGGAGTTCAAGACAGACCAGTTCCATGCTACATCAGTTTTGCTTCAGTGACTGAGTTCTTAGCAAGTCTTCCGTAGGTAAACCAAATAGAGATAGATCGCCAAAATAACATTTTGGCTGTTTTAAGCATTGAGTAAATGACTCATCCCATCTAGTAAGCTAGCTTGTTCTGACACAATCTATAAAGCAGTCGTGTAGTTCAGGGACAACTAGGAGGATTCACCAGCTGCTCTCTGCTCTGTTAAACGACATCCATCTCACACAAACTAACAAACTGATGCAACACCCACAGGAGCCCCTGGAGCAGTGTCAGAAGTGAGAAATACTCCCAGCTTCTAGATCTGGGCACAGACCTCCATCCTGTCCTATCACCACATCAAGGAGCAATGTTGGAGGTTTACCAAACTTGCAAACCCTCACCTTCACCCCAAGTACCTGGTGGTCTCTGTAAGGGGCTTTCCATTGGGACCCAGCACCCATGGGTCTGCCGTGTAAGGCTCATGTCCTTTAGCTCCACTGTGATCAGTGAATGTGCCCAACAACTGTGGCAACCAGTGAGCTGAACCCTGAATAATCTGCCAAAGAAAAGAAAATAAATAAATAAAAGTTAGAGGATACAATTTTAAGAAGAAAACTCAGAGACTATAGCTGCAACATACGTGTGGAGGGACAGGTAGTTGGCCTGTTATGCCACATTTGTTTTAGGAGCCACAAGTACAGTTTGACTGCTGTTGTGAACTGCTCTAAAAATACTACCTGCCAACCACATTAAAGTTTAAGGACAACAATCTGTGTCAGATACGGGCCCACTTACTTTCCCGTATTGCAGCATCAGGCGGATAATATGCTGAGTAAATGCAGTTCTTGGCTGACCTGTTAAAGATGAAAACTCAGATTGCCCAGACAGGGGATTGTACTCACAGATTAGCTGATTCTGTTTTCAAGATTTGCTTGCAAAAGCTTAATCCCCTGTTTCTTACGAAGAAGATAAACACTGGATTGGTTTTATTGAGATGAGGAGCACAGGATTGCATCCTAGAGTCTTAGATTGCTTCGCCTGTAGTTATGGAAACAAATTGGACGAAAATTAAAAAATAATATTGAATGTGTGAGAAGAAAGCGTTTCAGTCTTTGAAACAGCACTTCCACCTTCTGTTTCATTATTTCTGTAATCTTTCCCGGCTTAGCATGCTATGTTACAAAGTTACAGGTGGGGACTTTGAAGATTTCTTTATGGCTTTTAATGACTCACACTCTTTCTAGTTGCACTAGTTATCCAGATAAGGATGATTACAGTGCATTTGGTTTAGTTGCATTTAATTATCTCCAAACACCCTAATATTTTCTAATTCTTAGCATTTTATGAGCAAAGAGCATGTAAATTGTTTATTTGATTCTAAACATCTCACTACTCACAGTCTACTAATTGCCTTCTTTTTACAATGACTACTTAATTTTTAATAACTATTAACTACCTTATTTTTTGACATTAGAGACTCGTTCTTGAGTGCTTCACATTTTTTAATTAGCATAGGGCATTTACCACACATGAATTTTACAAAAATGGCAACTAAAGAGCAGCTACGAGCAATATTTTCTTTTCCGAAATAGAGAAGATTAATCTAGCATTCTTTTATCTTGTGCTGGTTCCTCAACTGTCGCTTCATTCATAATGTTGTTGTGTAAGCTTTCAAACTCAGATTCGCTTTATAAGGTTCTTGTGCCATCTGCTCGTGTTCTGGAATTATTTTTGCCTGATGTCTCTCTGTCCTTCCTTTGTATCTTATCATTTCATTAGGTGTTAACAATGTTAACAGAAGAAACTTGGCTTTGGCATCTCTTGCAGTTCTTTTAAGCTTAAAAAAAAAAAGTTGATTGTTTGATGGGACACATCCCTTTGTCCTCAGCCTAGATTATCGTGACTCTGCCTGTCCTAATTGTGTGCTACTACCTGAATTCAGTCAGATGCAGGTAGCTCATCCCTGCTTTCCCTTTTTAGTTCTCAAGATGCAAAGGTACAGGCATGGCTAGGAACCAGACAAGCATGCCACATGTTTGTCAGTGTTTTTGCTCATGCCATAATTCTGTTTTAAGAAACAAGTCTTGACAAGAGCCCGTAACAATTATTTCTTTGTCAAGCCGTGCAAATTTTATTTGGGGAACAGAGCAACTGCACTTAAAACAATTGTTATGGCACCTTTCTATGTGTTCAATATGTTGTTGTACTTCTCCCATTCTGAAGACATACTGTTATGTACAGCCTCTGTATAGCTGTGGATCTGCTTGAAAGCAAGAGGCAAAGCAGGCTTGGATAAAGAGTAAAAAACTAATAACTAATAAAACTAATAATCACCTGCAGACAGTCATGTAAAAGAGTTAGTGACACGTGGTTATTCTGCAGATCTCACAATCCTGTGAGCTAAGACTATTTACAAGTTAATGGGATCAGTCTATAAGGTCGCTAGTTGTCTCATGAGATTTACAAAACAAACCATGAAAGCATTTTTAAAGAAATGCAGAAATGATTGAAGAATTAGGTCAATTGGATTCTTAGGAAGGCAAATCATAGATCAGAAATCAACTGGATACAGTATGCATGTGTGAAAGGATAGACAGAGAAAAATAATTCTGTTCACAGATTACTTTCTCATCTCATTTCATATTGAAATTTGGTATGTCAAGGTTGTCTTTTTCATTCAGTGCCTTGGTAAAATGTAAATTTCTGATGTTAAATCATACAACTGCCAAGCTTTTCTTATTCTCATGAAACTCTTAGTGACTGGAGTGGAGGTTGGGGACTGTCTTGCATTGTTTACCATCTACAGAAGCTATGTGAATACACAGGGAATGAAAGGGAGATTTATTGTTCCATGATTGTGGTCTAATAGCAATATTTCAGCAATGCTTCCTTCTAATACTTACCTTTGCTAATTTTCATGCTTGCCATGGTTTTTGTTTCATTTACATCACAGCTAAAAACGTATAACATGCTTTCAAGACCTAAACATGCTTAAATGCAAAGTAACCTAAGGCATGTCAAAGCAGATAAAAAGTATGTGATTTTTTTTTAAAGTTGATAGTGACATATTATGCTATATGACGACTTAAACAGATGTGATGATTGCAAGCAGGTTTTTGTAGGTTATTAACTTATGCCATCAACTTGTAGAAAGCAGATTTTGCTTTAGTGATATAATCACTGTTAGCAGTGAAACACAATGACTGGATGTTTTCTGAAATTCTGCCCAAAATAATCAAGCAGTAGCCTACATCAGCATTTTGAATTCAAATGCCCCCAGTAAAGTTCTCAATTTGGGATATTCTCCTCAGATCTTACTCTTTGGAGTTTCCATGTGTGTCACCGAAGGACATGGAGCCATTGAAATTCAAGTTTTAGGTAGGTAATTATTTGTGCTGGCGCATGTATTGATTGCCTTTTATCTACCTGTATATGCATCTGTGCAGCATCACTATCAGTGCTTTTCAGCCCCCAGGGAACACAGGCATTTTCCTAGCGCAACATCCGATAGCAGTATAATATTTGAGAGAGTTTCTTCTCTGGCTTTAAGTCAAATTCAGAAGAGGCATTCAGGTTGTCATGCTTTCTGTTCAGCATGCATCCAGTTCTGCTTAGGAAGCTGATAGAGATGCTATTTCACCCTGAGACGTGATGTTGCCTGGCCTTGTGGTTTAGTTAAGCCCTGCATCAGGCAGCTGCTTGTAGGATGAACGCATGTTTCCCCCGAGGTTGCTTCCTGCTCTCAGAGGGCCCTAGCACTTCACGCAGTGAAGGGTTGATGCTCCGCAGTTGTTCCAGGTTTCCCACTCTGTGGCCTTTCACGGGAGAGCCCGAGAGCTGCTGCCAGTCCCTGTTCTGCAGGCTGAACGACTTCAGTCTTTTTACTTTCTCTGAACTAAAAAGCACTGCAGGTCTCTATACCAGTGAGAAGCTTACTGCTTTTCTTCTCAAATTTCATCCTGATTCATCTCAGGGCAAAATTCAGATGAGAGAATCCTTTTCTTGAGGATGTCTACAATTTGCCTAGAGTTACTTTTCCCTTCTTTTTTTTTTTCTCTTTTTTAAAGTAATATCAGAGAAAATAAATCATAAAGAACATGCAGTTTTGCAATAGATTTAATAGATTTTGCTCTTACGCTCACTAGAGAAAGGGCTTCCTATTGGTGGTAATGGCAGATGTTAAAGACAAAATCAGAATTTGTATGGGAAGCCCAGGCTTATAGCAAATTGCTGCTGGCAACCTTTTTGAAGGTTTTGCCTCCCTTGTGGCTTTGTGACTCATGGCGTTCTCCTGTCTTTGTCAGAGGAGGAAGTGTGTCCTTCCGCTTCCTGTATGGTAAGGCATCAGAATATTGCCTGAACTTCACCTTATTGGCAATTCTCGTTATCCCGTTCCTTCACTATAGGCTACTCCTGTGCTCAGATACTATCCTTCTGCAGCAGGGAAAAAAAGCTGGTCATGGAGTCAGATACAACGTGAATTTTGGCCTCTTACAATTATTCTTTCTTGGTATGTTTTCTTTTTCCTTTTTTTGTCTTTGGGAATTCTGGAGTCCCTTAAACCAATGTGCTCCATGCTCTCTTGAAAAATATATCCTTCCATTTAGCTCTTAAGATTCCTTTTTCCTTTCAAGGATGGATACGTTTTCCCTTTTTCCACTTGTTCTTTTCCTCCAGATTTTATGTATCTATTTTGTTAAGAAAAAAAAAGCAGAAAAAAGCACTGCTCAAAATACAGAGTTTATGTTTCTGATGTCAGAATACTTTGCCAAATGAAGCCCTTAGAGATTGCTCAGAGATTGTCTCTTTGTCCATTACAGTTGGATAAAGTGATTTTAGAGTGACTAAAAGCATAGCCTAGTAATGAAGCAACCTCTTTCCACATCATTTTCTGTGGCTTTTGTGGTTTGTGTCTTTGTTCTCCTACTCTCCATGACTACCATTTTTCCTTCAGAATTTTAAAGTGTCTGCAGGGGACAATCAAAAATCAAGGAGAAAAACAGATTATTTACCAGTAACTTGAGTTCTCCTACACAATCGTTTTCTCCACAGAACCATTCCAGTTCCCCCCACTCCCTGTTTTTCTATTAAGAGTTAGATTTTTACAGCCAGTTTGGAATGAAGTAGGAGGGCATTGCAGTGACTCACACATCTGCTGGAGGTAAAATGGCATTCAATGCATGCGCTAGTGCAATTTGTACTTACCTGAAATTTGACAACTTCAACAGCTCTTTGATGTCTCAGATGGTGTTCTCATAAATTTCTCTAAAGACCATGAATCTGTGGAAGAGGTAAAACCCCCTTCCCAAAAATAAAAAGGAAATTCAGTTACTGGTAAGTAATACAGTTTTATTAAAGACATCAAGCCATAATGATTCCTGCTCATCCCCAATCACCTGTAATAACTGCGACATTATCTTTTTAGTATATCAAATTGATTATTACTCAAAAAGTGTTTTATAGCCAATATGAATGAACTAAACATTCCAGAATCTTTTCATAATTTTTATTAAATGAAAATTTCAAACATACTTGGCAGAATCTGGAAGGCAAAGAGATTTCCGAGAGCTGATACTTTAGGTGATACTAAATCTGCTAAACTTCAGATGTTTTTATCTCCCTATAAAAATCTGCAATTTCTATGGCTGTGATTCCACAGATATAAAAACTCTGATTTCAGCTGCTCCCCTGTAGGGCATGATCCAAAGCTAAATGAAGTAAAAGAATTCTCCTGAATTCACTGGGCTTTGGATCCTTGTCTTTTGAGTCTATAACATTAAAAGGTAGTCCAAGTGCTTTGAAATAAAGGAAAAAAGATGCTTAGGAAAATTACTAAACATCTGGTGTGTTCACGTCTGCTTCATTCTATTCAACTGCGAAACAATGTTTTTCTTCTTTGCTATGTTATAGGTAATGACCAAGAGAAAATATGGTTATAGATAATCTTCTAAAACAATCATGTTTCTGCCTAACCATCAAAGCATCTTTCTATTTGCAGACATCTAGGAGCAATAACTTTCTTACTTGTAAATACTATAAACTTTCATCCTATGCAAGAAATTATCAGAATGGCTTCTAAGGACTCTTCTTAAATCTTCCATTTTTTGTCTTTATTAAACTTTCTTTTTTCTCAAGCTCCTCATAATCTACATTGTGGCTTCCTGTGTTTATAAAACTTCTCACGTTTATTTCAGTGCCAGTTTATATTCATTCTACTTTTAATTTTCCAGTTTTGATCTTTAAGAGAAAACTGTTTAGAGAACCATGCTCTCAGATAAATTGAAGTTTTCCACTGATGTAGTTTTGTTATGTTTCTGTCAGCTAAGAATCAGCTAAGAATCAAACCCAACATGTATTAGGAACCACAAAATTACCCATAGCTGCATAATTCACTATACCTTACCACCAGAGCAGGAGGGAGTAGTTCTGGGAGTATGTCCCATCACCAGGGGAAGGGAGAAGCTTGGAGTCCGTATCCATGTCTGGACCAGATCCTAGTGTAGAACAGTAGAGGAGACAGCCATTGTAGTGCTGCTTGGGCTAGAAGTTGCTTTGTGTGAAAAATGCTGTTTTGATATAAAGAACAGTACTGCAAACAGAAATACTAACTCATTGTTGTACTTTCTTTTTATGTAGATACCCTGCAGTCACAGCTTATCAATATGGGTGTTATTCCTACGTTAGTGAAATTGTTGGGTATTCATTGCCAAAATGCAGCTCTGACAGAGATGTGCCTTGTTGCTTTTGGCAATTTAGCAGAACTTGGTAAGTCCGCAATATTCATCTCAAACTTAGATCCAGTTTTCTTGAAGTTCAGCCTTATGATTAACTTTAGTCTTGCATCAATGCTACTAGCATTCCTTCTGATACATTCAAAATTTAAAGCAAGCAATTTCTGCTTCTTTTCTCTGAAACCCATACTTGTCTCTTTTTCCTTCAGTAATTTAGATTTATTTGGGTACGTAGAACACCTTACGTTTTACGTTAACGTTCTTCAGTGCAACTGGGCACATTTTAAATCATCTAAACAGTATTTCCTGAACACTGCTACTTACAGTGAATTATTTATTAATAATATAAATGACATATCCTGGTGCAGCTCCACATAGTTATATCAGGATTAAATTTGGCTCATGGAATTCACTGAATGAAACTGAGACAAGCACAGTTCATAAGTCTGTCTGGACAATATTCTTCTAGATGTAGAGTTTTAACATGTGCTAGACTACATATTTTCATGTATATATCATGAATACTTCCAAGCTAGAGAGAGTGTTTTTAACAAGTTTACTTACGACTTCATTTAATTTGAAGTTTGTGATTATGCTTTGATCCAATTCCGTTGCAGTTGCATTAGTTTTCATTGGAGTTCAACAATGTGTAAATCAACGGGTTGTTAGAGCCTGTGTTTCACATTGGTGTTCTTCTACAAACCTATTTTGTCAAATTTTAGTCTAATTTGTTTATTTATTCGTTTACTTCGGAGTGTAAAAATAATAGCAGTTGGGATTACCATCCTGCACTTCTAAGGACATTCAGCGGTTCAAAGTATGGAAAAGGTATCTGTGAGTTAGAACTATTTGGAGGCCTGAAATTACTCAAGCTGTCCTGCAGCCATAGATTTCAAGGCCACAGAGAACATTACGTCCTCACCTAGTCTAGTCTGGTCAGACACAATACCTTTCTTTGCAGGAGGCAAGTTTGCAGAATAAAGCAACAGGAGGATTCACCATTAGCACTAAAGAAAGGAACAGATCAGAGATCTTCAAGATGGGCACTAACGTATTGTGTCTATACAGGAGAAAATGTAATAGAACTTATTTACTGGCAACTCCGGTGCTACTAAAACACAACTAAAAGCATGAAGATATTAAATATAACGGTATCTTTGATGAGAACTACATTTCCTCTCCCTCTTTGGGAAGAGCCAGCCCTGGCCAGCTGAGCAATGAACATGGGAAAGAAGCTTAACAGCAGCTGCTTCCCTTCCTGTTCCTGTACAGTGAAAAGCTTCTTGTTCTTTAAGATTGGCACAAAATTAATTTAGCTCTTAATACCTTAATCTCCCTTAAGCAATAGCTTAGCCAATCACATTGTAACTGTAATATTTTATTTTTGCCATGTAACTTCAGGGAATTTTATTGTCAGGTTGTCATCTTTCATCACTTAAAAGAGACAACTGCATTCCACAGATCCCTTGAGAAGCATTATATGAAACCCTGTGTCAAAGTGGGGCAAAAAACAATAGAGAGAGTGAGGGTGGTGCTTTTAAAAATACCAGAAAGGTCAAAAATCCACTTAGAATATGCAATGCAGTCATACATCTAGAGAGAAAGCAACGATGGGATGTGCACAAAAGGGACTAGGTCTGCAAATCATGCTTTTTCCCAGTCCTTGATCAATTCTACATTAAAATAATCCCCAACCATCCACTAGAGCATTAGCAAAGCTGCTGGAAGGTTTAACTACAGATGGCCCTCGGGAGGTGGCAACGAGAGAGCTCAGAACACCAGTCCTACCATCTGCATCCCTTGTAAAGCTGCCAGCGAGGAGGAATAAGGTACAGGCGATGGACTAAGAGATGCCTTTGTTGAATCTACAACACGTAAAGAAGCATTATCCAGTGGCTCACCTCCCTGGAGCAACCTTGCCCTTCTGTAAAGCTGCCCTACGCTATCTGTGCAGTATGAGACAGCCTTGCAAAAGCCATGCACAGATTTCAAAGGAAACATCACCGTCACAAAACCACATAAATACTAAAGCTTTCAGTACGACTTGTTATCTCTCCCAGGAAAAATGCAGTATGTAATCAGTTAAAGCTGAGGGCAATAAAAAAACATACATTTTTGTAATGTTACTGTTTCTATAGCTACCTTTACATTCTCTTGGGCAGTAACAGCCCCAACAGCCTTGATCATATACGCAGATATTTTTCAACAGCCTTATTCATAACTGAAGTCAGTACATCTGTTTTGAAGCGCTGGACTATTTCTTTTCATTTAGTGACAAGCACGAGTCTATTGTTCTTGTCTGTGAAGAGCACTATTAGTCATCTTACTGAATAAACCTGCTAAGAGAGAAAATACTCCGACCTTTTGATTTGGTTTGTTTACTTGATATGGAATTTTTGCTTTGCAGAGTCCAGTAAAGAGCAGTTTGCCTACACAAACATTGCTGAAGAGCTTGTGAAACTGTTCAAGAAGCAAATAGAGCATGATAAAAAGGAGATGATCTTTGAAGTTTTGGCTCCCCTAGCAGAAAACGGTGAGCATTTGATTTTTTTTCTCTTACAGTATTTTTTATACAAAAAAAAGAAAAGGAATGGATATGGTTGTCTCTTTTGGGGACTAAATGCAGAGTAGTTGGCTGCCTTGTTCAGCAGTTGATCTGTGTGATGACAGCTTCAGGTGAAGGGAACATCTTAATTGTCTGAGCACATGACGGGGGCCTACAAATTGCTGATGCTGATTCCACCTCTGATTCACTCTGTATGATTATGTTCTATTTGATTTCCTCATACCTGCAGTGGGAACATCAAAAACAGCTTTTTAGAGCAGTTTACAACATTCACCTGCAGAATGTTGTTAATATCAAAGATGCCCATAAGAGCTTTTATATGACTGTTACCCTCACAGTAGATGTTAGAAAACACATAGTAACTATTATACATATTTCATCTACGTATAATAGTAATGAAACACTATTTTGTAGCACAATCAAGAGCTGTGCTCTTCTTCAGCATCATGTTGTCATTCTATGTCCTGAGTACGATCTGTTTGGGTGAGAAGTTATGTTTTAGTCTCAATGGAGTTCACTATTGATTGTCACTTCTCTGAAGAACCTGCAGGTTTCTCAGTGAAATGCAGCGAGCTCCATTTTCCCTTTAAAGATCACCTGAGAGGCTGTCATGGTTCTGTAAGCCCTGAGGAGCAACAGAAGAGGCACAACGATCAGCTGAAGCATTCACAGTCCATTGCAGCACCAATAAATCAGTCACTATATCATTTCTTGGGATCTCAAAACCCCCAACAGTTTCATTTCCTATGGAAATATTTTTGCAAGGGACACGTTAATTGCAGAGCTAAGAGCAGGACACTCTGCTTACTATTCATGGGGAAATCATTTACGTTGAGCTTGGTGAAATACATTATCAGTCCCAGGAGACTTAAGTTCATAGTCTGGCTTGAGTAGCGAATGGCAGCAACGCGTGCAGGATCATCCCTCCGGCGTGTTCCTCCAGAACGACTCACAGGGTGGTGGAATCTACCACGCGCCCCTCAGGGAATCTAAAACAGGAGATAGCCTGTGAGGCTGGGCTGGGAAGCAGCTCAGAGCATGGAAGACAGCACAGTATTTGATAGCTCTACATCTTCTTTTCATCACTTCAGCATTAAAGCTTGTATAAATGAAATAAATTCTTAGAAGAGAATTGTAGACTCTGAAGATTTTTCATCCTACCCTTTTCAGTATAAATCAAGATAAATTTTGACTTCAATTTAAGGACATGATAATGTCTATTTTCGGCAGTTATTTTGTCTTTTATTGTAAGTGATATGTAAAACAGGATTCCTTTTTTCACTTCTAAAAATGTGCATTTTGCCAAAATATATTCATTTATTATATAATAACTAGCAAGCGGTGCTTGGAGACAGACACAGAATTGGGTCCAACAGTTTGTGAGTTTGACATATTTCATTCCAAATGCTTAATTTTCCTCTGTTTTACAGTCACAGTAAACTTCGACAGGTTTACTGCTGCTGAACATTACTCAGCTGCTCATGTGCTGAGGCAGGCAGCTGAACTCTCTCGCTGTGAACCCAAGGCATGCCTAAACGAGGGCGAGTTCACTCTGCTGGTGCTGTTTAGGTGCTTTTGATTGTGGATCATTGGCAACAGACCATCAGGCAAACACATCTTGAACTATTTGCAGAGTGGATTGGGGAGGGTCGTCTTGTTCATTTCTTTGCTTGGAGGGGGGGGTTGTTTTGCTTTTTTAAGGACACAGGTGTAGCAGCTTATACTTCAAGTCACAGCAACCTGATATCTTGCAGCTAAACAGTTGGTTTTTTTTAAAGTACCTCAGTGCAAAAGTACCTATTTTAAAAATATCCCAATTGAATATTTTGCATTCCCTACCAAAGTTCGTGAGAAGGTCAGCTGCTCTGAGAGAAACAATTTCACTTGGGCACAAAGCTGAGCAACAGCAACAATTGAGAGAATCAGGCACATCCTTCACCATAGATGGGACACTTCTCCTGCCCCAACTGTTGCTTGTAAAGTATATGAAAAAATACTTCCATAGCTTTGGCCTTTAAAAGTAAGCACTATCCATTTATTTGGATGTTTCTGCAGACCTTCATGACTGTGCTTTCTGAAGGCAGGATGCCAAAACTAACGGAATCATGTTCACATAACAAGACGACATGATGCAGCACCAGATGACCTGCCATTCCCACCTAGCAGAAAAAGAATTTACACATAAAGGAGATACTCAGCTCTAAATTCACAGAGAAAAATGTGTAAAAAGTTGACTTCTGGAGATAAAAAATACTGCTTCCAAATCCTATTTCACCTCCTAAACAGCACATTCATCACCTCCTCTGTTGAGCCTCGTTGCTAATAACTAGGAAATGAGCTCGCCTCACCAGTTCCCAGCTTTTCCTCAATCACAACAAATTTCTCTCCCAACCCAGCCTGCTGGACTTGGCCTTACCGTACTCCTCCTGTGGCCCTCTCAACAAATGGCAGAAATCTCGGCTCAGCTGAAAGAAATGGGTGATTACTCGCTCTGAGATTGCATCAGAAAGATCTGTATTTTATACTTGCGTGTCCCAGTGAAGTCAGTAACTCTTCTGTACACAAAACAGAAGATGCGCCCCTGGGTTTGTTCTACAGCTCAGTCCGAAATCTTTGGAGAGCCCAAGCACAGCACAGCCCTTATGAGCATGCTGTGTGAGGGCTGAGATGCCAGATGTTTTCTGCAGAGAAATCTGCTCAATTTTGAGAACAGAAGAGCAGCTCCACGCTGCTTCACAGTGCGTAGACATGGTCTAAGGCAGCCCAGAGCTGGGGGAGCACCTGGTGGATGAATAATGATGGAAGTTGACCCTGAGAAGGCACAAAAAAAAATTGCAGTTTTAGCTACGCAAGCTGTCACTGAAACACATTGGTACTTCTTTTTGCTGCCCTATGTCGAGGTACAACGGGTGTATTTTAAATCACGATGCTGACTCCTCCTATCCATGCTATTTCACAGATGTCATCAAACTGCAGCTGGTTGAAGCAGGCTTGGTGGAGTGCTTGCTTGAGATTGTCCAGAAGACCGTGGACAGTGACAAAGAGGATGATATTGCAGAGCTGAAAACAGCTTCTGATCTTATGGTTTTATTATTGCTTGGAGGTAAGTGCCGTGTGCCGCTACCCTCTGCAAAGCGGCAGCAGGCACCTCTGTGCCACTTGGCTGCTGATTGTTACCACTTACGAAACAAATTTTGCCATTTAACATTTAGTAGGTTCAATTTTGTCTCTCGTCGAATGCAGGAGTGGATTGATTGTAGCGAAGCCAGTAGTGCTTGACAGATAGAAAGAGAAGAATTTTCCCTAACATTTTTTTGGCTTGCTGACTATCTGTGCTTTTTATCCCAGATGAATCCATGCAAAAGTTATTTGAAGGAGGAAAAGGCAGTGTGTTCCAAAGAGTGCTTTCATGGATTCCTTCCAATAGCCATCAGCTACAGCTTGCGGGAGCATTGGCTATTGCAAATTTTGCCAGAAATGGTAAGAATATGCCATAGTATCTTATATGTATTTGTTTGTGCCCTTCTATCGTGCTACATCTGTACAGATACAAAGAAAAAGTGTGCACAGTGGTTGAGCTCTATAGCAACACCAGTAGTTCCATACTTTACTATCCTGAAAAGTATTAAACCTACTTAAAAAAAATATTTTAAAAATATTTCACATCTGTAATCGATGTACAGGGGATTTCTGCCTTCTGCAGTGCTTCTTATGTCACTATTCTAAATTTGTCAAGAGCACCGTAACTCCCATTGGTGATGGTGGTCAAATGCTCCAACAATAAAATCTAGAAAGGAGCAGGGAAGCGACACTTCTGTTTTTAAAAATCTCTCATAAAAACCTTAGTAATAATCTTTCATTCACAAGTGACTTGTCTCATCTTGCACAGACGGAAACTGCATCCATATGGTGGATAATGGCATAGTTCAGAAGCTGATGGATCTGCTAGACAGACATGTGGAGGATGGAAATGTAACTGTGCAGCACGCAGCCCTGAGCGCACTCAGAAACCTGGCTATTCCCGGTAAGGCTCCCTCTGCATTGCTAACTACCCGGGGGGCAGTTCAAAAGCCCCAGGGGCTGAGCGTGGGAGGACCGATGGGTGCTTCCAGAGGGGCGTCAGACTGCTGCTTTTCCATCGGGCCCACAATTGCCTTTATAGCTTCTGCACAGCAGTCGCAAACAGCAGTTTTAAACATCACAGACCTATCAGCCATCCTTTGCCACTTGGAATCCACAGTCTCATCCCCCACCAAGGAAAGGGCAGGGAGCTGAGGCCTCAGATATGCAGAGCACTGCTTTTCTGTTTTGTTTCATTTGGGTTCTTTTTTACAGCCCAGGGGCCCCACCAGACAGCAGTGAGGAATTTATTGAAACACTGCATCCCCCTGTAACTTCCTAAAGCTCTGACAATGCAGAAGTTAGAGCTGGAGGTGAGCTGCTAGAATAGCCAGCCTGTTGCAGTTAGTTACTGTTTGTAGGCAATTAACTGAATGCTGATTGTCATTTTTAATAACTTCATTTGTGTGAGTTTTGATTACCCAAACATAAAAGGCAGAGCACATGCACATAAGAACAAAGCCTGTAAAACTTGTGTATGCTTTCTAGTACAAAGCCACAAAATAAGTCTGTCATCCAGTTAACCTTATTCTACTATTTTCAGTTTTGACAAACAGTAACTTCCCAAAAATGAATGTGCATACATATTAAACCCATGCAGCTTTTGTGCTACACCACTTGCTTACCGTTCTTAGGTAATTCTGTTACCTTCCATCAGTTGGGAAGCCTTCCTGTAGCCTGTGCTCAGGAATGTCGGCCAGGGACCTACACAGGATTTAATGAATATCGTTACAGAAAAATGAGCAGGGAGTAAGCGGCCCCAGTGATGAACTGCTTGTTAAATGCTACTTGAATATGAAAGAAATATTTTTATTCTAAAAGTACGATATTGGACCGAGTTTGCACCTTACATAGATTTCAGAGAGCTCCACAGAAGGGGAGAACTTAGACTAGTGGAGGGGATGGAGGAGAGCTCGGGGAGGCTGTACAAGGACTGCAGGCTCCAGCCACATCAGGCCACATCAGTGTTGTTTGTATCAAGTGTTGCAAGTGGGTATGAGGTTACTCTGCTAAGTGGATGCTTTAGTTCCTCTCCCTCTAACAAAGAGAAGAGTGTTGTTGGGAATCAGAGAAGTTTTCCCATAGTTTGGGGCACAGGTGAGTACTGGCCTGGGCTTCCGCTTGGTTTGTTTTGTGGAAGACTCCTTTCCTAGACTGAGGTGAGGAAGCATAGCCTCCAGTTCACAGCCAGGCTGAACACTGGAGATTAGGCGTGCATGCTAGGATAAGGCACTTCATTTCACACGTGTGTCTCAGCAACCACAACATTTTCCTACAACGCAGCATTGTCAGCACACACTCACGTTCCTGAAGTCTGTGTTCACGAGCTATTTTCCAAACTGTCTGAAAAACTGCATCAAGACTGTCTTGGAAATAAACTGCATCTTCCAAAAATGTTCTCGAGATCATTCCTGTTCTTTATTCATGCAGTTGTAAATAAGGCTAAGATGCTATCAGCTGGTGTTGCAGAAGTGGTATTGAAATTTCTCAGATCGGAGATGCCCCCTGTTCAGTTCAAGCTGCTGGGAACGTTAAGAATGTTAATAGATGCACAAGGTAAAAATAAACTGTTCTCCATGTTAAGTGATTCTCTTTGGTTCAGTCCGTGATATACTGCTAAAATTCTTACAAGAGAGAAGCAGACGGGTTTTTGTTTCTTTTTTTAATTTTATTCCTGACGTTTTGGGATAAATTAATACATATGCAAAGGGAGAGAAAAATGTGGGTTGATTTTTTTTCAGAACTCCTAAACTGACTACCAGAGACCCTCAGAATAGGTGTCAAACGCTTATTTACTCTTGTGTTTCAGACCTCTCCTACACTGTCACATTGTGAGAATGCAGGGAGGTGTGGGAGTTGTGAGCTACCACTCCAGTTTTGCTGTTCATTTGCTGCATTTTCTGGCTGTACTCAGCTTCTTGGAAAATACTAATGCACTTGCTAATTGTTAAGCTGCAGTTTCAAAATGAGCAAACACCTTTCAGTTCTGCAGCTTGTTCTGTACCTAGGAAGTGCACTTATGAAATCAGCTGTCTGTAAAGGAAAAGTTATCAATGAAATAGATTACCAATTTTTTTCTTAACCTAGTGCAGCAGATTTTGGGGAAAAAAGAAACACAGTTCACCACAGCTATTAGTTATGAAATAGAAATTAATCAAAGAAAGTTATGCAACCTGTCATCTACAAAATCTAATATTACTGATGACCATTACTGACGACCACGCTGGTCCTTCATTTTTAGATTTTTGAGCTAGCTCAGCTGGGAGTGTGACATCCCCTTTCTTTTCACTGCTGTTAATCGATGCACAAACCCCTACCTGGGCTGAGTTAACTGAGTTTTACTTGGGAAATGGGTTTTTATGAGTGCCTTTGCTATTTTGTTTCCATTTTGACTGGCTTTAACTGCTTCCATGCAACTTAGATTTTTTCCACAAACAGCTGGCAAAGTTCTATTTAAACTCCTAGTTAGTAATTTTCAGCTTATTTTTCTAGCACTTGCTTAAAAAAAAAAATGACAACTTCTCTGTTGTGTTGTTGGCTCCGGCAATACGTAGCAGAAGCAGCTGAACAGCTGGGAAAAAATGCAAAACTGGTGGAACGACTGGTGGAGTGGTGTGAAGCCAAGGATCACGCGGGTGTGATGGGAGAGTCAAACAGACTACTGTCCGCACTCATACGACACAGCAAATCAAAAGTAAGTTAGTGGTGGAAAACCTCAGCTTGTAAGAACAAAGTTACCTCTGCACTTTGTGCTGTTGGGAGCCAAGGCCTCTGATGTGTCAGCTTTCCAGAGAGCCACGTTGCTGAATTTCCTATTTTACATCCTCTCTGCCTCCAGGACTTGCCAGTAAGACTGAAGCACCATGATTAAACACTCACTGGAACTATGTAGGTAAAAAATACAGAAGCAAAGCAAAAGAATTTCAGAGTTGCAGGCCAGTTGAACTCTGTTAGGGTGGATGCAGCTACATCTCAACCCATGTGAATTTGCACTGTATCCAGTAGAATCTCAGCATGCCCTATTTTCTACTTAGTGATGATCTATGAATAGTCATTGAATTTAATCATTACGGTCTTGCTATATAGATATGTATCAAAGTGGTCTTTTCCTCTGCTCTCCTCATATGGTATTTCAGAGCTTGAAGATTTTTTTAAGCCATTAGAAGTGATCCTCTATTCCAAATTCTACCAGAAGCTTGTTTGTACATAGAATAAGGTATGACATTAAGAGGAACTGTGACAGATGAGTTCTGTCCCTCCCATTATCTTTTCATCAACCTTTACGTAACAGCCCAAGTCCTAACATTCAAATACATAAACGTCCAAGTCTTCAGTTCTTGCTCAAGGGAGCGTTAGGTGAAACAGAGCCTTAGAAGGGACAAAGCAGCTCCCCTGGAAACAAGCCACTCCAGGCTCAGACTTCATTGACTGAGCTCACTGACAGGAGCACGGGTTGCATCATGACTGAGCTTAATTTAATAGCAAGAAGCATGATGGAGAACTCAGACCAACAGTGGCCTCCTCGTTTGTCCATGATGTTTGCAAAGTGAAAAACATAACATGGACCCAACCTATGCAATGCCTCTCCAAAAGCAGATCAATAGGACTTATGGAGACCTGCATCTTTTCTGATTTCTGATATTACTGTCTCTTTCTAAAGCTCATTCTCCATTTTATTCACAGTTTAAAATTCTTCCACTCCCAGTTCTATTCCTACCCCTGACACTATCCACAAGGTGCACATGTAGATGGTGTAAGAAGCCACAGATGCAAGTTATCAGTACTCTCTACAAAAAAACAGAATTTAATCCTAAATGCAGAGACACTACTGATGACATGAGATAGACATTACGACAGCACTTAACAGCATTATCACAGTCGAACTTGTGTGGTGTAGGTACTGTCAGAAGAGACTTCATTGGCAGAAGAAAACCAACTGAGAAAGCTGTTGTGTTTTTTTTTTTTTTAATGCTTTTACTGCCCTCTAGGTTTGGATTTGCGGTATAACTGGTTCTTTAGTGCATATGAGATTTGAATTCATTGTTTAATCTCATAGTATTTTGGTTAATATTGAGAAAAGTGGCAGTGGTTTAGGAAACTTCTGTCCTATTCTAAAAAATGGAGTAGGTACATGTGAGTTAAGTTGCACAAGTACCAAATGTGACTGCCATTATCTCTTATCTGCTTGGTACTGCCTTTTAGAAGGTGGTCAAAGTCATTAAAATTTTTATGTCAAGACAGATAGCCAAAATTCCCCACTAGTTCAAACAGAAATTAGCAGCTCCCAGAGTATTCCAGGAAGTCTCAAAGCCACTGTAGATTTCTACCAGAAAAAAAAATAATCAGAAATAAGAAAAAGCATCAGTGTAAGTAAGGAAAAATATAGAACCACTCACATGCTTGCATACATTACAACATTTAAAAACTTGTTTTTTTCTAAATGACAAATTCTGGACTCATTAGGCTGTGACTTGTGCCACAAGCATCTCCAATACGATCATCTAGAAATGTTTTAGTTTCCAAGGCTGTGATCATATTGTGTCTGTTTCTTTGCACCAAGAATGTCACTGCACAGTCTGTGCAAGCACCGGCACATAAACCATTCTACTCACACCTATCAGTTAATGAGTTTGGGCTTATGCTTGGAGCTAGAAAGGGATGTGTGCTTTAAATGGAAATTCAACACGGTTATACATCTAAATTGGATTCTTATTTTAAGAAATAACTACCATTTCAAGTCTTTGCACCCACAGAACAAATAAAAAATAAATAAAAAAGGCAGACCACATTTCCTTGGACAGTCGCCCTTTGGCATGCAAAGTTACCTGACTTCCAGGCAAACATTTTGCAAGTAATTTTTGTGCACCTAACAGTGAAAGCTTGCTTCAGGTGCAAACTAGCTTTTTAATGATAAATGTACAGGTAATCAAAGACCTGCAGACACCAGAGATTGTTATTCATCCTTCATGACAGATGTAATGCAGGTAAAGTTTTGGACGTGAAAAGAGAATCCCACTTGCATCTATTTAAAGTGCTTTGAAGTCACTTCCCCCAGTCAGCATTTTCATTTCCAAGACCTTGGGCAGCAGTCCATTTTAATTGCTGCCTCTAGAACAAAAACTGACACATCAGTGTCTCGTAACTGTCCCTTCCTAACCTGCTTCCTATTGGAAGCATAATTCCACAATACTTCAAGAGAATGTTGTTCATTTTCCTGCCTATTTCTAAAAACCTTTTTTCTAGCACGCAGTTTCTATTAAGTAGTAGGTATAATTGCTATCTCACCCCTCTGAACATTCTGAAGAAACTCTGAAAATCCATGGAGAGATGAAGCGTTTCATAACTGGGGAGGGGTCTGGATACCAGCTTTGTTAAACTGTATTCGTTTATTTCCTTATCTCAAGCATACAGTTTGTTGTGGGGGTTTGATAAGCTGCTCTCAACATGACCACATAAAGAAGGGAAAAATTAATCATTTTGAACACCAGCTAAGTTCAGACACAGCAAAGGGTACTCACCCTCAGGCAAGTGATGGTTCACCGGAAGAACTTGAGTTATACATGATAACCTGGAAAAGAGTGGCGTGTCTTATCTCAAATGTGGTTAACTAGTTTGGTTTAATAGGTTTATCTTATAATTGCAGAGTTAGCAGCAGATTATTTATAGGCTCACATGCATGTACATTGATGTATAAGGTGATTACATGTGAAAATAACCAATGAGCATCCTTACCATGATAACTTTGTTTAAAAGTTTGTATGCAATGCAGAGTTTTTTTTGTTGTTGTTTGTTTGTTTGTTTTTTAACTTCTATGCCATTTATTTTAGGATGTAATTAGGACCATTGTACAGAGCGGTGGCATCAAGCATTTAGTAACCATGGCAACCAGCGAACATGTAATAATGCAAAACGAAGCTCTCGTTGCACTGGCACTAATAGCAGCTTTAGAGTTAGGTGAGTATCCCAGAGGCTAATTCTGCCTGCATTCTTCTGAGCCTGTGCCCAAGAGAATTCATACAGGGCGAGTCCTGCAAGTTTCTTATGCAATGTAGAACAGGCTGCTGCTTCCACCTGCCTTGCAGTAGCACGGAAATACATTGCAATTCAGGCAGAGAAATGGGCAAGCATTAATTTATGCAGAAAACTGGAGTTTGCTGGTAAGACAGCATCTGCTCCACTATTCTGGTAGGTAATCACACAATCTAGAATGCCCTCTAGCAGGTTCCAGATAAAACCCAAAACATTTAAGAAAATTGTACTTTAGAGTGAAGACTGTGACATAGGTCTGTGTACCCTGAAAGAGTAAATCCCCTTTTGAGAGAGCTTATCAAAGTAAAGCTTTTACTTGCCTAATCAGTGAGAGCTTAAGAATACATACAGAGGTGGATGATGCCTCCAGGATGTCTCTATCATTAATAAATTCCACAGAAATAGATGCAAAAGTTGCTACGCGAAGGCAGAGATGATTATGTCTTGACCTGCCTTCGTAATACCTCAGCTTCATAGAATCACAGAATGGTTTAATGACCCTTAAATGGTTTAAGAGACCCTTAAAGCCCACCCAGCTCCAACGCCCTGCCATGGGCAGGGCTGCCACCCACCAGATCAGGCTGCCCAGGGCCCCATCCAACCTGGCCCTGGACACCTCCAGGAATGGGGCATCCACAGCTTCTCTGGGCAGCCAGTGCCAGTGCCTCACCACCCTCTGAATAAAGAATTTCTGCCTAACATCTAACTTAAACCTCCCCTAACCCAGCTTACCAATCAAAGAAGGCTAAATGCCCTTGTTTGTCCTGTTTGCTTGCTTATTAACTAAGATAATGAACTAAATGAGCAACATTACATATATTTGTTCTTGATTTCATCCCTTGTCTTCGTGCACTGGTGGAGTGCTACGTTCAACTTCCAAATCACTGCCAGTGCAGGGATTTGTTTTGATTTGATTGGAAGGAAATCATATTGACATGAGTCTTCTAACCCTTCTTTGTCACCTCTTCATACATTTAAAGGTTTCAAGCGTGAATTCAGTATATGTTTCTTAGAAAACTACAGAGAAAATAGCTCATACTCTGATCTTGCTAAGGTTTTCACAGTCTTAATAACAGACCTTGAGTTTTCCTACCATGGAGTTGAGAATTTTACTGTCTGTATTAAACTTAGACAAAATTTCCAAAAGGAAATTCAGGCAATAGAAGTCCTATAAGCTTAAATATTGCAGGCATTGGCCTAAATAGCTGGGAAGGCAGGCAGACTTTCCATCAGCTCACTGCCTATTTAAGACTGGATTTTATCACTGAACTCTGCAATCGTCCTTTCAAGCAGTTAGGCTATTTTGCATTTTTATAGCAAGAGCCGTGATTCCTATCACCCTGCCATCTACTATCTGCTACCACAGCACCAGTTTCACTACAGGGAGAAATCCATGTCTCAATAGATGGCTAAAACACAAAAGCGTGAAACCTAGCACCAATTGCACTTTTACAAGTTTCCACTTGTATTTCAGTCACTGCTGAAAAGGACCTTGAAAACGCTCAGCTTGTTCAGATTCTACACAGACTGCTCTCAGACGACAGGAGTGCTCCAGAAATAAAATACAACTCCATGGTGCTGATCTGTGCCCTTGTAGGATCTGGTGAGTATTCGGGAGGGGCTGCTTTCCCAAGACATTTATATAATTAATCTTTTTGTAGCCTGAACACAGGGCATGCGCACACAGAGAATCACTCTCTGTTCTCTATCAACGTACACAGAATGGTTCCATTTACTATGTCACTGTATTTATAGTGTCAAGAAAAAGAGGCTGATGACTCCATTTTGGATATTAAGTGCAGAAATTAGATTCTGGCTTTTGCAGGATGCAGATAGCTCCTGGACGTTTGAGCTATCTGGAAGTTGGACAGGAAAGAAATGAAAGATGTTCTAAACTGTACAGTATCACGCTCTCAATGCAAGCACACAGACAAGAAGTTAATTTTCACCTTTAGCTGGAAGTTCCGTGTAAGTGCTGTGTGGTAGCTGGTTTGTTGTTTTCTTCAACTTACTGAAGTAAAATGAGGTGGAAGAGAAGTGTACAAGGCACCTCCTGACTTTAAATTCCTACAAGAATGACAGGAAGTTAAAAAAGACAATTCTTGCAGGGACACGTGCAAATGAGCACTTAGTACAGCCCATAGCTGTAGTCCTGCTCTAGGAGGGATCCTCACTCACCTCGCTGGGAAGAGTCCTTCCCTCGGCAGCCCTCATGTGCTCCAGGCACAGCTGTTCATGGTCAGTTTGGAAAACGAGCAGGAGCTGCTCTAACACGTGCCAGTGGTGGACACTGTAAGCTCTTATCTTCCTGAGGTAACCCTCTGGCAGAGGTCAGATTGTTCTGAGGAAGGTGAAGCAAGCTGTGGTTTGAAATTGCAGCTTCCCACCTCTGCATGGACATGAGGCAGAGGGCGGATGGAGCAGGGTATCATAAGGAAATTTGATCTTCAGCTGAGGATTCAAGAAGTGACTGTGTTTCTTCCATTCAGTCCTTCATGAAGTATTTACTCGATGGAAGGAGACCAAATTTCATTCCAGAAGAAAAAATCAGAAATTTACAAGAAACCTAGAGGACAAACTGCATTAAGTACAGCAAGGTGGAAAGTCACTGCCTGTCTGCACACGATTTGCTGAGTGTGAAACAGCTGAAAGCTCCACATACATGAGATCACAGCAATTCAGTTGAATTGATTAAAAGTTATCACAGCTACATGTGTGCTGCTCTGTAAACAAAGCTGCTTTTTCGAAATAAAGTTCACCGTGCCACTGCAAGCGAGCCCACAGATCCATGCTGGCGAGTGCTGTATTGCTGACATCTCAAAGGAACAAGTAGATACAGTTTTTAGAGTAATATGTGCATCTCAAAGCACAAAAAAGGGTGCCCAAAATTTGCCAACAAGCCTCAGCTCCCAATAAACATTTGCCTTAATGTTAAGACACATCATTTAGGTTTTGCTCACAGCATTCTCAAGCCATTTTGTGCTTGGGGTTATCCGTCCATTTTAGAGCAGAAGCCCTTCTGCAGAGGTTCCCTCAGCCTCACCATGATGTTCCTGTGTGTGCTGCCAGCTACAATAATCGCCCTCAGAAATGCTGCCTGACGCTTGCATTTTCACTTCCCTGAGTCTTGTCAGCCCCAAGATTGACTGACAGAGCTGTTTAAAGTCACGTAACTGTCTCTCTGTTCCACCCGAACAAGGAGCAGCCTTCCCTGATTTTTTCAGGGTTATCTGAGTGGCAGAGATCAGCCTGCCACCACGCCGTGAGCTCTGCCCAGACACGAGGCATCCTGGCAGTCTCCCAGGGAGCAGACACAACGTTACTGCAATGCACAGCTGCCAGGGCTGCCCCAGTGTGCAGCCCTGCTTCCTCATGAACAGACCTGTGTAAAAATAGCCCGTACAGAAGGGCAGCCACTGAGCAACCCTGCTATTAACTTTTTTCCCCAACTGCTTTTAACCAGGAGAGGAGGGAAGTGAAGTCACAAGGAGCAAAGTCTGCTCTTCTATGTGGAAAATGTGCAACATCTCTCCCAGCTCTAACATTTTCCCCAGTCTTCACATTTTTATTCACAAGTTCCCGTGTTCTGTTGTGAACAGACCTGTGTAGCCGTAGTTCTGTAAAAGCTAGAAAGTGGCTGTACTGTTTCAATTATCGGAAAGTTTAATTCTCCAGTGTTGGCTGTTGTTCCTATCCTTTGTTGCAGGGTATCTGGCATTGCATTTAACTCGATACAGCCAACGGCTGTGCATTAGCAGTAAATGCACATATAGAAGCACATGATTTTGCCACCTGGAAGTTGCTGTTGCAACTGAGTGAATGGGTGGGCAGAGGGAAGAATGAGGGCAACAGAGAATGGAAGTGTGTAACCTAAGGAATAAGCAAAAGCAGAGCACTCCCAGCTAGCACAGTCGCTTGTATGCAAGGGTCACAGGAATCTGGATGCTGAGCACATCACCAATGTAAATGACAGCAAGCCCCTGAAAGGCAGTTCAGTAAGAACTGCTCAAGCATGGGGATATCTTAGAAAGAGAAGGGGCAGGAAGTGCCTACACAGTGTGAGCACCCCAACAGCTTCCCTGACACTGCTTGGGATATACTGGCTCCCAGGTGCACAGCGCTGTGAGAGTTCCCAACTCTCACACAGCCAGGGATAACAACAAAAAAACTGAAAACGTGAACAAGAAAGTAGGAAGGGAAACAAATGCCCAAGTGTGCTATAAGGAAAAGCAGTAAATATGCACAGCATATATAGTGTAGCTAATCTGAAACAAATGGTTGGGATTCCTTCTGGGAAGCTCAGGGATTAGGCCCCCAGCAGCACCTCAGAAGCAAAAAATACATGTAGGTGCTTGTTGCTGAGTTCACTAGAATGGACTGAACAGGGCATGAAATGAAGCCAGCTGCTTTGGCTCTTAACTGTGGGATGTCTAGAGCACAGGGCTTCGAGTGAGCTCCCTACTTAAGAATAAATTTCATCAGTTCTGGGGTTGTTCCCAGCCTTTCCTTATTGACGCCAAGTATCCAGGATAAGAGTCCAGGATAAGAGTCGTGAAACAGTGTCACCATTTCCAGTGAAGCATAAATGCTGTATACGTATGTACAGCACATTGCCCAGTGCGTTGTACCTGTGACACGTGCAGAGCTGAACCGTAAATGGGCAGCTACCAGCGACCAAGCGGTGACACAGCCACTGAAGAACCCTCTCCCCCTTCATGCTCCCACACAACGAACCAGAGCTGATTTGGTACAGGTGAGCTACGCAGTGAGCCCTTCAGGAAAGCTCAATCACTCCATCCAGCTAGTTTAAGGAATAAAACAGAAAAATATTCCATTAAAAATCTTCCTAAGCATCTCTTTTGGAAGGCATTCCAGGGGGATTTTTGTAACTGCTATGCAGCAGCTTCATCCTTCATCTCTACCTGAAACCTGTGGGGTCTGGGCATGCCCAAGGCCCCAGAGATTTCTCTCCATCCTCAAAAGCAATTCAAAACAGTAAATTACAAGACTATGGGTGCACATACATTTGCGTGCTTATGTGCATCCACCCGGCAGGGGGTAGCGCTGACACTCCTAAGCGCCTCACACTGACCAAGCTTTGCTGTTCCCTTGCCCATCTCACACAATGCACCGTTTCTTTTACTGTTTCTTTTTCCAGAACCTCTCCAAAAGGAAGTGCAGAGCATGGCGTTCCTAGAAGTCGTATCAAAGCTCCGCAGCCATGAGAACAAAACTGTTGCCCAGCAGGCCTCGCTAACAGAGCAGAGACTTGCTGTAGAAAGCTGAGGAAGGTCTTGTTGTCAGTGCATCCCATCACAGATTCCACCTCCATCCTTCGTCCTGCTGCCGCTCCTGCTATGTTTTCCACTGTATCACTTGTGCATGCGTGTAATGTTCCCACACAAATTGATGAACTGCTGTAGGTACCCATCCAAAAAGGTTTCTAAAACTTCATAAGGTGGTGTTAACATGATCCTGTCTCCACCCGTAACTGTTCCACTTGTATTCTTGTTGCTTGGGCCACATAGTAGAATGTGCATGTTGTAGTCCTATGATGATGTAAAAGTGGTACTACACAATGACTCTCCTCACACCCCCTAACTGCATAACAATGTACTACTACTAAATTAGGGACAGTACAAGATGCAGCAAGTCCAGGCTAGTGCTCTGACTGTAGGATTAAGAAGTAAATCTAGCTCCATTTTTGGTGCTCTGGAGATGCAGGTCTGAATGCAATGTACTGCTGCTCATCCACTGGTCTTGCCTATTAATGTCAAACTCGTGGTACCTAGAGGTAACAAATAAAAATTTCAGTGCTTTCACTTTATCCTGTGGTTTGTCCTTTTCTGTACTCACACACAGAAGCTGTGACCACCCCAGCATGTACTGGTGGGGAGCTCCTCTTGTTCCCGGCTCAGGCTCCGACGCAATCACTGCCTTTCAGCTGCAAGAATACAAAGGAAACAATTCCAGCCTTTCTCACTGTGTGTGCTCACACAGAGGCAGCAGTACACTGAGCGATGCTTATCCCATAAAGCCATGTGGCTATGAGTGCTCTTGGGCTTGCTTGGGGATGGGTGGGTTTTCGTTACTGTGCTTTGGTTTTTTAGATGAATTTTTAGAGGCATATCTTGCAGCAACTTTTCAAGAGAACCCCATGAAGTGTAACGCAGCACGCAATTCCTCACCTAGGGGAAGAGTTGGGAAGTCGCCGGTATGAGCACCTCACCTCACAGCTGCTCCTTTGGAGATCTGTGACACGACAGCGAGCAAATGAGCAGGCAGCTTTTTGCAAAACAGGGAGCAGTGGGGATGGCAGTTTCCAGCAAACCAGCACATTATTTTTAACTGTGCAATACCACTGTCGAGCTTAAGTGCATTCAGAAAGACTGTATGAGCTATTTTAAAGAGAATTCAGTGCTCCCAGTGCTGAAGTGCCAACCTCCAAACTCTCAGGCTCCTTGTTTAGCAGCACAAGGGAAGCCTAGAGGCCAAGCACCCATGTGATCCCACACTGCATGGTCACCAAACACTGCTTTTGACATTCCCACTTCCCCGCACAGCTCCATGACATCACTGGCTACCCCACACTGTCATGGGCAGATGCCACTCATGACAGGAGTTATGCTCAGAATCTGAGTATGAAGAGGCTGGACACTTTCTTCAGCCAGTTTCAGATCTGAGACTGTACCCAAACCCAACAGGTGCTACAGGAGTATTCACACAGCAGATCACATTCCATGTCTATTTAATCCAGTGCCATAAATTAGCTGGCAACAAGCAGTAAAATGCACAGGAAAAGCATCAAGTTCTAACTGTACAACAGCTTCTTATTTTAAAAAAAAAAAAAAAAAACACACATTCAGAAGACATATGTTAGTAATAGTTAGCAATAAAGCCAGCACCAGAGCATACAGCTGTGGACACAGGCTGCAATCCCATGACATGAAGCGGTAAGTAATGCAGAACCTCTGCCCTGGTAACCCTGCATGGTTACAATCACAGTTCACAGACAGCAGGCCCACCTGAGCCCAAGTTTTCTCAGGCATGGAAATAATTTCTGTTAATTTCAATAGATTCCTAAATACACCTGAAGAAACAGTTATCAGTTACTTAAGTGGTTCTAGAAAGAGATGTTTTATTCCTTTAGACACTGGTATAAACCACAAGTGCTCACATGAGCAGACCATAGCAAAGCAGTGAATCCCCACTCACCTGCTTGTCTGACTGGACTTGAGGTTAAGCATCAACCAGATCCTTATCGCTGAATTGTTATTAGGGATACCACCGTCACAGCGAGTGTAAGCCAACAGTAATATCCTTTGATTTTTCACATGGTTTCCCAGGACAGAATATCAAGGGCTTACACTTTAGATAAAACATATGCTAAGCCAATACACAGAAGAAAAGTCTGCACAAGGGCAAAGACGGTTTTATGTGATGGCAGAAGAAGGTAACTGAGAAGACCATCTGTCCACAGAAATGCTGCAGTTCTGAGGCACGACCAGCCTGCAGGTCATTTCTGTGTAGCTGGTAAATCATTCATCCCCTCAGCCTCTTACTCGGAGAAACAGGATCTAAGAGCAACAGTCAAAAACACAGTGCAAAGTAAGGCCAGGCTTCTGCTGCACTTTGGTGCTCACGTCTCTTTGCCCACAACAGGACTAGGAAGGAGCATGTGCACTGGGGCAGTGTGTAACCTGGCACAGCCAGAAGCCATCACAAGAGAAATGACCACGATCCCTTGGCTCAATTCACTTTACCTCTCTGATCCCAACAGATCAATGAAAGACAACAAACGGCTCACTGGCCCCTACGAGTTCAGAAATTCTACCTCTTGGTGAAATTTCTTGGAAATGCCTCTCACAGAGCCCCACTGGCCAGATCAGAGCTGCAGGCTTGTACTCCATGCAGGATCCTGATCAAGCCCAGTGCTGTGAGTGCTGATCAGATGGGGGCAAGCTTTACCACCGGGGGAACTGCAGTGATAACTACTATAGAGGGAATCAAACCAGGGCACCAACTTCCCAAGAGCATTTGAAAACTCCCTCAAAGAGGTCTGACAGCCTTTTCTTCAAAGTGCCCAACACCAACTATGCTTATTACTTACTGCAAAGTAATGCAGATTGATGAAACACTGTATTTTAGCAATATTGGATTGGCTTCCTCTATAGTTTTTGAAATACTAAAAAACTGAGTTTCTTCCTCCTCTAAACTAGTACAAGACATCATCGCATATTTTTCCTGCACAATACAGTGTCAGCTCTCACTATCTCAGTTTAAAGATGTTACTCTTAGAAAAGTTAAAATTCCCACCTCCCTTTACAAAAGTTTATTTAATTCACGACACATTGTTATATCCCTTTCGTGCTGTTCCCTGCAGAGAAACAACTTCTGAATGCTTCAGGGTCACTAAAATGATTGTGGTGAGAGCTCCAGCAGCTGTCCTAACCAGCAGCCACAGCAGCCTGGGGAACACCAACGACCTGCCAGAAACAAACAGAGCACATTTGTTAGCCAGACTTCGGTAACAGCTGACAGCAGACGTGGGATTTCCTCTTTTGAGGATGTGTTGCTGACATATTAGCTTATAACTCGTGTAAGAGCAGCCATTGAGAGAACAAAAGTGTGCTCCGTGTCTTCCTCAGAACATAACTTGTACAATGTGTGTGTGAGACCTGGGGATTTGTTTCCCCTTCTAGTGTGGGGAGGGAGGAGGGTGGCTTCTCCCAGAGGAGCTTTGCCTGAACTTACCTTTGTATCTTCAATGTTAAGTGCTACACCAAGAGTACACGTTCACAACATCATATTTCACGCCATTTTATTTATAAAATTGTCATTATCTAACAAATTGCATATAAAATGATTTACTTCAAGTAAATACAGAATACTGCACAACTATTAAAACTATTGTATTGTCCATCATAAGTGTATTAAAACATACCTAAAAAACGCGTCTATTAAAAAACAAAAACCCAAGAACACAAGTAGCATGACCAAGACCACTTTCAATAGCTTAAAATGAAATACCAAGAAGTCGCATTAACTCCCTTAGTATACTCCAGTTACATCCATTGAGATCAGCGTGGGATACAATACCACAGTCTAATGCTACAGATGACAAGGAATACATATGCACCTGATCTATGCTTTTCTCCTAGACCGAACATAACCAGTCTCAAATCAGATAACTAAAGCTCAAGTCAAACTCTACTGGGCATGCAGTTCTGTTATAGCAATACTTTCAATCGGTATGTGTAGTTGGCTTTTACAATCAATTTTACAACTGATAAAAAAGGAACACAAGAGAATACATTCATATAAAAAGGAGTGGTACACAAAGGGTGAACATCGACACCTTTCCATGGGCCACCGGATGAGCCAAGCACACAGATTCAGTTGGAACTGATGCAGAACACACATCGGAGACAGGTCTGAGCCACAAAACCCAGATCCCAGCCTCCCAGAGCTCAGGTAGCATCAGGCCCGCCCCTACTACATACACAGGGTGAACATGAAGATACATACAGATGGAGCTTTTTGTCAGCCAGTCTGTATTGCTGGAACACCACAGGCAGCTGGCAGCGCGGCGTGGCCGAGCACCGGTGTGCTAGCGGTCACCATGTCCCTGTACGTTAAGGGAGAAAGGTTTTCATGTCCTTCAAGTAGCAAAACGTGGTACAGAGTGGATCTAACAAGGTAGAATCTTTTTGTTTGCATTATGGAGTTTTGCGACCAATTGCAGACGTCCCAAAAAGTTTCAGAAAGAAAACAAAAATGGGAGAGAAGAACTGCAACCTCCAGCAGCGCGTGACGCCTGTTGAGATCTAAGCTACCCTCGGCGTTTGCACAGCTGCCACTATAATGCACCCAAAAGGCACATGCACAGCAAACGGGGAATGCAATTAAGAATACATGAGAGCTTCTCTTGTGACCAACATTGTTCAGCAGAATCAATTTTACCAAGGGCATCTCTGAAGAAGACAGAATGCAGATTAATGTCCAGGACGGCAGCGATTCGAACAGCACCCCGCTCAGCCCTGCGCTAGCGGTGGTGGCCTCCCACAGCCGGGAGGGGGGCTGACTCGACCCTCTGGTTTACAATCTAATGCTATTCTCCTGATGCCAAGCAGCAAAGGCAAGAGGCAAGGGCAGCCCTGTTTCTTAGCAGGGCTTTCCCTGAGATGCTGCTGCGAGCGGGCCCGCAGGCGCTAGGTGGCAGGCGACGAAAGCGCTTCTGCCTCACCTGCGGGGCCAGGTACAGCGCCAGGGGCCCCTCACGGCACTCGGGTTTGGTCAGCAAGCTCCCACAGTGGACACATTGCCTGTCAGTATCAACACTTGGAGGGGGAAAAGCAGTCATGTGCAGGAATCGTTTAATCTGCATGCGACTATTTACATTTCAAACGCTATTTACACACCAGAACTACAACTAGCATCTCTCTCAAGGGGAGAGGAGAAGGCTTTCAGGACAGCAACACTTTAGCAACGTCTCCACAGGTCAAACCCCACAGGGCACAATCAAAATTACGGATTTTGAAACAAAGAGATCTACTCACTACTGAAACAGACACGCACACACAGACAAACCAAACGTTTGTCCATTCGGTATTTTAAAAACAAAAAAACACACACACACAAAAAGGCGTGTGAATATGGAGAGTACTTAAAGAGCGGAGGAGCAAGAACCGCAATGCCCTTTGCCAAGGCTCAGTGGAGAATTCAGAAAAGGCTTTAAAACCAGGGCTGCTGCTGGAGCGGTCAGGTCAGACCTCCCGGCAGCAACACTACCGCAACATCGGCAGTGCCCAGCAAACAGTTGTTCCATGCTCCACAAAGAGCCACGAGCATGACAACCAATTTCTGAGCAATCACAGCCGATTAAGGAGAGTTACACTGACCTCTGAACTCGCGTTACCCACTACCACATCAGGCAAGCTAGAAATTGCCAAGAAGTCATGCTGCCTACCACATCTTATTGCTTTGGAAAATGAGCCCGTGTAGCCAGCAGTTGTGCTCTAGTTGTGCTCACCTGACATTTTTGTAAAGTTTTCTGGAAGAAAGCCTGATTGATTTTGGTGGGCTCTGACCATAATAGATTGATCTCCAAGGCCTCCCACACGCTTTCCAAGCCGGACACCTAAGCTGCCAGTAGCTGGGGCATTTCTAGGACATCTTATCCAGACAAAAATGTGGGATTTAAACGTGCAATACAGGCAGCTAATCCTGAAATCATCCATTAAATAGCTGCAAAAATGAGAAAAATAAGAGCATCTCTTGGGAGATGTGGGGCAGAGAAGGGAACCGGCATCTGCAGCAATAAATACAAGGCCTAGAAAAATAAATTCAGTGGTTTTTACAAGAACAGTCACCCTGGGACGCAGCAGATATGTTGCACGTTTGTGTGCACACGTGCAAGGGCTGAGAACAAGACTTGCTCACCTCAGATGATTTACCTTCCTATCAGTCTGACACTGCCAATGCATGTCCAGCAGACTGCAGCTCAGAGAACAGCGTGACAAGACAGAAGGCCAATAGAGTACAGCTGCAGAAATTCAAGTAGAGAAATGGAAGTTGTCTTCAGAAGCCCACAGCAGCAACAGCAGTATTCAAGCTCAGTGGCAACAAGGAACGTTTCTGTAATGCAGATTTTTCCTCTTTTTCTCCAAAGCGAAGTGCTGGGTCACAACCAAGGCCCTCAGGTGAAGGAGTTACTTCCCGAACCAGGCTTCCCTGATTTCTCCCCATACCATTTCATCAGTGCAGCAACATATGTGCTGATGATCTGACTGTCCTGCTGCTATCATGCAAAACGGTGTGTCCCTTTGGGGGAAACAAACACCAGTAACTCCTCAAGATGAGGAGCGGCTAAGAAAAACATAACACTGTGGTGAGGTGGAACCAACTTTATTAAGGACAGTGAATTATAATTGCTTTCAAAGGCTTTAAAAAAAATACTCTGAGTCATGGCTGGCCTTTAACAGCAGATACCATAGGATACGGAGGCTGCCTGATTCAGAGCCAGTCAGTGGGAGTTAGCCAGAAGAGAATGAGGTAATGCTCAAAGACAGAAGGACCATAGGACTCATCTGTGGCATCTGTGGATCAATGTGCCCAACACAGTCTTTGGAGGGGGAAAAAACCACAGCTGACTAAAGCACAGAAAGGCAAAATGTGCAAGCGTACGTATACTCACATGTTTAAGAGTCATGGGACCAGAAAGGATCTTAATAGGCCATCAGAGCAGCCTCCTATCCATCCCCCACAACAGGGAAGCTTTGAAAACAACACATTCTTCTCTTCTACTCCACAAATACATTTGCAGACTCATCTTTTACAAAGAGGTGCTATAACACCCTTTATCACTGTTTTACCAAAGCGGGAGCCAAGAGCTCATGGCTTTCAGGGCTGGTTCTGCAGATACTGAGAGGGGTCACGTAACAAGCTAAATTTATACAAAGTGCAATGAAACTACCCAAGCCATGGTCAGGTTTGTAAATTCGCTATTATTTGTGAAGAACAACAAATCAAACTTGAAGCTGGATGGAGTTTGATCTAATTCTTCTTCTGTTGTTTGTGCTTGATTCCCAATTCTGCTCTTTTGTCCAATTCAAAAGTCTGTGTCTTGGCTGATTCTAATACACACTTCTATTTTAGAACTTTTATTCCCTTGCTTCAAGAAAACTTTGTTGCGTTTTGATCAACAAAGGGAGATATATCTTTATAGCAAGGATTTGTCCACTGGAGATAAGAATTTACTCTGGTAAAAACTGTTCTCTCCGAGTTCCAAAGGAATGGGATATGATCTTTCCATAATCACATGCATTTACCAATAAATAAGTTGGATTAGACTGTATTAAAACATATGCACAGATTTAAAGCACTGGAGTGTCACAGATTCTTACTCCACAGCTCATGCAAGTGAAAAGAACTGAAGGAAAAAAAATTAAAAGAGAAAGACCAAAGCCTCAGATAAGAACAGACCAAGAAATTATCTTAAAAGAAGTTCTGCACAAGTATATCAAAGCACTAATATTAGTGAGATCCCTAAGTATATTAGGTTACACTAAATTCCAGAGAAACAAAAGATTTAGCCATATCAGATACATATGCTTTGATTATTTTTTTAAGTTAATATATAATTCATTCTTTGAATAATATTATTCACTTGGACCCAACATCCACACTGCTTTCATACATTTATACAGTTATATCCCATTCTTGCCTTAAGAGATTGATGTCCTAAGGTATGGCAGCAACCAAAGGCTCTACAACCCTTGTTTGTCAAATATAAAACTCCTTTCCCTTCATACAAGGGTGGAGAAAGGAAGAAAGATGTTGATAAAATTAGGCAGTTCTCCCTTCGAGCTCGCTGATTCCAACCTCAAAGTAACACAGGGAGATGGTTGGAAGCTTGTTTAAAAAAAAAAAAAAAAAAAAAGCTTTCCCTTGTTTTAAAAACAATTTCATTTACTGTACAATAGATGCATAGAAAGTTGCTTCCTGCTTGATGGATTTAGGCCTGTAGCTATGTTTAGCTGTGAAAACAAGAAGATTGTTCCTTTGCAGAGTGGTAAGGAGAGAGACCATCTCAGGAATATTTGGCAGCTATCGAAGAGCTCATGACATGAAGAATAAACAGCATATCCACAGACTACAACGATGCAACTCTGTCCCACTGAATACACCAATTTTAAAAAAGTGTCCACTTGTTACTCAGGATCAAGAATACAGTAGAGATTCACAGCTCAACAGCTTTCAAACTGGTGGTTTAGAACAAAAAAAAACAGTCAGTGAGCAGCAGATTTTCAAGAGCCCACTCTTCTCTCCCCCACCCCAAAGAAACATGAGTTCACTGCAATATCAGGAACTTAGACTTGAGACTACACGGGAGAGAAGGCTTCCCTGTCACCCATGTCCATACAGCTTGGTGTCGGAGTGACACACTGGAGGTTTCAGAGGGTTTCGGTTGTCCAGTGTCTTGTTGTGGTTACTTCAGCAGTTTTACCAGCTGGCTCTGACAGCCTCAATGTCACTAACCAAATTCTGGGCTAAGCAAATCCCAAATATCTGCAAGAGACAACAGTTTATTCATTTGGAGCACTGGACAACTCTTTTCATGCTGGCAAATTCCTTAGGTTATACAAAACTTAGATATGAAAACAAGCAACAGTAACAAAATAAGTTAACAGTAAGTGATGGCAGAAGAAAGTATTGAAAAACTCCTGCAACCCTCATGTTTTTCAAGTGTTGTTGGCTTCCAGGACATTAGTTCTAGATTTGCTTCACAAAAGCAACTGTAAAGGCATTCCACTGCTCATTTAAGCTCCATCAGAAACTGTAGCTCAGTACAAGCTAAAAAAAATCTCTGCCAGATCTTTATCTAACACAGAGTGTTGACTTTGACCCGTGAACAGCTGAAATGAAAAAAAAAAAAAAAAACCTCTACTGACAAAATTGAATACCCCTTAACATAAAAAAGCCTCATGCATATACAGTACACCTCACTACAATCTACAGACTCTATTTTTCTAAATGAAACACGCGTTGTATTTCCATTTCTCATATTCAGTGCCCACCCAGCAGCCATGTTTTATTTCTCTGTTCTTCTGTGTAACTGATTACAAGAAACATGACCTTTACCTGCAGCAATGCTATCCCAATGAATATACCGGCAACTATGGTAAGATTGTCCTGCAACCATTTCTCAAATTGAGGGACACAGCCTTTAGTGTAGATAACAATCTGCTGATCAACTTCCTGTCAAGGAGAAGGAAGAAAACAGAGGTTATTACATTCAATCATCCATCAGAAAATAACCTGCTTTTGCAAGAGGGATTCAGATCCTTAGGATACCACATTAAAAGAAAAAATAAAATAAAACACTTACTGGTTTTTGCCTTGCATCATAGCCACACTGAGTATTGATAACATCTTCCTAGGAGAGAGAGAGAGAAGAAAGGCAAATGAGTGAAACGTCTACAAAGCATCCTGTCCCAGTTCCCCAGAGTTGGCCCTATATGTAAGACAGCCACCCTAACTTTTAAAAAAGACCCTTTTCTTCTCCATTCCGTGCTATTAATTATTTGCACCAAGCAAAGCACGTGGTCAAAAAACACTTTCAGCTCTCAGAGGAACACAGTGGAAATATCAGTCCTCTGCTTGGGTAAACCTCACATTCCAGACGCAAGCATTTGGAAATCAAAGCAAAGGGATTAGGAAGCATCTATTTGAAGCAAAAGACCTTTCTGCCGAAAAGGTTCTGTCTGTAATGAAAACATACAAAGACTACAGTTAACGTTTGTCAGTGTTCAGTCTGTGCAGCGTGAAGAAGTGAGAAGGAGTGGTTCTGTTTCCAGAAGCTGCAAGTTCTTACACAGGATGTCTGTAGAAATATATATAGTACCTAGTTCCTTTCCAAAAACTATAGAGGAAAAAGAAGAAATGGGTGATGTTTACTACTGCCCATTCTTTCTTATGGGATCTTTATACCGATGGGGAAGGAGCTGACTTCCTACTGCCTCTGCTTCAGCACTCCCCAAGCACAGGAAATAAAACAGACTATGGCAGACCCTTCCCGCTGAACAAGTGCTACCCAGTGGAAGCTGAAGTTGCCTTTACTCTGTATATACAGACATTGCAGGGCAATAAAATGAAGCAACTACTTTGCTTCAGCTTCAGTTTTGCAGCAAAATATTAAGTTATCGGCTCATATAATAACAGTGAGCAGAAGGAGCTACTCAAGGAAGTCTGAAAATCAGCCAATTTTAGCTAGGTGTACTGAACATCACAATTTAATCAAATTGTGGGAAGTAACAAACATAGCCAGTAGACAGATTTTAAATAACAGCCATATGGAAAAAGAAATCACCTCCTGTCAGCAGTTAAGCTCCTCTAAGTGTTTTCCCACTTTGCAGGAAGTATGCCAACTGGTAGCGCTCCTGTCAGTTGCCCAAGTTGAGTTCCCTCAATGGACCTTTGTGATTTGAGTAATTTTTATCTTTTAACGAGATGAATGCTCCTGTTCCAGGACCTAGAATATCACAGAGCCATGCATTTCAAGGCTGCAAAAGCAGATAAGATTCCAACAGAGGGATTTTAAGCTTTCCTCTCTGTGCTGAATGCCTACGTGCTTTATTACCAACATCTTCTGTCTTTAACCTCAGGATTTGTTAACTGAAAAAATAGCATGAGGAACGAAATGGAAATATGCCAACTTTTCTAGGCCTTGCAGGTAGAAAAACGTAGAACATTTCAACTTGTTAAACTACGAAGTGAACTACAAGAGTCTAAATTTGTTTTAAAGGAGACTTGCTTTGGCTTACCTTAAACTTTTCACTTCCTAATTTAAGCTAAACTAAGGGCTAGACCAAAAAAAAGTCCTGCTCAAAAAAATATGCACATAACTTTTTGCATCAGTCCAACGCTGCACCCTAATTCCAAATGGGACAAATCTGCTTTGCCAGGGAATAAATCTGTGTATATCATTGCACATAATAAATCTGTCACAGCTTGGTTACCCTTATATTAAAGTAACGCATGTAATATGTAATGCATACGGAGAGAGCCTTTGTTTTAAAGGCAAGTAAGTGTGCTGCTTCCCTGCAATGAATAAGAATGAGGCTCATTAAGTTTCCGGTTACTGCATTGACTCCCTAAAAAAAATGCATAACTATATACAGAGACAAAGAGAAAGAGAACTTCGGCATGGATTATGTACTTATAGGATTACCTTGTAGCACTGTCACTGGTTTGGTTTTATAACAACTATATTTTTAAAACTGGGTTGTGATGACCTCTCTGTGTGGGTGGGCGGGCAGACTGGTGAACACTGGGGGAAAATCCTAAGCATAAGATAATGCTTTAGCCTAACACGCTTTCTGCTTTGTTAAAAGCCACTTGCAAGGAAGATTCAAACTAGTGTGAAGACACGTTCACTGTAGAGGAACCAGGAGGCAGCTTGTGCAAACGGAGGGCAGAGGAGGAGGGCAGCAGTAGTGACTGGCAGGAAGCACCTGAGCTGCCCACTGGCAACTTGCCTGATTTTAGTCAGCGCTACGGACTCTGATATTCAAGGAACTAGGAGTCATTCCAAGTGGACAAAAAGCCATAGCTGAACTACTAGATAATACAAGCACCCACAGGCTGCTTCTTTCAACTGTATGAAAGCCAAATATATGCAGTCTTAGCCATGTAACAGTCTCCATGCACGCACCCATCCCTATTCCAAGCTTTTCACTGTCATGAACTGCTTCCCTGCACTCTTGATCACATTTGTCCTAGTAACATATGGCTCCAGCATCTTCTGCTTGGTGAACCAGAACTGTAACTATTGAAAAGGACGTGAAATTTTTATTAAAAGAGCTGCTCCCTCAAAAACTTCTGACCTTTCAAGTCTGATCTCAGGTGACTGCAGGACAAGCAGTAATTTTAATGGGAGACAAGAGTGAAAAGTTTTCTGTGGCTGTCTCAAGATACTAATGCAAACACATGCCAGTTCTTCAGAGCACAGGCTGTCATTTATTACTGCACCTAGCACAAACCAGGTCAACCTGACAGCAGCCTCTGGACACTCCACTAAATAATGGGTGATACCTGCTTTAGTGCCTGACCTTAGAAATGCTGTTCTTTAAGGCAGCAAATGAAATATCCTGATGATAATCAGTTTAAAGCTCATATCCTTCAACTTGTTATGGGCTTCTGCTTTTTATACTTGCTCAAATTAATACCTACGTGCAGGCAAGCTCGTGGTTCTCTCATTCTAATGAAAAGCAGCAAACATGAAAAGCATACAGCGAAGACTTAAGTTAGCTCAGGATTTTTGCTGGTGGAAGAGAAATTAGTAGTTACACTGAGCTTCAAGTTCCACCATCCTTTATTTTTTTGAAAAGTTAAGATCACGCACAACTTCAGCAGACCCATCCTGCTCTCTCAGCTGTGACTTACGGCAGGGTCTTTAGTGCAGCAAGAGAACGGCACACCACAGCGCTCTCGACTTGCGTTGGAATCTGTGCAATTGAAGTAAATATTGAGGTTCCAGTCATCAGCTCCGAAAGCCCCACAGCACTGCCACTAGAACAAAGAAAGGAGAGCTTTTTGACTTTCAGGATCAACAAATTTCAGCAATAAAACATATCATTGCTGCCAGTTTCCCTCTAGATTTCCATAAAGAATCTGAGATTCCCTCATTTCATTGGGGCTACATTATTGAATTCTTTTTAAAGACCACTCCAAACTTCTAAGTTGTTCTAAAATCACCATTTAAAGTTTCGTTCACATCCCACAATGTTGCTCTTTGGAGAGAAAGCCATGGAGCACACTGGCAAGCCTAAAAGCACAGAACCGCATGGTTCTACAAGCTCAGGCACCAGGGACAGTATAGCCCAGTCTAATACTGCCAGTCTAATGTGCCCTGTGTTCTCAGTAAAAGCCAGCAGTGCCAAGCGCTGTGCTAGTACAGCTACTCTATTTGCCAGTTTGGAGGAATCTTTGCTACGCTGTACACCAGGCAGTATAAATTCAGCAGCTACTGCACATCACACATTTAACAAGTAACACCTTAACTGAAGGAAAGCAGAATCCTTCAAAAAGTAAATACCCCAAATGTTACATTCAGTCTCTAGTAAAACATACTGACCACACAAAGAATGGACTGGACAGCAGTGGAGGACTGACAGTTCACAGTACTCCAGAATCTAGCCCAAGGATGCCATCTATGCCAACTAAAAACATACTAATAATAAATAAATCAATCTAACTATGCACGTTTTGAAGCGTTGGAATCATAGAATTACAGAGTTTGGAAGGGACCTCTGGGGATCATCAAGTCCAACCTCTTTGCTAAAGCAGGCTCCCTACAGTAGGTTAGGCAGAAAAGCACTCAGGTGAATTTTGAATATCTCCAGAGAAAGAGACTCCACAACCTCTCTGTTCCAGTGCTCTGTCACCCTCACAGTAAAGAAGTTCTTCCTCAACGTTTGTATGGAACTTCCTGCGTTCCAGTTTTTGCCCATTTTCCCTTGTCCTGTCACTGCACACCACTGAAGAGAGCCTGGGCCCACCCATTTAACTCCTGCACTTTTGATATTTATAAACAATGATGAGATCTCCTCTCAGTCTTCTCTTCTCCAGGCTGAACAGTCCCACATCTCTCAGCCCTGGAAATTCTCTCTCTGTGGATGCAACACAGTTCCACCTGAATTACCAGAAATATGCTGCCTCCACATCTTATCTCTCCTAGCTGAAAAAGCAGCTTGCTCTCCAGACTCACACAGCCCCTGACTTAACGGTCAAGAGTGCTAATCCAGTTAGAAGAGCAGGTTTTATCTAGAGCAGATCTCTGGCCTTCTTCAGGCTGGAAAAGGTTCAAACCAGAACAAGGATCCACATTCTGTTACTCACACTTTTTCCCCCAAGGCACGTATAAGCAACTCAAACATTGAATAAATATATTTGCAGAATATATAAAAATAAAGAGATATCAGGATTTCAACCAACACTTAATGAGGCAGCTACACGGGGCCAAATTCAAAGCCAAGTTCATAAACATGGGCCAGAAGAGAGTACTGGAGCAAGAATGCACTGACAAAATGACTTGTGCATGAAAGCCAGCGCAAGACCCCTTTATGCACAGACAAATTTGAGCTCCGAACCTGCACAAGCATGTTCATCTCTGACCTTACCCTACCGTCCCCACCAGGTGCTGGTGAAGCATCGTGTAGTGATTTCTTACAAGAACTTTATGAGCTGCCCACTTTGTTTAGCTAACTGCATTCTTGTTCTTAAAAAGACAGAACGTCGTTGTTTCAACTCGGAACAGCCAAGCAGCTCTGCCATTCTGCAGCATGGTGCAGCACCTCTAATGTTGCCAAAACACCACTAACATGCAACTCTGAACTGAATAATCTTCCATCAAGCTCAGAACAAAGTATTTTGAAAACAACCCCTACTGAAAATATCTTTATAGACACACAGAACATGCTCTAACAACCTGAACACAAGACTCATGGTAAATAGTCAATTTGACACACTACCTTGAAAGTTCTTCATGAATAAATCACCCCAACTCTCCACCTTAATTGTTTTGCTAAATTATACATCAACAAATAGCCACTGTTCACAGGTGCTGTGCATTTGTAGAAGTACTGCGAATACAACAAGGATTATATTCCAGTATATTTCTGTTAGTCCTTGAAGAAACCAAACAGATAGAAAGTAAAAAACAGAAGGTATTTCTTTAAAGCTAACATTAAAAAATAAACATAGTCCTACTTACATATTCCTGTGTAAAGTCTATGAGGTTTTGCAAATCAATGTCATCTCGGTACGCTCTGATGTTGTTGTTTATAAAGAAATACAGCTGGTCCTTGATCCAGTCTTTGAAAACAAATGCTAGAACACCAGCAGTGAGCTCCAAGAAGAAAATAATTCCAAGAAACACAGAAAACTATAAAGAAAAAGAAAAACATTAAAATTATTTTGCTGTCTGGCCAAAAATTTATTTTTCAAGGCTCACAATTACGCCTGGTGGCAGAGCTTCCTCTGTTTTAGTATAAGCTCAAGCTATTTCTACAGACAAAAAAAAATTAATTAAAAATACATCATTTTTTCATTAGAGTTGTAGTACAGTACTCTTAATTTTATTCTAGCAAATAATAAAAATGCCAACGAATTCAAGCTTTGGCACCTAGAGCAGGACATTTCACTGGAATTTCCAAAGAAGCCCAAAAGAGTTCACTGTAAATTTCAACAGAGATGGCCACCTGCCAGGTCCTCTGAAAAATTATCTTAAATTTCTGGGTAGGCACTCCCATTGTCCAAGGCACAGAACATAAATGGAGCCAACTAAATGCTTTCTAAGTGATTTTTTTCTTTAGACATCCTCACTGGTAAAACTTTGCCCAAGCAGTTAAAGCAAAAATTGGTAACAGCAGAAATTAATTAACGACTAAGTCAGAGAGGAATGTCTACAGAATGACTCACATCCACATTAAACCCAAATGAGGCTGTGATGATTAATGCAAACGCAATGGATGCCAAAGGCATTACTAACGATCTGCCACTTTCTCTAAGCATCTCCACTGAGTCTACAGTGTTTTAAAATACACAGGGGTCCTCATATACTAGAAGCCCATCCCTTTTGCAACTGTGCCTTTAAGTCTCATGTTAGTATGCTCTCTGTGTTTGTTCAGATGCATTTTTAATTTCTTTGTCAGCTGCTGTATAGGAAGCTATTTCTGGTACAGCAGATGGGTATGTTTTAGGGAAGCCGAGAGAAGTAAAGAAGAGAAAAAAAACTCACAATAGCTTTCTTTCCTGATTTTTTTTTTTTTTTTTTTAAAGGCAAGAAGAAAACAAGCTAGACCTATCTCAAGCTGTTTTATCAATGGCTCAAGAACCGTAACTATCAGTTACCTCCTCCCGTAATACAATTCGTCAGTGGGAGCCAAAGACGTCACCTGAAGGCTGTTGTTTCACTGGGAACCTTTCTGTTTTGTATATATTGACAGTTAATGGTTATGAAGGCAAATACTATTCAAGCTGTGCTTAACTCTTGAAACTGAGATAGGGAAGGAAAGAACCTTGAATTTATTCTAAATCTTAAATTGTCATTAAGCAAGGAGGCCTTCTGACATCAGCCAAACAGTACAGAGCCAAGTATTATCAGCAAGCAACCCCTTCCTAGAAGGCCTATCTCCTCTGTTCCACACAGGTTACTTGCATAGCAGAAATCACAGTGGTCCCATTCAGTAGCATATTAACATTCCTCCTAATTCACAGGCAGCTGGTTATGGACTCTAAATTCAATATTCAGGTTCTTAGCAGAAACTTCTCTCTTGTAGTGACAGGAAATCAAAGTGTTAGGCTATACCCCTATGAAAAGAGGTAGTTCCATGTTACGATTCTTACCATCAATAGCTCTAAACCTTAAAACAAACAAACAAAAGTAAACAGCAGGAATTGAGATCTGTGAAGCGTTAACAGTTAAGCAAGAGAGATTCAGAGAACAGTACTCTCACATCAGTAACACCTTCCACTCCCCAAAAGGTTCTTTAAAATCTTCACACAGCTGAGCAGAAAAAAACAAACATGAGTTTTGATATGTAACTATTGAATGCCAGAGATGCTACTTACAAATTTGAGAAGAAAGGTATTTTCTCGCAAAGCTCCAATGCATCCTGCAAATCCCAAAATGAACATAACTCCTCCTACCACTAGGAAGAGCCAAACTGGATCAAAGCCTCCCAGGTCAGTGATGGAAGAGATGTTGGACAGCACTCCCTGGGAAAGATACAAAGATACGAAGAGATAACAGATGTATTCAAGCCTCCTGTTGTACAAATTCAGCTTGCATTTTTCTTTTTAAAAAGGTGGAAGTTTATAGCAAATAGATATTCTTCATTAATGAAATACAACTAATAAAATCTTGGCGTTAAACAGAGATAAAAAGGGCAATTATGCACAATATTTCTAAATCACCATGTGGAAAGAACAAAGCGTTCTTCTAGAGTCCTCTGCAAAAAGTCAGAATAGACATTTGAAGAAAATTTAACTGAATTTTATTATCCTTGAGGAGATGCATTTTAAGTAACATCTATGTTTTTCATGTAAGCTCACTTACAAGTGTTATGATAGAAAAAGCAGTCAATAGCAAAGGTAACATCTTGAATTTAGCATTTATACTCAGTATTTACAACAGGCAGAAATTAGAAGTGAGCTCGTGGGTTAACTGCACCATTTTGCAACATCAAACTTTATGTCATATTCTGACAATTCAGAGACCTGTCTGACTAAAACTTCAGTCATCTACATGCCAAAGCCTCGCTACATAAGTAAATGGCTACCTGCCCAACTGGTTAACAGGAAGAAAGACTGGAACTGATGTTATGTTTCTTTGTAGGACAGAAGGCAGTTTAAGGACACTTCTCGGGAGATGATTTGCACCAGCTTAGGTTAGACCTATCATATGGTAAACTACATATGCTGTATTTTAGATACGACAGTCAGCACAGTCTGCCTGTAATGCCACTGTCCTCTTAGATACAGAGCTTGGGCTGTGACACCAGGAGTCTTGAGGAGTTGCTTTATTTTTCTAAACACATTTTAACCACAGTTTGGCTGTTGTTGAACAGATGGGTCATATCAAGGAGCAAATACAAAATCGTCCTTATTCCAGTGAGTTTGCAGAGGAACAGTTACAGTTTCACAAAGCCTTTTGGCAGCAAAAAAGCTGAAGTATCACTATTTCTTCATTCAACTCCCTGGTGTCACAGGTCAATACGAAGCACGCTGCTGCAGCGGACATTTCTTCATGTGTTCCTTCAAAGAAGCCTGAACTCAGGCTAAGTGCTTTGGACCATTGCTTTCCCTATTAACTCCTGAATTTGTTATGACTTTAAAAGCAACAATACAGACCTTCTCCTCTACAGTTTCTTATCTGTAGATTTATTCTCAAGTTCTTCATCCTTTTTCTTTTTCCTGCTCACATCCCCTTTGCTGCTGTTGCTCCCAAAACAGCAGTAGTTTTGAAGGATATTATCATAGCACCATTTCCAAAAGTTGTTAATAGCATTGTCAACAGCTAACTCTTCATAACTGTTGCTTTGGATCTGTGATTTTGTTTTTCAGTACTCAATTTGGACCACCCATAGCATGTAAATAGTCATGCACCCAGTATCTCTAACACAGCACATCACAGCCTGCAATCACTTCCATAATTTCCCAAACAAAACTGACACTGGGTAAATCATAAATGAAGACAGTCCTTAGCACTTTATTTCTGAAGATAATGACAGACTGGATAAAATAGGCGCCTAAATTTCTCCAATGCATGCAGCAAGGAGCCTGGGAAAAGGCCAGCACGATTGGAAAAAAAAAAAAAAAAAAAATCACTTGAGTGACATTCTCCGACTAAATTTCCCTCCCACTACAGAAGGCTATTGTCTGACAGAGGGATGAAAATCACATTCAGTGCTTTCCTCCTATAATACCTGTTGTACTCGTCTTACTGTCATTCATTACAAAGGCAAAAACGGGTGTAAAGCATAACATAACACAGTGCTGCTCAGACCAGCGCTGCTGTCACAGCAGACCGATTGGCATGCTTCCTTTTCCAAGTAACTAGTGATGAGGTGGTACAAGTCAGGCTGAATCGAGCATTTATCAGTAGCTAACGCTTAAATCAACTTATGCAGAACTTTTCCACTGCTGTTTCTTCATTACATGTGCCATATAAAAGAAATCAAAGACATAACTTTCTGGTTAAGAATAACAAACAACAAGCAGTACAATCTAACACACAAACCTCTGAAAAAGGCATTGCCTCGGACATATGCCCGTCAGGCAACACAAGTTCTGCCCCAGGGAAAAGGTCTGCTGTAATGACTTCTAACCAAGTTTCAGAGTCCTTGCTATGTTTTCCTCCATCTCGTAACATGAGAACAAGTTACGCCTCAAGCAAAACCTACTACTAATTTCTTTTAACATTAGCTCATTTTTCAAATCACTGCACTATAGCAGAGTATGAAAACAGGCACTAGAGAAAGGATGTTGTCTTTGTACTGCAATTATTTTACTTCAGAAAAGATCCAGGATGAACGGTCATCTAAGCCTCTCTTCATAAGATACTTTCATTTATCTTTAAAGAAAACAACAACAAATAACAGCGCCAAATCAGTATGTCTAACCAAGTTCTTTCCACGTGAAAGAAGCAAAATTCAAATGAAAGTTGAAATCCAAGTGAAATTCAACTAACAATTGTAGACACTGCTCTCAGAGAAGCTAAGCACTTCTTTGTAAAGAAGCACTGGCAAGAAGAAACGTACCACTTTGCGCTTTGTCACACTCAATGACAATAACATTTAACAAACCAGTTGTGTTGAATATTCTGTTTCCGATCACGCCCTTTCCCACCTTACTGGATTTTCTGGCACTGCCAGGCTCGTGCCATGCCGGGAAGCCACAAACTGGCCAGCCACTCATCTGGTCTGCGGTCTCCTCCGGGCCCTGACTGCTCAGGACAGCTGTGCTCTGACATACACTGCAGTAGAATAATACAGGCTCTATCTGCCATCCTTTGCTATCCCTGGAGAGCACCTTTATGTGCATCTTTTGCTCGTCCACATCTGGCAATCATAAACCTAGCCTGGATGAACCCCAAGTAACACATCCTGACAGCACAAAGCATATACTGCGTAATTCTCATTTGTACAGTGTGCTCTCTGCATATGAATCCCAAGTTATCAGTGTTCTGGAGAGATACCTCAGGACATACAGTCTTCAGAGAGGCTTTGGCAATAAGACAATAGCTAGCAAGAGGAATGACAAACACAGATAATACTGTGGTTACAGCCAGACTTGCACAGAGGTAGCGTGATAGAAGATTGCTGCTCAATGCTGAAATTCGTACAGTTCAGCAGTAATCAGATCCAGATTTTTTTTTTTTTTTCCTGGACACTTCAGATAAGCTCTCTGAAGAGAAACAGCAGTGCAATACTTTAAAGAAAAGCATATTTCAGGGCAATGTCTGAGGAATATTATTTCATACTGCTAAGAACAACTAAATGTACGCTCCAACAGGCGCGTACTTTTCCTGTCCACAAGTTCCTGCAACACCCGCTACCACGGTATTTGGGCACTTTTTGGTTGCTGTGGCTTATTCTGGGGAAGGTTTGCCAGAGATGCACAAAGGTCTCATAGTTGCCAGTTCTGTCCTCACCCCATATTTAGCCAAAAGCAGAAGGGAATGTGTCCAGAGGTGCTCGAGCAGAGGAGCAGCAATCTCACACAACAACACTGCTTCCTCCAGTGACACCTTGAACCCCCAGCCCTACCAGTGATGCATGTAACATATGGTGACTGTTCGCCAGCCCACCTCTTGCAGGGATGTAAAACCTAAACACACCACCTGTATATCTTTTAAAGTTGGGCTTTCTGCAAACGCAAACCATTTTACTCAGCAACACTACAGCAAGCAGTACAATCTTTACTGCAACTGTTGTGAGTACTACTGATATTTTGGCATCTAATAAGAGGAAAAACAATTTTGTTTTTCCTTAAACCTATTTTCATACTTCAAAAGTACTATTATGTATCTGAGGTACACACAGAGCAGTTCCTTGGCAGTTTACGCAGATGCCTAATCTTTATTTGGCAGTAAACACTTGGTGCAAAGCTATGCACGCTAACACTTTTCTTCTCCCAGTGGCGCCCATCCAGGGCTCTACTGTAGTCCCACCAGGAGAGCCAGCAGGATGTGTTCCCTGGCTGATCTCCAGCTCATCTGCTTGCTCTGTCCCCCCACCCTCATTGCCTGCTGTACATTCAAGCACCAGGGGTTTTATTTAACCTTTTCATCCACCGTAGGTCAATATTTGTTTAGGGTTGTGAAGTAGCAAAACCATCACCCATAACTGAACTAGAATCAACGATAGTGAAGTTATGACAAAGTTACTTTACTTGTGAAGTGCATTTGATTTCAGACACTAGGATAGACTGATACAGGCGTGCAAGCAGGAAAGACTGACCTCATATTCCTACCCCACCCCAAACTCAGGAAAAAAAGTGTCAAGCGAAACAGCAGGACGTGCTCCTTTCTCCAACAAAGGGGTGGTCGAGAGGCACTGGCGGTGCCTTCTGCCACACCAACAAACACAAGATCACCCAGCCCAGCCCACCAGAAGTGCCTGCAGAACCACAGGGAGATGACTCCCTATGGCACAGGAGCCCAGGCAGAGAAAACCATTTTAAGAGAGATGCCTGAATCCAGCGACCAATCCTCTGTTGTCATGCTGTTTTTCTCACACGGCCAGAGTCCCCCCCACCCTACAAGCTGGATCTCATGCATAGCTCAAAGCAAAGGAAAAATACTGATCTTGAAGACAGTTACATGGTAAGGCCCCTTCTGATATTTATTATAGCTGCACTATTGTTTGCTTGTAACCCATCAATAGAGAGGAAGGAAGCAACGTTTACTACAAAAAGAATTAGAGTCACATCCTTGCTGTATTCCCTGTCCTATACCAAGATCACGGTTGGACTCGATGATCTTGAAGGTCTTTCCAACCTTAATAATTCTGTGATCACCAGGACCATCTGTACTGCTTTCCAAAGACAGATCTCTAACTCTAGCTCCAACCCGTGATACACATCTATATTAGCATTTCAGTTCATTTAAAGGGACTCCCCATAAGCTATGCTTCAGTTCACATCAGGGAACAGCCTTAGTGCACACAGATTACTGACAAACGAAGACATGCCCCTGCAATATGTAACTTGTGTTCCAGACACTAGCAGGCATTCAGTCCATGGGATCTCTCCAGAACTAGCCTGAAGAAAACAGTAGCACACTGTGGCTCAAGAGAGAACAGCTTCACGTGGAGGCACTACAAATAGCAGCAACTTTGAAAAGCTGACCCAGTAAAGAAAATTCAAGATTTATGGAGTCAGAAACAACTTAGGAGAATAACTGCAGGGAACAAAGAGGTGATACACCATGAAAGTACATGGAAATTGGCCCCTGTGGGTGAATGCAAAATAACAGGACTCAACTCAGCAGTCCCCATGACAAACAACATCCCAGAGTGCCATAAAAAGAAGAAACCAACACAAGCAGGACGGGAGAACTCAGAGGAAACACAAAAATATTTAAGATGGGAGAAAAGCCACTACACTTCTCTGCCGCAGAACTGCATTTCTGGGGTGAAGAAAAAAGCAGACGGTCAGAATAAAGATTCAACAAAACAAGAAACATTTCTTCTCCACAGACTAAGGATTTGCCTTTCCACAAGCCTGTCTGCAGGACTCAGAAACACTGGCAAACAGGAACACGTGGTAGTGATGAGAAACAAAAGTATTTCCAAATGTATTATTTTAAAATAGAAAAATGTCTCTACTTTCATAGTCATAAAATTCGTGCAGTTTCTCCATGCTGTGCATATAAAATAAGCATGGGGAACAGAACAATAGTCATTGAAACATGCCAAATTAATTCCACTCTAGCATTTTATCTCTCTGCAAGAGAGAAACTAGGTGGGGGATGTTTACAAAACTTACTTCCTTCATTTTTCTTGGTTTTGTATTTCCCACAGCAAACAGTAATAGCAGTAGAACTTTATTTTCCAAGCTTCTGCTGAAGGAGATTAGTCTAACTGCCTCGTCATGGCGAAGCAGAGTTCAATAGGCGAATGACTAGCAGAAACACATATAAGGTATAGATTTTTGCCTTTTTCAGGATTAATGGTTACAAGATGTCAGAACACTAGTAAAAATGATTTAAAAGCCTCTTTAGATAACTCATCTTTACGTACTGAAATTTAATTTAAATGTATCAGCGAGGTCTAAATGACATGTAAAAGTCTAGCTCAAAACTTGAGATCCAGACCGAGAGCTCCTGCCCACCAAGAACACTGCGCAGGCACAGTACCATTCCGGTACTCCAAACTGCACACGTTAGCTTCTGAGCTGGAGTATCTTCTAACCATGCTGATTTAACAAGAAAAACATTGAAACTAAACTTACACATGTACTCAGCCTCTTCCACTTCTTCCTCTTCATTTCAGCCAACTTTATAAGTGAACCAAAACTAACCAAATTTTGCAAGGAGCTGAACACTTTTTCCCCTTCAGCATCTCTGCCTTTACAGCCTCCTACCTAATGCAGGTCTCAAAACCTCAGTACTTTCCTTCTAAAAGCTCCAACTCCACACAGTCCCACTAAGTCTCAGGAGACATAAAAGCAATTCATCACTCGTTCTCACTACACTTGCATATAAATCTCCTGCAGGTAGTGAGAGAACCAGGAAGTTTATTTTCCCAAGTACCTACTGGCATTATACCATGAACACTCTCAATGGGCCTTAAGACCACATTATTTAATATAAACAACCAAGGAGGGAAATAGACATTTTGTACAAGGTTAGAGGTTTGTTTATTGACAAAAGGCAACAGAAAAAATTGCTTAAAGTGGTTTAAGAAGTCAGAGAAGTATAATGACCATATTTTTTTTTTCCCCAGCCGCTAAGCAAACATAACCTAAGTTGCTTGGACTTAGTACAGCCTCTTTACATGTTAACAAGGGGTGGGGGCTGTTAGCCGCTCTGTGAATCAACTTTTTTTTTTTTTTTTTAAATAGTCCAAGCCCAAGTGTAGTGTGCCTGAAAACACTGTGGAACTGTGAGCTACATAGTGCATCCATGTATAGCCAGCTTTATTCATCCCCCGAGTTTATGGCCCCACCCCCAGCTCTCTTTCAGGTCCATGACTCAGAATGCTAATTGCCCAGTTTTTGTTTAGACCTGGCCGACTGGCTGTCAAGCCAATTCTACTGCCTGGTTGACAAATGAGCTCTTTTGCCCCCCTGCAAAGGAAGGTCACGAGACTGTATAGTGTGCTTTTTTTCTTCTCTTTCTTTTTTTAAATCTTTAAAATAAAGTTTAAAGAGGATAATTCAAACCAATCTAGCAAAAAAAGAGAAACCTATCACTAGAACCACAAATCTTTCACAGTCTCACCCAGCAGGAAATAGGTTTCCTGTAAAATGTGGGTTACTTCATTACATTCTGCACTTTTAATATGCCTTATACACTATTCTTCTATCTTAAAAAAGATTCAACATAGAAATAAATCAAAATCCTCCCCAGCACCATACCAAATCACAGTACACAGAAGTCCTTCTGATGACCTGATCTTGTAAAAAAAAAAAAAAACTGACAAATTTATGTTTATGTAGTATACAATAGTACCACTAAGTTCACCACTGATAAAGATTTAGTTCACTGGGACAGCAGCAGTCTTCACAGCATAACAGAATGGCTGAGGTGTAAAGTGCTGAGAGGTCCTGGCCCAGCACATCACTGACAAGAGCCTGGCTCCATCCGCTTTGCACCCCGCCAGCGGGTATTTACAGACAGATCTCCCCGAGCCTCCTCCTCTCCAGACTGAACAGGCCCAGCTCACTCAGCCTTTCCTCACAGGAGAGGTGCTCCAGTCCCTTCATCATCCTCACGGCCCTTTGCTGGACTCTCTCCAGTATGTCCATGTCTCTCTCCTACTGGGGAGCCCAGCACTCCAGTTGTGGCCTCACCTGTGCTGAACAGGAGAGGATCCCCTCACTCCACCTGCAGGCACAGCCCAGGAACTATTAGCTAGTTGCCCTTGCAGCAACAGCATGCTGCTGGCTCCTGGTCAGCTTGGAGTCCACAACGATCCACAGGTCCTCTTCAGCAGAGCTGCTTTGCTGTCTTACAGTGTGTCATTACAATAGATCACAATGCCTAAGAGATAGCTATATCAACCTTAACCAAGAAGCAGCCTGGCTAGAGAAGTGCTTTTCAGTCAAGGTACAGATCGCTCAACTCTGGGCTTCACTTGCTCGTCCCTCACCTCCAGCTCCCCAGCTGCCGCAAGGACAACTCTATGGGACATAGCTGATCTGTCCTTCCAGCTGCATGGGGCCTACAAGGACCTGGCACATGATCCTGATAACTGCAGTTTCTGACCATTTCCTGTCCCCAGGAGAGCTGAAGGAAGGCAAGGTCCCAAACTGCCTTGATACAAGTCCCTGTATCGTAATTCCTGCTAGAAAAATCAAGCCTCCCTATGCTCAAGAGCACTGCAGTTCAGCTGTACTTACACTACCTTTTAACTGATACAACCACAGGCTGAAGCAGTCCACACTAAGCACCACAGGACAACTTTTGGGCAGAGATGCTCATTTTCAAGGAAGGACCTGTGCTTTAAAACAACCAACAACATACATAAAAGCTGCTACATATGGAGCCTGACCTAATGCATATTAAACTGCTCTAGGTTTTACTTGCTTGCCTTATAAACAACATGACATTTTCTCCCACTATCAGGATCTGATTATAAAGTGTTTAAGATGGCATTATAACAGATGTACAGATCTCAAGTAAAAACATGAGCTTTGGCTTCTGGTTATTAACAATTACGATTCAAAGCATTTTTCCTTGGAAGTGGGGGTGGTTTCACATACAGAAAACATGCAAAACCTAACCAGCCATCTTTCTGCTAGAACAACCTCTTGCTGTAGGGTACCATATTATAGACTTCACAAACTAGACTATAGCTCTTTTCCTTTCATCTGCTCATTTCTTTTAAATAGGAATCAGTTGCATTACCACAGAAATTATATAAAAATGTTAAAATCTTTTCTGGGAAGCCACTCTGAAACAATTTTCTTTTCTGAGGGTTAGACATAGGCATCGTAAGTTCTGTGAGTACGCTCAGAGAATTCAATTAAACGTGTCTTTACATCTCTGTTGAATGTCAGCATCTCTTTCCAAACCCATTCAAGCTTTGCAACATGAGCATCATATGGTAGGTAAATATATAAGTATATACACACAAACACAAGCTTTTACATGTGGGTCTGCGTAAGGTGTGAGACAGTTAATACCCTACTACTAGCACTGAGAATTACTACTTGTAATTATCGATATCCACGGCACATGCACAAAGCAAATAGAATTTGAGTCAAGAATTCACTTCTGAATCAGCAAAATTTGTCCTGAATTTAAGTGGCAAAAGTCCAATGTTTCCAATGTGTTATTTTGTTCTGCTGCAAGAGCCAGTTATTATGCCCAAAGTGAACATCAGTTTGGAACTTACTTAGTGTTTTCCATTAAAAAAGAAAAACATCACACAACTAAATATCATAACACCATTGTTATCAACTAGAGTTGGTTTGTTTGTTTTTTTTTAATTTCATCTTTTAGACAAATAAGAAAAGGAAACTGGCTTTAATTTTAGCTATTGTACTTCGGTGAGACAAGCTCTTCATCCAGCAACCCTGACACACTGACTTGTTTTGTATGTTATGCTTTGATATTTTATCTTCTTCCCAACTTCTACAGCAAGCAAATTATCAGGCTCTGGTTCACAAGCAGGTTCTCTGCACTTCCAAGTTGACTTTGCAGTCTCAAAACAGAAAGCTTTCCAGTGGACAACCTTATTTGCATAAGAAAAAGCAATTATTTTCTTTGACTCAGGTTTGGTTTGCTTTTCATTAAGAGCAGCAGCAACTAGCACGCTTCATGCAAGCAACAGAGCCGAGGAGGCTCGCTTTCAAGAAGCTGCCCTCTGAGACGTGCAGGCTCCCTCTCCATTCCCGGGGACATGTGCAGCACAGACACACTGCCAACACCGCCTTCAGCAGAGCGTCCTCCTGTCGGTGCTGTCGTTAGAGCATGCACGGATTGAAATGATGGGTATTTTATCTGCAAGTGTCAGCCACAATTTCTTGCCAAAATGTTCTTGGGAAAAATGCCTAGGATCTTCCTCTAGGTGAACCTAGCCAAGGTTTTTTTGTTGTCTTTTTTTTTTTTTTTTCTCCCCCGACAGAGAAGCTTGATTTTGTTTCAGTAGAAACAATGTGGACACACAAAGTGTGCAGCATATTATTATTTCAATGTTTCATCAGAAAGGAAAAAGGTTAGTCTGGTGCTATATTCAACTTACCTTTTCATTCCATGCCCACAATCCAATCCCAAGAAATGCTATGCCAAGGAACTAAAAGGGAAAAAAAAAAAAAAAGAAAATTATCAGAATAGGAACTATAAATGTATAGATTTATTTATTTTTAAACATACGTTTACCTTATTCTCTCTGTTAGATAATCAATTTTATCAGGACTTTGGGGCTTCACGAGAGTTTTAAAATATGCATGCAGTTGTCTATTTTTAATGTACAACTCAACCATTAGCCCTGGAGGACTTAAAATGTTGCACAGCTCATTCAGCGATATTCCACACAGAAACAGTAGATACAACAAACATCACTTTCTCAGCATCATGCAAATAAGGTTCCTGGAGCTTGTCAGATTACTCCAAACCAAACTTCACAGCCAAATAACGCATTATTTTCCCATTGAATCAGCCACCACCTGGCAAGAATGACTGTCCTCATAGACCGCTCATTAGGAGAAAGGAATTACAAGAAAGTCCTAAATACATTTTTACTATCAGTTTAAGCAATGTTATCCACAAACACAGGAAGCTGCTAAACATAATATAACCCAAGATTTTGGGAGGAAAAAAAAAATCTAAAAGAAAATAAAAAAACTCTAAAGCCAACATTTAATATCTTTTTTATTTTGAATTTTCTGTATTTCATAAAGGAAGGTATGCAAGAATGCCCTTCCTCCACCAAAGGACTTAAAAGCATCAAACTCAAAAGAGAATGTCTCCCCACAATGAAGGAAAAGAGAACAGCACTTATGGTTTTGTTGTGCCCCCGTATTCTCCATTCTACTGAATAATTTAAGCACATCATTCCCCTCTCAACACTACAGGATTTCCATGTAAAACCCACAACAAGGACCTGTGGAACAAGCAGAAAAGGCAGACCAAGCTCTCCACCTCCTGACACCACCACTGTACATTTGGCATGATATAGTACCAATCATACAGAATGTTTTAAAAAGTATATTCTGGGTGTCTGAGCACGCCTCTAAATGTCCACTTGTCTAACTTTAATCCTTGGTTTTTAAAACTTAAGTGCTGGCTAAAAAGAAAATTATATACACTCTAATTTCAGGGCATGTAATGGAATATTGCTTGAACATCAAACTTGTTTTTCCGTGTGGTTTCCGCACAACACAGCGTGCAGATTTATTTTGGCACACAGCACGTTTTCTCTTAAGATCTGCGTAAACAGTCAAATATCCTAATGATTTTTCTTTTGCAAAACAGGACAGAAGTGGTTTTTTGTTTAGTAGTGGGAGGAGGAAGGAATATCAACTTTAAAAGCTTTCCCAGAAGTGATTTCAACAGCTTCAAAGCAAGATTCCTGCTTCCTTATATATACTTATTTCAAGTGGCAATTTTAGCTTCCATACCATAAGAATTACTATAAAGCATAATTCCGTATCAAGGGGAATATCCTCACCGCAATACCCTGAAGTTCCCAAATCCCCTTACATCTGAGAGAGATTCTGCAAGTGGGCTTAACCTGCCGAGCAAAGGATGGCACATACTATACCCAGCCAGCTTAGCCAGAAGCACATCTACGCTAACTGGGGATTACACTCTCCTTCTTGATTTGAAGAGTCAAGACTGCAAATTTAAACAGTACTACAAGCCAGCATTCCTCAAAGGGAACTGCCACAGGCTTGGCTATATTAAATACATGATAAATGGAAAATTTTCTGGAATGGAAAAACAGTACTGCGTGTCAAGAAAGCCTGCTATTTCAGCAGCCTTAATTGTCTATAAAACGCAAAAGATGGATATGAAAGTACAGTCTCCTATGATTCACCACATGAGCAAGAAAAGGTTATCTTACCTGTACCGGGAATGCTTTACGGCTGGACAGCTTGCCAGAAGTATGCGCAATCCTTCTGACTGGAGTGATTATTTGAAACTTGACGAGATAAAGCTGTACAAGTTTCCAAATCTCTTTCAGATTAATGCAGTTAAGTTCTTATTTTGCACTAACAGCCTCCTTTCCTTCTCTCTTACATAGCCAAAAGCATCAAGGACTAAGGAACAGAAGTCCGGGGTGGGGGAGATGACTATTTAAAAATAATAGTAAATGCATAAACTGTACTTGGAAATGGTGAATTTTTATTTCTAGAGAGAAACAAAATACTGTTTTGTGAGTAGCTTAATACAGTTTTGAACAGAGAAAGCATGGAAAACTAGAAAGAATTTTATCAGTGCCTACATATATGTAACTTAATAGCCACAGACATCAGCTGCAAGTCTGGCTCAGATCCACTAGCTGTATTAAATTTGATTCAGTCAAGTGTCCTTATCCTTCACCAAACGTTGAGACCTACAAGGGTAAGGCATTACCTCATGAATTGCAAAAGATAACTTGTAGTTGACTACATGACTCTCAAGTCAGACTGCTCTCATCGCTCACTCTGTAAATTAAGATGAGACTACACTACGCTGAGTTGAAGCACCTAAAAAAAAAAACAAAAAACAACACCCCGATATTGTCAAGCTTCTGGCAAACCTGTTAACAAAAAACAGGAAAGAAAGCTCTCAGAGAAGACTCCAAGAAATACATGCTGCTCTGTCCTCTTCATTCTCCAAAATGGAAATCTTTGTCCAGTTGCTTTTTCAGCAGCTGATGAAAGAGGAACAATGGACAACACCCATTAGGAGAAGAAAACATTCAGGATGGAATCATGAACTGTCACAGGATGCTGTAGAAACTGAATGCTTCGTGGCATTCAGAAAACAGGATTAGATAAATTAATTTAGAATCCACAGCTATTGAAGAGTGACTTTGGCACAGCTTCTGGCTCAGGAAGTTTTTAAACCATTGATTACTGGGAGAATATAAGCAGGAAAAGATCCTTGTATAGATGCTTTGTTGCTTGAACACCTCCTTCCTTAGGCAAACTCTACTTGCATTGAGTCGAAATGCTGAGCCAGGCATGCAGCTGGGCTAACTCCCTACACCCGCTTCCAAGAAAGGCCCACCCTCACACAAACAGCCTGCTGTGGGCAGGGAGCCTGGAGGAATGCTCTCAACAGTCCCCGCTGGCAGAAGAGGGATGTTCGCTCGGAGACTTGCACCTCTTCCCAGCATTGAGAATTTCCTGACAATTACAAAAGAAACTTTTGCACAGCCTGAAAGAAGTAGAAAGTGGTTAGGAAAAATCCCTCTGTATTTTTGCTGTTAGAAGCAGAGGTAAAGCAGGATGCATATCCTGCTCATCTTGCAATCCATCTGTAGATGTCTCAAGAGGGTCTTATTCCGTTTGCTTGTAACCAGAAAGAAAAACTCTTCACCCTAAGCACGTGTTAAGTCTGGAATATTTCATTTACATCCTCTAAATTATTCCAATGAGCAGTCAAAAGGTGGAAGTTTGCCTCATTATCTACAAAAACACTCTATGGAGAAGACAGCCTCAATTCTCCCCAGACTTTAGTAAGGCCATTTAGCCTGACTGTAAATGGTCACCGGATCTAGGACAAAGCTTGTAAAATCTTGATACCGTGTTTTCTTTCTTTTTAAACAATAGTTCGCAAGAGAACGTTAAAACATTCCTCCAGAGTATTACAGCATTACAAAAGGCTTGCATAATAGCACTTTTTGAGCCATAGGTTTTCACTCCATAAGCATCAAATAAACGTGTTTGAATTTCTCTTTTATAAAGAGTGTAGAGCAGCGTTTGTACTGTTGCCCTACTTAGAAAGTTTATGTGCAGTTTTCAGAAGTGGATTGATCGATAAGTGTTTCAAGCTGCATATATTTTATTCCCAGTCTTGCCTGCATGGAAGAAAATGATTTTTTGTTGCTAGGGATACAGCATTATACAAAATAGTCTTTCATTTAAAGAATGCTGGGGTAAATACCAATGTAAATATGAGATACAATTTTAGAGAGAGATGAGTTTAAGTAGAGTGCTGAGACAGTTCTCCATATACTGAATTTTTCATTTCAGCTGACGTTCTTAGATAACTCGGCATCAATTTTCAACCAAAGGTACAACAGCTGCAGAAGAAGCAGCAAAAAGGTTGGGTAATGTGCCCTAAGTCAGCGTATGTCCATGTGTGAATGCATTATTAAAGAGTTGAGAGAGGAACTAGAGCACAGCTGCCTTTTTCCTTCCCAACCATACAAATGCACTAGCAAAAAGCACGTCAAACTTGTGAAAGCTCAGAGACAGAACTTCCTTACAATTGTTTTGTTGTTGTTTTTTTCTGAAGACATGTATTTATGCAGCATGTGAGTTTCTCATCTGCCCTATCTGCTCCAAGGGTCTCCTTGCTAACACTGCACGCAGCTGTCTCGGGATTCTCAGAGCTGGTTCGGTGCTTCCTCCTTGGCAACATCCCGCAGGTTCTCCCCACAGCAAGGTTTCCTCCTGTGCGATTCAAGCCAGCACAGCGAGGGACAGCAAGGCACAGTAGTTTACTGACAAATGCAGCAGTGATCAGGACAGTATGAAGAGCAGTATTTCCCATCCTGAAATACAATCAGGAAAATAGTGCATTCTGAGCTTTGCACATTTATAAAAGCAGCACTGACAAGTTCCTAGCTGACTAAAACTCCAGATGAATAATTTTTCCCCAAGCACTTCCTCTGCAGCAGCCTGTTTTCACATGTACTCACAGTTACTTCAAAGTCAGAATACTCACTGCTTTCTTTAAAGTATTATATACCAAATCAGTCCTTCGGCTTTTCAAGCAAGGGCAAAAAAGAGCTTCATGTCTGCATCAGAGCACAAAGCATTATTGTTACTTGGTTTTAGGTAGCCCCGACAGAGAAAGGACACCAAAACAGAAATTAAAGTTTCATGCAGTTTATTTCTGCTCTTTATGCCACATCAGGGCACCCTGCTTTAAATACATCAATTTGTATTCTTTCAAACAAATTGAGTAAGACACCCTCTCAACTCTCTTAGCAGCCTCACGGCTTCCACCAGGACCAGTAGCACACAGGAGGAAGATACCAGAAGAGTGCTTTGTTCCTTTTTCCCTACACCCCTGTTCCAGCAATTTTTCCATTCTCAACCCAAACAAGTACAGCATTTCACTTCCAGGTGGCTAAAGACATATTGTGACCATGGGAAAGGCAAACTGCTCAAAATGTACACACAAGTTTACATATTTATGCTAATGCTTACAAAGAAAGTGTTCACCTACAGCCCACTTCTTGTTCACCTGGAGACACTACCAGCAAGAAAACTCCCTGTACTACAGTTAGTGAATGAAGATGCTGTGTAGGTGACTAACTACCATTCTGGTTCACAGCAACATTCAGATATAGATTGAATATAGACAAAAAGACGCCCAATTTATTTCCATTTTATCTGCAGCTTTTGGAAAAATATTAAGCTACATTTCACAGACAACTGTCCATGTAATAATACCTGTTACCTCCCAACACAAAACACACAAGAAGGAAAAAAAAATCATGATTTTCAAACATTTTTTGTTCAGCTGTATTAGAGACATAACTGATTTTATAGAATCATTCAAAGTAGAAAAGCAGATCTGAGAACACAATGAGGAAAGCTGTCTGCTCCATTCTGCAGGACTCTTATTAGCACGATGCTTTCTAACGAAGAATTAAGCTTGTACGAACCCCGATTTTCAGTGCAAGGTACTGCGACTCTTAACGTATCCATTATTTGCACCAGCATGGAGTTTTCTGTTTCATTTGTTTCAAAGTAAGCCAGCTGTACTTCCCCCCTGCCCCAAACTGCACAATCATTTGCCATTATTTTTCTTATTGCCTTCTCCAGTTCTTTAATTGCAAAAGCAAGACATCTGCTTTCTGTTACAGTTGCTCCATGTATTTATTTTATTGCTTTCTGGTGGTGCAATTTTAAGTACTGCCAATCAGCTTGGAGCAAGAGTCCCTAAAGACTGAAGTTCCTCTCCTCTTGTCCACAGAAATTGATATACTGGAAAACAGAAAAAGGAGGATGAATTAGACCCAACTTCCCCTGCTCCAACTTTTGAATAACAACTCCCTTTAAGCCTAGATAAAATAACTTTAACTCTTTCCGAGCTCACAATAAGACTCTTCAATCCTGTGTGGGAAGACAGAAGTTCTGCCGCATACACCTCTCCATGGGCCTCTTCCTGGGCATCCCTTCTGAGCTACACGAAGAGCTCGGTGTGCCTCTGCTCTTCCTCTCCAGCCTTGTTCTCTGTCTGTACCACCTCCACCTCTGGCTCAGGCCCCTCCCCTGCAGCTTCTCTGCCCAAAGTCGGGTTCTATTTATAAAAACACCCAAAAATTACGGACGTGGTGCTGCAGCAATGCATGAAAATAGTATGGGATTGAAACACAACCACAGGGAGAAGAAGAGAGTGGAGGGTGAAAATCAGAGAACTGAAAGTTGCGTCACTCTTCTCTCTGCATTATCCAACTGCCAGACACAGGAAGTACGAAATGTAACTTTTCATCCTGGCCTGCAAATAAGAAAAAGCATGAAGGTAAAGAAAGCACGTTCTCCTTCATGGTGGGCTGAAGCTGAGTGCCTGGAAGCAGCACTGGGAATGGGTTGCTGCCCAGGGTTCACGCTTCAGAAGACAGCGAGACTTCCTTCCTCTGGCTTCTGTTCTTGTTGCTGCACCCATTTGGTTCGCTCCCATCCACCTGAGCTAAGGGCTATGGAGGTGCAGCCCCACCACCATTCTTCATACCTTTTTTTCTAGAGCTACTTTTCCATTAAAAGCAGGGAAAAAACAACTACAAAACAGAGCATACACAAAAGCCTCTATGAAACTGATACACAAATGCTCACTCATTTCAGCTGTTGTAACATCTAATTCAGGCATTCAGTACAGCAAACAGAAAAGAGCTGAGCTAGCTTTTCTCCCTTGGTAACAAATTGATTTAAGTAGCCGAGAAGATAAAGAGTGCAGAGCCAGGAAACACAAACAGGTAGGCTTGTCAACACAGCAGGATGCTCTGAATGCTCAGCAGTTCCCCCGGGGACAGCAGCCATGGCTCCCAGCTGCAGGGCTGCCCACACAGCAGGAGCCCCGAGCCCGCTGCCCCAGCAGCTGCATTCCCACACCCCAGCCCACTGCAAGGGGCTGCACCCAGATCCACTTACTAACAGGAAGCAAACACGAGTGGAGAGTGAAGAAGGCGCAAAAACCCTGGACCAGTGCAGACAGACAGGCACACTAAGTGAACATCCCCAGCTTAACAGGTGAACTTGGGCCAAACAGTTTAACCTGGCTCTTGGGGTACTTGGAGAAGAAACAGCACAGAAAACGCAGCGCACACCGAGTAAACATACAGCCAGCCTGCAAACACGTGGAGCTTCTTCCAGCAAAGTCTGCAGTAGCTTTACTGCCTCTTACCCTCACAGAATGCTCTTTTTCAGGAGTCCCCACTCAGAAAGATGCTCAAAGCCATTACAAAGAAACTGCTACCATAGTACCCTCTTGCAGGAGGGAAGAAGGGGATGCAGAAGGGGCTGTGGTAAGCTTATCGAGTTATTTAATGGCACAGCAACCATTCACTTGCCAAAGATGCAGCCAGGTGTGCAGGGACTGGTATTACTATGACAACACAAAAGCATAACCTCAAAAGCTGAACCAGCTGTGTGTGTGCATGCCCATATGTCCCTCTGTTTTTCAGAGAGATGGGGGAAAAGAAACAAAGCCAAAGCACTAGGTAGCCAGGTACCGAAGTTATTTCCAGTATCCATACACAATTACTATCAGCCAGCCACATACACAAGGGTCTGTAAAGTTATTTTTCATTTTGCACATTGTAGCCCTTGCAATAGAGAGAAACGCTGGCTGGTGGTGTTTTTAGCCACCGCCACCCCTCCACATTTCCCCTGTATGATGCCATAACTGCCCAGAACTAAAAAGTTCAGATTAAATATTAAGCGTGGTTCTGTGGGCCTCTCAGTGCAGCTTTCCGAGGCACCAGATGGTCTGCGGACCAGAGCTCTGGCAAGTTCTGCTGCAGACAATAACGTAATTCAACCCAGCGTTTTCTCTTGGAGGACACTGCGTCTTACTACATCTAGGAGCTACCATACGCACCCTCGATGCATACTACCCAAGGTTATCCACCAAATTAACTCGGATATTTACTTTATGCCAAAATAAAAGAGTGTTTTATAGGGTACTTCTATACTGCAAGATAGCTTTCTAATTTCCAGCTAAAGTAAAATGTACAGAAGTAAACATCAATTTGTCATTTCTTCCATAATATTACTTGGCGGGGGCACAGCAAACAGGGCTGTGATTTCAATTTCTTTTCAAATAGAAGCAGTGGAGAACAACAAATGGTCAACAACACTGTTTACCTGAAAGTTTTATTCCTAGGTAAAAGTTCCACGGTTTGGCAGTGAACAAAAGCAGCTATAGAACAGCTGCTTGCTTACATGAAACAGACTGCTGACCCTTTGTCTAGGTTGCAGACAGCATCAAAAGTACCCCATCATCTGCTGCTCCCAGCAGAAAAGTGGGGGGCTGGACTACACATGTAGGGAAAATGCTCTTCACTTTTGTAAAGGTGCCCCTTCCAGCAGCTGTTGCTGAATGTAATATGGCATTAATCTGGGCGGGATTTGCTCTGACACCTGTGCTGGACTTGTTTTGGAGATTACACAACGCTATCACTGCCACTTAATTTGAGGGCACTAAGCTTGTTTTAAGAATAAATTCACTGAAGAAACAGAACTATATTGTAAGATTTCCAGCTCATTCTGATAGAGCCTCTTCTCATAAAACACCAGCTCTACCAACAGCATGAGCATTATCATCTAGGTCATATAAACAGATCATATATTAAGTACAAACTTGTATTCCTGATTTTATTCCCACTTTGAACTACACTATTTCTATAAACCCTAAATTCCTGATGATTGCATTACCTTTGCTTACTGTAAAATTTTCCAGCTTGCACAAGCGCTAATAGCCAATTCCTCCTGCTGACACCTATCAGGAAAAGAAAGCATTACAAATTCTCCTTGAGGGATGTGGAAATGTAGCTGTAGTACACACAGATGGCTCGCTAAGAGAAAAGCTATAAAAAGGAAATGACGCTGCCTGCCTAAGACTCTCCTGCTGCAGAACTGTGCTCTTGCAGTCAGTCAGCCCTTCCCTACCTCTCTTCCAAGATCAAGAAGGTGTGCTGGTTTTGCAAAGATGACATACAAGAGTGCTTGTAAGAGTGCCCACCAGACAATCTCTCTTTCACCCTTACCTGTGAAAGCAAAGCTGCTGCTTGTACGATTCCAGCTTTACCTGCATAGTCACCTCTGAAGAGGGCAGTACCACAAGATCATTTCTCAGATAACCTTGGGAACACTAGAGAAACACTTAAAAATATAGTCCTCATGTCATACTTTAGTTTCCATGCAGGGTTCCACATAAAAAAAAAAAAATCACACAGAGAACTCGATTTGGTTCAGCTTTCTGCATTCACCCATTGTTTTAATTTAGTGATAGAGCGCAATTCCTCCTTACACAGGAAATGTATTTTCTTACTATTTTCTTACTTCCTACTCAGCCCAGAAGGATTTCCAGGCAAACGGTATACGAAAGCACAGTTGCATGTTGTTATAAAAGAGAAGAAAAAGCGTTTAGTTTTCAGTCTTTGGGTGCCACAGCAGATCTGTTTTCCATGAGCCATCTGCCCCATGCAGGATCCCAGGTGGGACCTCTGCAATCCACGTACTCCCAAGGTAAGCCATCCAGGCAAAAGCCGCTATTTTTAGCTCAATGGGTTCACAGATAACCTGGCTATGGAGAACTCTGCCCGTAAGAGCCTCAAGGGAACTCACTGAGCAATGCTGCTTTGGGCATACTGCACAATAGCTATGCACTAGGGTACCAACGGAATAAAACAGAAGACCCCTGTCAGACCGAGGGGTTCTGAAGGCCTCCTGACCACCCCGACAGCAGGCTTCTCGTCCCTAATATTCAAGTCAAAGCTAGAAGGAGATGAAGCAACACGTGCTATGAGAAACCCACGATGGAAGCAGATGCACACACCAAAAAAAAAAAGAAAAAAGAAAAAAAGCATTTTTCTCAACATTGCTTGAGAGTCCATTTTCTTATGGAGTAACTCCACACTACAAATAACAGTTTATTCCAGTGGTACATTTATGTAGCAAAGGTGATGCATCTCAGCTGTTCAGCAGAGACAAATAATTCCAGTTAAAAACATCGATGTGAAGAAGGTACTCCAGGAGAGCTGGCATAAAAACCAGAGCACAGATGTGAAGGAGAACGTGTGCAGCACTCATCTGCTAAACCAAAGTTCAGCACCTCCCTGCCTGCACTGCAATTTGAATCCAAGATAGCAGAGAAAATAAACACTTTGCAACACCATAGCACAGGCCTAATGCTACACGGAAAAGACAGCTTGGTATTTTACAAACATTACTGAAGTTTTTCCTTATCTGGAAAAACATTACTTAAGTCTTACCCAAAGGGAATGATTTCAGTTTCACTGAAAGCCCTGCTTTTGTTTAAGAGCAAGTATATTTGAGGGCCACTTCCAAACTCTCAAGAAGTGCATGCAAACAACAAAAATTCAATTGAGAAAAAAAAAAAAAAGAGCAGTTTCTCAATCATTTTATCTATTGATCTCTACACAAGAGAGCTGAATTTCTGTCATGACTGACACATCCACAAAAATCCCGAATGGTCTGCTTGCTTTCTGTTGCATTTCAGAGCACTTAGGAGGAGGACACTTCCCTCTTCATCTGTGTCCTAGTTTATCCACTAAATACGTAAGGAGCCTTTTAGAGAGTAAATTATTTTCCTTTGTCTTTCTTTTTTTTAAAATATATTTTTAGATAATTCTTCACTTGAACTGAAACATCAGGGGACAGGAAGAGACCTTCAAGTCTGGTCCTACCCTGCGGCACAAACATTGCAATTCATCTGTGTTGGGCTACAGGGAGAAAGAGTGAGAGGAAAGGTCTTCAGCAATCCCCAGTTGGTGACAACCTGTCACCACAACTGTGGAGCTATCAGCAAGAATCCCTCGCCAATACCTCATGTCCTTCTCCTCACATAGTGAAGAAAGGTGACCCCGAACAAACTGTGGAGGGCTCAACATATGGGACGTACAGATGGAATGGAACGTAACAATCCAAACACAGTATTATATATTTTAGGGATAAGAATATCTGCTGCAAGCTGAAAACTTATTCTCTGGAAAGATGACAGAAAACAGCCTTAGAATTACATGCAACCGTCTGCAAGCCAGCAAGGTGATAGGATGTAAAAAAAGGCAAAACAAGACTTTATGACATTTTAAAAAGCATTTTCAGAAAAAAAATAATTGCTTTCTACAAGTTTCCCTCAATCCCCTACTTCCACAAAGGTTTGAAGTGGCCAGCAGCACTACAAATGTTCAGTACAGCTGCAGCCCCCCAAACTGTTCTTTCAGGCTGTTCTTCCAAGTGTCACATCAACTCGGCACAGCTGGAGCCCAACACTCAGTCATCGCACTGTATGAGACCCCGCTGCGCCCCACCAGTACTTAGCAGTGAAACATGGCTCTCCAGGTTTTTGGACACAGGCCCATAATGCTTAGGATGTGACTGGATCTGCTCACATAAAACCTCAGGTTCATTAACTATAATTTAAACTAAGCAATGCTAAGAAGACAAGGCATGCCAGTGAGCCAACACACAAAAGCACACAGGGTAACGCTCCCGCCTCACTGGAGTGCCAGTGTTTTGTTTGTTTGTTTTTAAAATTAGGCAGCATGTTTCCAACAGCCCCTCCTGTGACTTACACTTAGGTCTCCCTTATTTCTCTAATCCCAGCATTCCTGATGTTCGCTTTCTTCTCCATTTAGTATTTGACCTCCCATTCGGGCTATACCCAGTCTGAATCTGACTCATCCACACTGGGTGCTCACCTGGCTTGTTTGACACAAACAGCAGGTGTAGGGTTTTCTAGGGTTAGACCCATCACTGCTGTGCCCCAGACACAAAGGCACTCTCCCGGGTGCTCTTTAATTTGAGCATCCATTCACACATCTGTTGTCAGCCCTTTCCTCCCACCCCAACAGTGCTTCCAGCTTCAGGTAGCGTTCCTCGGTGTGTGCCACATCTCTATAAAAATCACAGATAATTCCAAGACGCTTGGTAAAGCACTGATCCCTATTCAGGCAGCATCATGAAAGGGACCCAGTGTAAAGTAACTGCGGCCCTGGCACTGACCTGCTCTTCTGGTGGCACTCGTGTGACCTCAGCTTGGATTTTGGTCACTGCCAAGTAGGCAGGGAACAAGCAACTGCAGGGTGGCGTGTCAGATCCTCTACCCCGATGCACCGGATTAGCATAATCTGAATAGCAATAGTACCAAGTAATCATAGAATAGCACCAAGCTATTACATTCTCCAGCAGTCACCCTCAGGGCATGAGAAAGTGAGAGATGGGGGAACAGCATGTGTGAGGACAGAGATGCCACCAATCATCATGCCTTTAGCTAATACAATAATTAGTGCCACCACCTCTTGCCTCAGCCAGAGCAGAACAAAAAGCTGCGTATGTGTGTAAGCGATATGTCCCAAATTAAGGAAGAGGGTTATTTCACTGGCCCACCATTGTAGTCAATATATCTGATGCTTATATGACAATGAAGGACAACACATCCATTGCATGGCTGTCTACGCTGTCAGTGTAGTCTATCGCTGCCTCGTTCGGCGCTCCTACTCCTGCCTCTCCTACACACCTCCCGACAAGACGCGCATCTCCGAGGATGCGCCAGAGGAACTTACAGCCCCACTTTGTTGAGCGAGCTCCTGCCCTCTCCCCCGCCGCCACCACGTATGTGCACAAACAAAGAGCTCACGACCAGGCGCGAAGCCATGCGGAGGCTGGAGCTGTGAAAGCAGCAGCAGGAGAAAGCCCACACTCTGCAACGCTTCCAGCGACTAAAAGAGATTGGGTTTGGCGGCTGGCTAAGCCAACTGTCTGTTCCCATAAGGCACTGCATCCATCAGCAATCTAGAGGTATGTGTATATAAGATGTTTGAAAAAAATATTTTTTATATGGTGGGAAAAAACAAGGCAGAAATTTGGAATCATTAGTTCTCCAGACAAAGCACATAGACTGATCAGGATGTACAAACATATTAAATGCTGGCATAATTCTCCAGGTTCTCCCTCTTGACTTTAATGGCAGCTGAGAGCTACTGGAAACTCTAGAAAACCCTCCCCCCATCATTATTGCTAATGTCCACAGTACGCAGCTTAAACGAACCGATTTATTAACGCAAACGTAGCTAAACTGAGAAGTGGAAACAAACACATAACACTAAACCAGCAAGCTTTCTTTATTCACAGGCCATCCAGTACGCTAAAAATAGTACCACTGTATTCAAAGCCACCTGCTGCATTTCCTCTTTAAAAATGTTTTCTTCTGAAAGTCAGATTTTCATCAGAATATTTACCATCCTTCCCAGATCTTCTGCTTTGTCACCTTAAACCACAAGCAATCAGTTTTGTGGCTTAAAGGGTTTTACCCCCCAGAACAGCAACCTGTACTTCTGCATTCTTTCACAGACTGCATCAGCCTCACTCACGCCAAATGGTTACCTCCTTGCTAAAGTAAGGCATCTTACAGAACACACTTCTCCTGGAGGAAAGAAGGCATTGTGTACAAGGACTGTTTCTTTCACCAGTTCAAGGACAACCTCAGTTCTTGACTTCCAGGAAATGTGAAACAATGATTCAGTTTGAGTCAAAATAATATATTTCCTTATTAAATACCTTGATTTCTCTCTCAGCACAACTTCACCGATCAATTTAACACACACACAAGCACGGACCCTGGTGCTCTCTTCGTAATTCTGCCTTAGCAGTAACTGCAGGGGAAAAACCAAAGGCCCTAAGCTCTCAGATACCTTGCTCTACACACTGGAGCAAACAGTAAAGGAGATGTATTTTTTGACTACTTCACCGTGTTGCTATGCAGTCTTTCCGTAAGCCAGGACTGAAAATGCTGGAAGTTTGTGCCAAAATAGCATGAGAGCTACTCCGTGGGTCAATCTCACCTGACAGAAGCAATACAATTAAGAGCTCAGCTTAAGCTCAGGGATATACTTTCTACTTAATTCACTCTTCCAAATCCTGTCACCAAGGACTTTCTGAGCATCCAGCTGTTCCACTATTCCAGGGTCACACAATGCAATTATGCAGGTGACAGAACTGTCACATATGGATATATGTGTACACACTCACCACTCACACACTTAAAACTTGGTACAATAGTTCTCCTCTCCTATGCAGTCTTGTAAGTTAACATACAATTTAGTAAATCCAAAAACCAGAAAAGGCTTTGGCACATTTTTGTCATAATAAGATTTTTCATATTGGTCAGAATATTTTTTGTGGCTTTAAAAGAAAATATAATTGAGAACTATTAAAAAAAATCCCCCCACCTCAGACCTCCATTTCTCCTTCCTTTCTGTTTTTCCTTTCTTTTCTGTAGAGTGAGTTTTTGTAGGTCTGACTCCTTTCTAATATTTATACTGTAGTTAAACTCTAAGTGGTTTGTTTTCCAATGCTCAGTGAACTCGAAAATTGCCCATCTGAAGAAGTCCCCTTGGAATTACAGTAAACAACTGCTATTCTTAGCACGGCCTCACTACAGGCAGCACGGTAAGCTGCAGGACAAGCACCCAGGTAAATTCTCACCAGCGAGATATTTCATAATGAAAGTTAACATACCACCCTGTAATTTCTATGCAAATGAAGATTTGTCACAAAAAATGGAAACAACATGTTTGTAAAAGCTGAAGAGGTGGTCTGCGGTCAGTGAGAGACTTGTAACAGACCGTGAGCTTGGCCTTGTTCCTCAGGAAATGATGTGCTTCGCTCTTTCCATACCTGCGGCAGGACTGCCAACACGCAGGCACCTAGGCTGCTGCTCCAGAGCAGCCTGACCTGCTTTATGTCCTGCAGGACATCTGCCAGTCCCCACAGCAACACTCGGGTGCCCTTCGTTTTCTGAGACTGTGCATTTCAGTACTCCACATTAGCACCCAATGCCTTTCGGAGTCCTTTTTATAAATTAGAAATAATATAATTTTTTAAAAATGTGTCCTTGTTATGCCACAATTTCAGCTTCTACTTTTTTACCCTAAATTTGCAGATTAGAAACTGCAAACTCTCACATTATTAAACTTGGTAGTCTATCCCTCTCACACCTTTGTAAGTGGGCACTGAGGAAATTCTTCTATATAAATTGGCACTATTCACATTGCAGAAAGACAGCTATTTTAAATACCTTTAAATTTACAAGATTATTGCTGCATGTTTTGCACACAAAAAAATTCTTATGAAAGTAAGATTCTTTCACCCTAAAACCCAACACCATCTACAAAGAAGTGTCAAAAAATGTTTATACACAAGCAACCTCATATCCTCTGTCACCTCTCTGCTTACACAGCAGCAAGAGTTTTGCCAGAAGCATGTGAACCAGCTCAAAGTCACCAGCATTTTACTCACGACAAATTATCCCTGACCTGCTTCTCAGAGACCACTCTTTGAACAAGCTCTGCCAGTGGAAGTGAGTTTATTCGTGCTGTGTGACATTGCCTAGCAATTGCTCAGTTCCATTGGCAAAAGGAAGGCTGCCATCTGGGCAATAATTAATAGGGTTCAAGAAATGTCTAATGAATTAGCAAGGAGAATTCTTCAACTTTGAACTACTGCTGAGCAAATAGAGTACATTTTAGATCAAATTTTAAAAAAAAAAAAAAGCATACATTTCAGTGAAATTGTATAGGATGGGATTTTTTTTTTTAATCCCATAGAGTGTCTACAAAAAGGGATTAGGAGCAATAGATTGGATCATTATAGCAAAAAATAAATATAAACAGATTACAGTAATCTGATCTTCTAATATATTTTAGAGGTCAGTAACAGACTTCGAAGGTGTAGTACTTTTTCCTAAAAGTTGCCAAAAGTAACACCTAACACTTAATATATACATTTCGCTATATATCACTGTCATATTCAATTGCTGAAATCATTAAATCTGACAGGACCTCTTATGAAAAAGTTACAGCTATGGTTCTGGTAAAATTGACATGAAAGAAAAGACAAGGAGCGCAGTTTCTAATCGATTTAAGCTTGGTTGAATGAAGAACAGAACTAAAAATAAACCTGTTTCGCATTCCCATGTTCCATTTAACTTTTAGAATGCTTTACATAGTATTCGAAAGCATTATTTAATGGCATTAATTTGTAACTCTTTTCATTATTAAAATTTTATCCTTCTACTAAATCCAGTTAACTGGGGATTAGGCCAAGAAATTGTAAACATATTTTCCTTCAAAATAAGAGTAGCACAGGCAATGCAACAGCTACAGACAACATCAGAAAAAATGAACCTGCACCAATGATTAATCTCTTTTTCTGCAAATTCTAGAGTAGAGAATTTAACACAAATGAGCACCATCGGTTCTATTGGTTCTCTTTCCATGGTGAGTTACAGACATCAAGGACCAGGGCTGTAGGTTCATCACTTTGAGAGTTGCTGTTTCCAAACATTTGGATTAATTTCCACTGTGGTATGAAACACAGAAGATGGCTACTGCCTAAGGACAAGATGCTGCTGTTGAAATTGCAGGAGAGATGTGGTAACTGGCCACTGGTCCTTGGATTTGCACAACGGGCATCCATGTGCGCCCTTCAGTTCTGGGTTGCATATTCCAACCTATTTCTGTCCTATTTTTCTCCAACTTAGATGCCGCCATCCCTTCGATTGAGAGATGGCAAATGAACAAAATGCATTTTGTTTTGATTTATAGATGAGTATTTTTATTTTCTTTATTTTTACAAACCTAAGACCAAGCATGAACAATTCAGTTTTACACACACAAAGATGCATACAGTTAAAATGCAACTTTGGTTCAGAGCCTGTACTCTGCACAAGAAGTGTAAGGGTTCACTAGCATTAAACAAACAAATGCTTAAAACTACACTCATACCGTTTAAATCCTTTTTATGTCAAAGGCACTTGAAATAACTTTGGAAGATGAAATCATCAAGAAGAGGATTACAACATATGGAAACAGTTGCATGCTTAGCAAAATTGAATATTGGCAGCAGTACAATTCTACAGTTGCTGATAAAAAGCTTTGGGACTCAACTACAAGGCACTGTTTTCTTCACCTTTCACTGACCTTAAAATAAAAACAACTGCAAAAACATATATAAGCCTTTTTCTTTTTTAGGAGCAGTAACCCAAATCAAGAACTTTTATTAGCATTCCCTAAGGTCATGAACTTTTATTGACACACCAGACTGTTTGCCACGCAGTGTCAATAATCTGCTGATTAAAGGTCTCTGCTAAGTCCCACAGACACGATGGACCATGACAGCTTAATGATCCGCTTATTATAACCTGGTACAAGATACTTCTATAAATTAACATCATCTCATTCCAAATTAGGCTTCAAATTTATGATGAAGTTTAGAAACGAGACTGAAAGACCCGAAGCTATAGATTATGTGAGTAACTGAAAGAACAGAGATGACAGCATCACCCCAATGATGTCACCGAGCAGCACGACCTTCAGTGCACGTGTCGCAAGCTGAATATCCAGAGTGCCTGGAAAGAGGCAGCCTGCGGTGACAGCTGGCCGAGCGGCAGCGAGACGGCGGCTCCAGCACCCAAAGCCCTCTCCATGGTTTTGCCGCTGACCTGCAACAAGACCCTGCATAGGTCACGTCCCCTACGTGCCTCACTTTTTCCTATCGCCTTTTGTTGGCTAAATAGCCTGAGCTTTTCAGGACAAGGTCGTCTCAAAGCCGATGGCCAAGCACAATGCCACCTCCATTGTACAGGCAAAGAAGCAGTTTTCTCAGGCTCAGCAAGGACAAAGTGTTAATGAAACACTGGTTTCTTATTGTGCGCTTCAGCAAGATTGGACTGGGGGTTTTACAACAGATTATTGCTGGTTCACTTCCACCAACATTTTTAACACTGAACATACAAGAAAAAGAAAACAGCACCTAAAAAAGCATTTAGCAAAGTGTTCATTATAGCAGTGCTGCTGACACTCATTTGGTCTTAGTTGTACAGTATTACAATAAGGAAAAAAAATCCAGTGTTCGATAGATTTTAAGATGTCTAAAAGACAATACTGGAAGAAGGAGAAGGGAGATAAATGTGCTACTACAGAGCAGCACTGTTGTTGTCATGTGATGAAAAGATTGAGGAAAAAAATAAGAGACAAGAAATGCAGGGGCCCATTTTTCCCAGTGGCCTGCCTTAAATGCCACCAGAAAATAACCCTAACAGCAGCCTTATCAACCGCTCACACCTGACAAACTTTCGTCAGCATGAGGACATTAAAGGCTGTTTTGATATCTTTTAGTCACAGCAGACAGATACACTTTAAAAGATGTAATTACCTTGTCTGACAAAGTCAGACGTGTCTTTTTCTTAATAAAAGCCTGAGACTCAAAGGACAGAGAAAAGAAAAATAAAGCAAGGAAGAGAATATAAAAAGCAAGACAGAGGCGGTACACGTGACTCGTGCTGTCTGGTTCCTTTTCTCCTTGCCCGTCCCAATTAAAGTGCATTTGGGATCAGCACAACGAAGCCCAGAAATGCCACAGCAGATCCCAAGACAGCACAGGCACTAGGCCTGCTGGTCACAAGCTGCGTGCACCTGCCCTTGCCCAAGTGATACAAAGTGCTAACTGGACTGAGAACTGACCTTTGTGGTATCCGAAGTAAAGACCAGAGAACTCCAGGCTGGCAGGACCTGAGAGCACACACAGGACCCTGACCAGTCAGTGAAAAGATGCTAGAAACAACGTGGAAACAAAAATAAACCCCAAAATCGTGCAGATGCTCTCGTTCTCATTTCTCTCTAAGGCAGCAGTAGCTACTCATTATCTTTTCACTTCCAGATTTCCCCATCTGGTTTGTCCACCCAGTTCTCAGAAAAGGAGAAATTCCACTACCAAATGAGGCTTGGAACAAAACCTGTTCTGGGATAGCAGTTCTCCTCCATTTCCACTGCAGATGGCATCCGCCGCATCAGGTTATTCAAAACAAAACAAGGCCCAACAACAAGACACACAGGAACTTGTTTAGACATGCCTTTAGGCAGCAACTTTGTCTAATCTGCGTCTTCAAAGACACCAAACAAGCATTTACTGACCATCCAGGACCCTGCAACACTCCATCCCATGAATCCACTGTTCAGGGCCAAGATGTTCTCTTCAGAGCTTTCTCACATTATTAGCAAAGATGACCACAAGACCTATCTACCCAGAGTTTTCTATACAAACTACCAACTTCCAGCAGCTACTACTAACTTGGTGTCATTTCAGCTATTTGCCACACAGTCCCAGCAGTTACTGACCTTAAAGGACATTTTCAGGTTTGAATGTTCTTGATTTAAGTTGCAGATTTCTTTAATGTTGAGGGCTGGGATTTTTTTGTTTGTTTGGATAGGTTTTAACTTCAGAAAAAAAAAAAAAAAAAGTAGTTTCCACTTGCAATGAAAAGGATTTTCTAAAGTTTTGGTTTTCCTTCCAAAACATTGACTCTGATCACTCAAGTACTTTTACTGTTTCCTGTAAACTGTTAGCAATCATAAAACAAAGTTTACATCAGAATGGGCAGAGTAGTTAGGGCGTATCAGATACATAAAGTAACACTCAGTAAATTTGAAAAGCTTGATAACTCTTTAAATATTCTTTATTTTATTTTTTAAACCCCTACAGTCCTTCAGAGCATTCTTGGGAGTCAGTAGTTAAAGAAAAGAAAGAGATTTTAAACTGCTGCTGCTTTTTAGCTTACTGAGTAGATCAAAATCAAAACACAGGTTCCTGGTGACCAGCCCTAATTAACATTTGCCCTGTACCAAGGCATCTGCCAGGTCTTCCTTCACTTGAAAAAGCAACAGAACAACTGTTTATTCAGATGTTTATCAAATTTCCAAAATCAATAATGGCTCTGATGCAAATCAAATAATGAATAACAGCCTCCTTTCCTCCTTTCTGAGAAGGACAAACAGGATGGGGGGGAGAAAAAAAAAAAATCTGTCAGCTGTCTTTGTGTTCTTTACAAAATGAAAACTGACGGGTTTGTTAGGAAGAGCGTTCTTTCTATTTCGTGCATCAAGACTGAATTTCCATTGTGCACATCAGGTGTACTTACAAGACACCCACTGCATTTTGATCAAAAAGTTTCCCTGAGGACGCAGACACTGCAGCTGTGCAACGTGCAGTTGAAACTATTTTAATTAATGTCAACATGCAAAGCAAAAAACCTATTCTTATAGCAATAGCCACCACCCACAAGTTCTCTTGTACCTGTTCTGGGCCCCATTATCTCCAGCAAGACTGGTCTTGAGCATTTGGTAGGAATTTGAATTAACACACCTTTATCACCAAGTTTGTGGAAGGTCGTTTTTACTGAATCTACTAGGACAGAGAGAATGAGGAGAAAAAAGCTAGTTCACAGAATATTTACCAAACCTTCACTGCCAAAATGGAAAGATGTGACAGGCAAGTTTCCAGAGGCCTGTCCTATGTCCAGTACTATTCAACGTTTTTGTTAACAGCCAGGATGAAGGAAAACGGAGCATTTATCAAGTTTTCTTAAGGCACTTACAGCGAGACTTCACGTTTCTTTTAGCAGAGGACAGAAATCTTGACAGAATGAGATAATCCGTTCAGTGCTGATCGCGTACAGGGAGATACGCACAAGCAGAAGCCGGCAGGTGCAGATGTACAGCACTGAGAGCGACTGAGCACATGGCAGTTCCTCAGAAAAGCATCCAATGCAGGATTATTGAAATGGCTGATGCCTGTTAACACACTCCTTGCAAGTAAATTCTACCCAGACTTCAAGGTCCCATATCCATATATAGCATTCACACCTTTCTCAGGAGGATCCCCCTTTTAGTTTTCTTGCTCTAGGACAGCAGTGGCAAAGCACTTCTGCAATTTCACAAACAATAACCTGTATGGCAAATGTAGCACCATACGCTACTCCTTTACTGAGAGAATATCATTCAACTTTTTGTTGTTGCTGTTGTTAATCTTTGTTTAAAGACCTGTGGTAAACTGTAAGCTGAATGAGTCAACAATAAAAGGCTCATACTCGAAACACAGCTTCACACAGGAGCTTATAAATGAAGCAGAATAGCCTACAAAATACAGATTAATCCTTATGCTATATTTAGTCCATGTATGGCTTAGCTGGGTGTTACACCTTGTTTTAGGCACTTAACTTGTGCAAAGACACAGATCATTTAGAGCTAGATGCTCTAGAAAGCAAAAGAAATGACTGCTGGCCTAATAAGAAGGAAGAGACAACTTTTAGGATCTTGATTTAAAAACACAAAGCAGAGAGAGAACTGGTAACCTGAGGTCTGCGTTCACAACCAAAACTGCACTGGGCTGAAATTTAGTCAAGGGGGATTCAGAGGAGACATCAAGGGAAGCTTTCTAACAGAAGGACACTAAAACATCTCAGCTTCTCTGATGAGCCCTGTCCTGTTGCTCTTCGAAGGCTGGCAGCCTCCTCTCCAGCCTGTGTCAGTATGCTCACAGGCCTGGGAAACCGAGGCCACAAATGCATCAAGTACTTTGGCCTTCCCTGGGTGAGCCACCACCAAGCTGCCTCCCTATCCAACAACAGGGACGTGTTTTCCTCTTGATACTGGTATTCTTTGTAGATACCCTTCCTGTTAGCATTTCTGATCTTCACTAGTTTTCCATTTCAGCTACACTTCAGCTTTCTTGATAGCATCCTGGTGCTGAAAGGACGCTTTTACACACTGCCTTGCCTGTCCTTGATTCCATTTCCTCTATGCTCTCTTCTTACATCAGAGCTCACTAAAACTCCTTGCTTAGCTAATCACCCCTTCCCCAGAAACGCTTGGCATCCCCATACAGTGGAATGACTTGTTCCTGGCCTCTCAGGAAGCTTTCTCCAAAGACTTCAATCTGGCCATAAAAAATGTATTACCAACGTCAACAAAAGAACAAAGGAAATGGATATGGCATCAAATCTGTGCTACATTTTTCTGAGATTCAAGCTACAGGACAGGGTTAAAAATTACGTAAAGGCAAATACAGAAAAAAAAAAAAAACCTTGTAAATAAGCTGTAACTGAAGTTACTATAGGCCAACTTGCAAGCTGTCATAATTACTTTGCCATCTCTCACCCCATCTCCCACACCACCAATGAATGAAGAGACATGCTTTGCTTTTGAGCTGAAAGCTCTTGCAGCAAGAACAAGCTGAATGTATTGAAAGGTTTTTTGACTGAGACAAAACAGTGCAAGCCGAAGAGTCTGGTGTAAGACCACAAATTTAGCAGCATACACTGAGGATAATTAACCTTTACACATTAACACTTACAGTTTTATTCTTCAAGGTGAAGTTTTCTTCCTCACTAGAAAAGACTTGATACAGTTTTGCCATGCTGGAAACGATCACTTGGAGAAATCTGAGGATCCTACTTTTGTCCCCAGGTTGAAATGGGAGCAAGTTCACCCCTCCAAACCAGTCCCTTGGCGATATCACTGCCTTTGTCCTCAGACTGGGAGAGACAACAGATCTGCTTAGGAATCACAGGCACCAAAGGCCTAGAATTGTTAAACAGATTTTCATGGTGTGTAAATCACATCCCAACCACTTGCCACGTATCCGCTTTTTCTCATGAACCTTGTGCCTTCCACACAATACAGTGGTCTAGAATAAAAGAAACTTTTACAAGCACAGTTTGCCTCACAGAGATTTATTTTATTTTAAAGATCTGACTCCTATTAAAAAGACACAAACAGCACCAACTGGAGAAATCCAAGAGAATATGCTATTGCAAAATGCCAGCAGCTGTCACATTGGTCACCACAATATCAACTTTGTAAACTCCAACCTTCTTTGGCCATCCCCCAGAAGAGACATCAGAATACAGTCTGAGTTTCCAAGGTGACAGTAACATTTTTGTATCTTATGTGCACATTCTACTTGCAACATGTCACTGCTTTATCCCATAATTTCCTTTCATTAGGAAAAATACTTTACAAAAAAGGCATTTGCCTCACAGAGATTTATAATATAACAGATGCTTGCTACAGTTACATTTATAATGGAACATTTGGGATTTTTCTCTCATTTGAATGAAAAAGACAATTTACAAAGGAAAAAAAAATTCTACAAACTGGTCCCAGAAAGAAGCAAAGTGGGTTGCGAAAAAAACCAAGAATATGAAGTACTGAGGAATTTCTGTGATATAAAGCAATTTACATATATAAAACTGAAATTGCACATATGGATATGCGCATTATCCTACCATACATCAGAGGTTATTCCGCCATTAATGAGAATCTGCAATAAACCTCTGAATAGTGTGAATAACAGCAGCACTTTTCCAGACAGGACTGAAAGCTGAAGAAGCTTCTAAGAGAAGTAAAGTGGCATCTTCCCAGACTATTCCAGAAAAGAGGACAAAGTGAAAACTGGTAAGAGTTCATCCAACACACGTTTCTTCACACAAGAAATGCATCTCCATCCACTGAACAGCAATGTCAGTGCGCTTTTCCCATCTAGGGTGAAAAAGATTGGTGTTCTGTTCCTCTAGGTCACCACCACTCAACCCTTTTTGCTTAGTAAGGATCAACAGCACTTGAAGCTCTTACAGCCTTTTCTCAGGTCTCAGGACTAGAGAAAACAATCTTCAAAACCCAGAGCCACCAACTTGTTAGGTGGTTTTACAGACCTCATGATAATTACGTTTAACCACAAAGCTCTAGCTACTAGTAACTTGATTACTCAATGTTCTGAGTTCTGCTTGGCTCATCAGTTTCCACACGCACATGAAAGATACAAAAATTAGTAGTCCAAAGTTCTCTGAATGTTAGCTAAAATTATGACTTTCAAAACTCAAGCCTCATATCTCAGATCCTTGGTTTTTTTCCCAAGTTTTCCACTGGCAATGCCAAAAATCACCTTGCTGTAACCGTGTTATATCACTCCATCCTACAGGGGAGCTGATGTTTTTATTACCAGATAAGAAAGCAATCTTGTTCTAAGATCAATCTTCTCTTGAACTTGTAGAGCACATCTTAAGGGCAAACAGACAAACAATTGTCAGCAGAAGTAATGCCTGTCTCAGAATCAAAAAGCTCTTTATGGGACGTATATAGTAAAATAGTTGATAAGCGTGTAATAGTAAGTGTCACTTGTTAAGCAATGAAGGAAGATGCACAATTTCCATTTTGGGCTAGAAGGTCACTTACATACAAGCTATAATAGTAGAGATCTCATGCCTAGAAGTTCTGGGAAGAGATTCCTGGTTGGTCAGTCCCTAGTGATCCTACCAGCTCTTGCAGCAGGGCTGGTAAATTGACTCGGAAGGGTAACAAGTTCTGCTCATCAGGTGTCCTGCTCCCAGCCACAAATCTCTCAGAGCAAAACAATGCGTGTTAAAGCACATAACACTAAGACACAGAACAGATAAATAATCCAACAGTGATTCAGAAATTCTTTAAAGAATGAGAACAAATGCTCCAGTTGCTCCCAAAACCAAATACTTACATAGTTTCACAAATAGAAACCGCCTTCGCAACTCGATTTATAGGCAAACTGCACCTAAGCAAGTTAAGAATGACTGATCAGACACAGAATGAAATACAATCTCATTCCTAAGTGGGCTTCATATAAGAAGTGCATCAAAAAAACCCTGTGATGAGAATTTATTGCAAGATATGTACTCACTTGTCTCAGCACCAGCTACACCCATCATATAAAAGAGGGACTACACTGAGAACACCAAGATCATCTTTAATAATGACAAAGAAGATCAGGAACAGTTCTCCACTGCAAATGGAATGCAGTTATTTGCACCACTGGTTTAAAAACGTCAGTTTGATCATCTTGGAATGTCACTGAACAGATGCGCAATAAATACCACCAGTCCTGACAATTAATGGGGACAGGGGAGAATAAGACGACAATTTCAGAGAATACAGGTTTTAATCCTTGAGTACATATATTAGACACCTACTATCAGTCACACTGGTTTTAGTAGATGCAAATAAAAACAAATGAGACAACAGATCACACTGAGCACTGCGAACAAGGAAAGAAGTCACGGGGCTGGTGAACAGAGAAGCTGAGGCTCATAAGGAGACAAACTGCAACAGCACGACCAGGAACTCTGAACCAAGAAGGAACTATGCCAATCAACAAGCACTCTGAGGGCATCATGAATAATCCACTGGTCAGCTCCATTAAAAGCAGCTACGTTGTCTTACACGGGTAAGCAAAGGCAACACCCTACCACTACCTTATGGGTTGCTGACATGGCTGATTCAGAAAGATTCTACAGTTGACAATCAGGCTGTATACTGTCAGAGGACTTTAGAAATAAGCTAAGAATTCAAATGGATAATATAAAAGAACATTTTAAAGCCTTAAAGCAAAAACAATCTTGACCTACAAAAGAAGACTTTAATATCCTGCAATGGTCTCAGCAACTTAACAAAAGGTTTCTGTTCCAGATCAACAAATCAACAGGTTTCTTTGATGGATAGCCATGAAAGTTATCACTACAGAGTAATCAAGAGCTCAGCTGCTTGGAAACTTGCTTGGTATGCAAGAGATTCTGTTCTGTTAAATTCCTCCATTTGTCAGAGCCAAGGGCTGAATGCGATCTGAACTTCTGCAGACAGAGCAAGAAAATAAACCAGGTAAGCAGCCAACTAAAAAATTCCACGTTGAAACAACTAGAAATCTAGGAGAATGCTTTCCCCTAAAAATAAAAAATAAAAACAAAACAGAAGATGCTTTTTGGAAGTGCATTTTAACAAATGTGATTTTTTTTTTTTTTTTTTTTAGGTAAATTCATTGATTTTAGAAAGGGAAGTAAGTGTTCCTTTATTTATCATCATTGAAATGGTTTTATTCAGTAACTTACAAAGGCTAGGATCCTTGCCTGGATAGATACAGCCCTGGCAAGCAGAAGCCTTTGATGAGCTTCCAGCTGACTGCTCAAGAGGATTTCTTTAGGGCTCCCACTGTTGTAAAAGAGCATGAAAGAAAGTTACTCTGTCCATAGGGTCACATGACAGACTCTCAAGACAATCCTGTTTTCAGAGAGTAATGACCTGCCTAACACAAGCTCCCTCCGCTAGTTTTCGGCCCTGAGCTGCTTTTGCTATGAGGAACTTTCTTGTAACTCACACAAGAAAAATTGTCAAGGGCCTGACTGACTCATCTACCACCGAGGATAAAATGCGGTGTCCCAAAGGAACGCAGTGTTAATACTTCTCCAGATGAGGAACTGTAGTGGCATTTGCTGAAGTACTTCTGCTGCTGTATTTCCTACAATTACTTCTTCAAGTCCTAATCTGTTTTCATTGGTATAGGTCCATGGCTAGCAAGGAAGCTATCAGTGCTTCCTTTGGGGAAAGCCGGGATACAGCCTCACACAAAGAGGCCTTTAAATAAGTAGCACGCTCTGCAGACCAATTGGCCAGTACTCAATATATATTTCTGATTTGGGTTAGCATCACTGAAAACATGTTAGCAGAATTCTGACCCTTGCCTCTGTAACATCTCCTTAATCTGGGCCAGGCCGCTTAAAGCGACCTGTACTGGAATCCCTGCCCCACGTATCACTTCAGCCACACAAGTAACAATCTGCACCAATAGACACCAAGCCAGAGAATACTTCTCTCTGCTACCTCCCCCAAAGATCATGCCAGTCAAGAAACAACCTGTGGCCCGTGTCTAGCTGGTAAATTGCTCTTTGGACACACAAAGCAAATCGGTCACGAGCTACTGGATATTGAAAGGCTTAGACTTAGAAAGGGAAGGATATTGTTTATGTAAAGCCACCGCTGAAAATCCTCAACAAAAGGCAACTGTTCTTGCTGGTAGGCATTTCATCTTGATGCTGGGTCAGGGACACTGATGGTTCAAACGCTGTTACACTGATGACTCAGAATTGGTTGTACAGCTCATTCCCAGTTCTAAAAACTCATCCAGAAATCTGTGAAATTTCCCAGTCCACTCAGAAGCCATGCAAGAAGCAGCCAAGATGAGAGCTGAATAAATGAGGGTAAAATTTTGGAAAGAAACCAGCAGTTCCCAGAAAATAGATCTTCCTTCTGTATTCCATTCTCTCAGGGCAGACTACAGGACAGCAAGTAGTAAGCGATTTCTTGGGGGAACATTAATCCCTTCAGAGACTGGGAGGAATAGAAAGAAAAGAAACAGAATCCATGAAGCCAAAGAAAATAAAATAACCCTGAAAGAGGTAGGTGTAAGGGAAAGGTGACATTTTCAGGCTTATTTCACTTGACTGAGCAAACACACATCAGCTGTTTCTTCTGTTGTGAGCAAGGGAAAACTTGAACAAGATTCTGTACAGTAGAAACTGTTACTTCAAATGTTTTTTTCTTTGCATGATTTCATGTCGAGATAGCAAGGCAAGTAAAAAATAACCCAGACTAAAGAACAAATTCAGCTAAGAGTTTGTGAGGACAAACTAGATCCCTACACTATTTATGAAACAGAGGAAGACTTAAGCGACCGGCTACTTATGAGTAATTATCACAACTATTATAAAAAGATTTGTTAAGAGAATTTTGGCTGTTATATAATTATCCTGTGGGTCACCATCTGTCTTTAAGTCTTCATAAAACTAAACATATGTTGTTTTCACCAACTGCTGTAGTAGATTCATATTCTCATCCTGCTTACGTGCTGCAACACGGAAAGTCTATTCATATCATTGGGAACAGGTCACAGCCAAATATCAAACCATGCTCTGCTAGCAGGTTCCTCTGAAAGCCAGGCCACTTCCTTGGGTGTTCAGCTCAAAACTCAGTGGTGTATGGTAGAGACCTCTCACTAACTCAACATCTATAGTTGTACTCATTGCTTTGCTGCAGCTTTCCTTCGGCAATAGAGATACAATCTGAAGTACTGAGGAATGCTTCAGTTATTCTTAGCTTCTCTCCACCTTTCAAATTCTGGAAAAACATGGCTCAGAGTTTTAAGAGCTCAAAGAGCTCCCTGCCAATAAGCTCCTGGGACATGGTTCTTACCCCATCCCTTTAGGTAAGGTGGTACTTGCGAGAACTCCCTATACTGCTCAAAGGTATGCACTCATTTTCCTATAAACATCACAATATTTGATCGAAAGAGTTTCAAAATGTTCACAAGAGAAGAATGAGGGGAGCCAACAAACATTACTTCCTCTCCATTTTTGCCAGCAGACCAGCAGAAGTTTGAAGATTTGTGTTCAAGGGGTGGGACAAGAATTACCACACAAATACCATCTCCCAGTCCACTGGTGGGTGATCATACAAGACTGAGATTTTGCACAGCTCAGCATACACCCTTCCCTAAAATAGTTTTAAGTCATCATAAATTACACTAATTGCTTACACATGCTTTGCTGTTTTGGGATACTAACTTAAAAAGGAAAAAAAAAAGGTTGAATGGAGGAACAGCATTGGAAGAGCTGGCTGAACTCTACAGAAGCAGGATCACATATAACACAAATATGAAAATAGAATTCTTTACCTATACTTGTGTGTGGTTTTTACTTCAAGAGCCCTCAGAAGTGGATCAAACACATCAAGGAAGAACAAAAGTTCAACTCCAACGGGGTTTTATTCAATAAAGCCAGGCCTTTACAGCAAGTTTGTATTTCTTTTTTTCTTCCCAAAAACATAAATTTAGGAGAGTTGATGGAACATAGTCACTAGGACAGCTACAATGTGATTAGCTACAGTAGGCTGTCCTTCTTTCCAAGTGCTTACAAAAGTAGCAATAATCTCAGAAACCGCACTTACTAAGGCAATCAGATTTCATTTACAAAATTTGCAGAATGACCATTTTTTAAAATGATGGCTAGCAATTAAATATGATGGCTAGATAGAAGTAAAATTATCTTAACTAACAAACAAATAAACATTTGTTTGGGCACTATACTTGAATTACTAACATATATTAGAGAATGATGACAAATCCCCCGAAACTGACAAATCCACCAGCCTCATAGAGAAAAACTTCTGCATGTCTTTAAACAAAGAGGTGCCATACAATGAACCAGATTATGAAAATGAGTAGCAAAAACAGTTACTTGATTCCAACACTGTACCCTTGAAGCAGGAATTAAAAAAATGCATCTTACACAGAGCCACACATACTGACTAGTACGGGGGGGAAATTATCTTCACAAGCCATCAGCTTCAGGCCTGAGGATCACACACACAGTGCTTAGTTTGTGTAGCCACAGACATGATTAATGAGTGTTTTAAAAAGCAGCATTCCATTCAGTTGGAAAGGAAAGACACATCATGTGCAGGAACAGCACCAAGCATGCTTCTGTTCAGCAGGAACAAAAGGAAATTATGAGTGTACAACCCAAGGACAGCATAGGAGCTGCCTGGGCACTAGACCTGCACTGAGTGGGCAGACAAGGCTCTCTGGCTGCCTGGGCTGCCCAGCACTACCTCAAAACAACAAAGTCTGTGACTGGCGCCAGGTGGCACGACACCACAGTGCTCAGTGCACCTCGTAGGCTGCAAGTCCACCAGGTCTCAATGTGGAAAACACAGAGCTGGGTTGCAAAGGGAGCTACAGACTGGCTCCAGGCCTCCAAGCTGTGGAGACGCATTCCTTCATGGCACCTGGACACCTGACCCCAAGAGATCCCTTATTCCCATGGCACTGGGCAGCATGGAAGAACCCAGTTCATCCACGTGCTATTAGGGAATCTGCCCTATTAAGGGATGCTTCTGACAGATCTCCATTAATTTCTTCTCTCTTCCTAAACCTGAGTCAGCCTGTAATTGTTTTGCAATTCACTACTCCAAGAGTAAAGAGGAATACAGGATTAGTGGAAGGATTCTTTCAAATCTCCCCAACCATCAGCATTCCCTTGTCAGAGTTCTTCAGTATCTACAAACAAAATAATCAAGTGGGGTTTTACCAGCCAAACCATGGATATATTAAATGCTTATGGTTCCATCAGTAGTGTTGTGACTGGGAGCAGGTGGGGGGTGAAGTAACAACTGTATACCAGTGCACCCAAACTGCTTCAGTGTTACATCCTGAAGAGCTCCAAACAAAGCAGAAATTTAAAATACTTTCATCTCTGCAGCCTAAAGGACTAAAACAATCCCACTTGCTAGTGAGCTGCCCAACAACAAAGCCACAAACCAAAAATCAACAGCCACCAAAAACCCGACAGACAAAATCATCTGCAAACTGACATTCTATTTTTCAAATACTTTTGCTATTAATGCTAACTTTCCCCACATTCACTGCTTTCAGAGAATGCATCATTTCTAAGATATTTAATACAACTCCCTTTTTGGGTCTTAACTGAAATAAAAGCCATAGCAGTAGACGTTACCCAGACCAACACCCATCTCCACCTAGGGTATAATACGCAACATAAAACCATTCAAAAAGTCTCTCAGTTAATGAACAATCAGCAGTGGCAATTTGCTGAATTTACGTTTTTCAAATCACATTCTTCGTAGGTTTCATTCTTGGGTACAATTACACTGACTTACCACAAAGCAAAGGCTCTGGAACAGAAACTGTTTTGTGAGGAGGGGGATTCAGGAAAGCCTGTTCCTCTCCTTCCAATTTCCCTTCAACTCTGTAGCTGGTACAAAAAATTATCAGCCCACAACCTATTGTTATTCATTCCTAAGGTCACCTTTTGACTTGTACCTTGCATTAGATTTCTCACTTTCAAGTGTAGTAATTTCTGCAGCACTTAGCTGTTTGCCTACCACTTCATCAGACTGCCTCCTACAAAAGGACTTTCTTTTCCAAGTACATCCTTATAGCCCATGTATATTGCACAAGCACCTACTGCAGTGCAATAGGGACTGTAAAGCTGCCAACACACGTTCCTTGCACAGCAAACAAAGCAAGGAGTTAAGACTATGACTCTGAAGTCAGCCCTCATATCACCACACTGCAAGTACTACAGAAGACTAGCTTTTCAAAATAAGACATTTTACAAGTACATTGTCACTATCAGGCAACTGTTCTCCAGGAAGTCATTTGATAAAGTTACATTGGATAACAAAAACTACAGAATTTATCATTTTAGTAAGACATTGTCTAACCCAGGATTAGGCACTCTGCTGTAAGGTTTTTAAGCAAAACCAGTCATACATCTATTACACACCTTAAAAAGCTCTATCTTCAGTGCTGATACATGCAATCCAACTTGATCAATAGGATTGAAGCACAGCAAAATTTCTAATGCATGAATAAAAAGCATCTGAAGTAAATGAATGCTGGGAAACGTTACTTAGATTCAGCAACAAATCCACTGTTAGAAAAGGTTATTTCTTTATCATTATTTGCTATGAATATATTTTGATCAGTATTTGTTTGTTGATCTCCAAACAACTTTGCTTCCCTACAGATTATTCAAAGCGTAGAAAACAATTTCTTATTATGAACCTAATTATTTCTTATTTCTTATTATGAACCTAAGAAAAATTACACCTTGGAATCTCAGCTCTTAGAAAAGGATTTAAAAGCATTCCCCTAAATCTACTACTGTGCTGCCATGTGAAGCAGGCTTTCAGTAATCTCCTGCTATAAAGCAACTTGGAGCAGACTCAGAAGTACAGCCTCTGGGAGCAATCATTAAGGGGGGTAAGGTCTCACTCCACGTAATTAAAGAAACTTATGCACTAGAAAAGCAAGAATGCCAGCCTTTTCACAATCAGGTAGCTCTGCTGCCCTTTTGTCAGGAAAAGTAGTTTCACTACATCACTTCCCAGCCATGCAGCTTCTTGAGGCCTGTCAAAGGCATGAGCAGCTAAGAGTGGTTAGTGAGGGTGACAGGAGAACTTTGCAGGCAAAAGAAAAGTATACCTAACCAGATCCAAGTTCAACCAGATCTCATCATCACGGATGAACATCAAGGCCAGGCTGGATGGGGCTTCGGGCAACCTGGTCTCCTGGGAGGTGTCCTTGCCTGTAGCAGCCAGGTTGGAACAAGATGATCTCTAAGGTCCCTTCCAACCTGAACCATTCTATGAAACTGGCAACAAAACTTTCCTAACAAAACAGCTTCCACCTGTTTCTTCAAGAACACAGGGTTGTACTTCATTGAATGTCCCTACAGGACAGGGCAGGAGCACAGCATGTGAAGCTGATCAAGGAAGCACTGTAAGGGAGCAACTCATTAATGAGCACAAACATCAGCCATCCTATGCTTGAAATACAGGCAGAAGACAAAAGCCATACACAGTCATCAATAGGTTTGAGTGTCCCTGTCCCACTCAGAGAGCTAATAAAAGTGGTGAAAGGGTTTCATACCAGGTACACAGAATTTCTCTTGGCAACATTCATGCATTTATATCACGTACTAAATACTTTATCAGAGCAAGCAACAAGGTGAAAACATTGATGCTGCTAAAGAACCAGCATTAACCTCCTAAGTCACCACACTGCTACACTTGCTATCAAAAACTCTGCCTGCTGAACACTGCATGGGTGCGCATACATTTCCTAGCCCATCTGCCATTTGCTTCTTCCAGGCTGTGTGATCTCACATCTTTTGAGAGAATGCAGGACAGGTTACTCTCTAGTGCTACATCAGCTTCTTACTTACTGTTACAAAGCCATCATTCATCACGAACACATGCGTCAATAATGCCATCTACACCTCAGTAAATTGAAAGCACCACTTCCCAGTAATGCTGCTAAGTACAAACTGGTACAGAGGTAGGCAGCACCTTCCTGCCCTATCCCCCATTCAGCATACATGCACTAGTCATTGTGCAAGTCAAGTAAAAGAAAGAAAAATCAAGTAACAATTCAATCCTAAAAAAATTGCCCAGAAATCTCATGTCAAAATAACCCAAACCACATATGTCGCTCTGCAGGTCACTCACTCAACTCTCCTCTTTCCTTGCACCTCCTAAGGTACAAGGTACATAAAAATGCAGGTCAAGGTTAAAAATGCAGATCACATCTGAAAGCTCAAAGCAGGTTGCAGAACAATGCTAAGTGCAGAGATTTACATGGTATGGAGAACTGCTGATCTACTAAAATGAAGCAGAAAACAAAATGAAGGCTCATTGTATAATTACACTAACATATGGCAATTTACTTGAGAAGAAGGAGGATTAAGTAGTCCTGCAGCACGTAACTTGTATTAAATGGAGGAGAAGAAACATCTGAGGACAAGCAGGAACTACAGTTCAGGTAGCTGAAAAGCAAATGAAGCAAAATAGATTTAGTACTCCCATTAAAAACCACAATCTCCAATAGACTTGTCAAACATTCACCAATTATCACATCTGCATGCAAAAGAAGCCTTTTAAAGTTTTTAACATTTCAAATTCACTGCACCATTGCATTTAGCTTGCAAGCAGAAAACCCTGGCAGCAATACAGAGCAGTGCCACTATGTTTCTCAATGGTTGATCCTGATTCTCCTTCCAAAAGTTACATGTGGGCACACACTGGTGTTTTTTCCAGGTAAGGTTCAGTCCGTGGTTATGCAAATAATTTTTCATCAGCAGAAGATCTTAAGCCTCAGATCTTTCCTCCATTGCTCATTCCCGCTCCACCCTGGGACAGGGGCTGCTTCTTCCCCAAGGCACTAAGCACATCTCTAACGATTCTCTAAACTGGAGCTATGAATTATGCATTTTTTTAAAGGAAACAAAAGACATATGAACCAAAAAGCTTTGGGAATCTGTTTGCAACCTATATTATTTCACCGTTTCAGTTTAGAGAGCTGTCAAACGTATGTCAGTACAATTAACAGTGTCACCTACCAGCAGATGGTGAATGAGAACAGCAAAGACAAGGATAATAATTTCCACCAGATCTACCACCAAGACAGCCAGTCACTTCATATTACGACCTGCTGAAACTCTCTGAATTTTTTCTGGAAGAGACTCCTTAAAACAGCCTAAGGATCATTAAGAGGGGCAAGATTCTCTATTTTACTCTGCAAGGAGTTACTGACTGTAATCCTGGAAGCAGCACAAAATACAGCATTACTGCATGAAGATTTGCAACTAAAGAGCTCTAATAACCATGTGCTTCAAAATAAAGCACCAGGCATCATTCACACCTCACTGCTTTCTTGCATATCTCTTCTATGGGGACTGGTACATACTTGACAATGATCCAGATGCACACACAGCTCTTAGCATAACCAAAGTTTTGATGAACAAATCACAGTCATCAGTGCTGAGCAAAACAAAGAGTCAGCACATTTGGGAAGAGTCCTTCTTTTCTGTTTCTCACACCACCAAGATGTCTCAAAGCCCTTCAACACTCCAAAGGGAACCTCAGCGAGGAAAGTCATCCTCTCTGGTATGCACTGCCACATCCAATTCAGTCCATGCCATTAGAGCCCGCTAACACCACAGCTGTTGGGAGAACATATTCCCACATCGTCAGTGCCAGTTTACTTCAGCCTGGGAACAGCAGCCACTGCCTGACACTGTGCTCTTTTAGCTGACCAACAGTTTCATTCCCTCAGAGTACCTGGATTCAAACAGACTAGAGAAAAGCTGTTATTAGCAGTGGTAAGAAATTTTAGCAGATTTGAGAAATTTCCCGTAATTATGCTACAACATACACCGTCTTCCACATTTCCAAGTGTCCAGCTCACTTCAACATGGTACCTGGGGATACAGAGCTACGAACACAGCTCACAAAAACAGCCTGCAGAAGTTCATTTTGCTTTTCCTTATGAAGTTGCAGTAGGTAAGTAACAAAGGGAATGGGAAGCAAACAGAAATCACGCTGTGATAAAACCACCAAGGTGGAATGACATCTGGGCTGACTGCTTCTTTACAGACAGATCTGCCCCTTTCTACCCAGAGATGTAGCCCAGATTTTCAAAGTGGATCTTCCTTAAAATACAAAGAAAATTACTTGAAGTTTCCTACGCTCATGTTACTAAATATATGATGAAAAGCAGATTAAAACTAGACTCAATTGCAACTTTCATTAAGTGTAAAGTATCTCAATGTTGCATCAGAGCTGCTCTGAGTTTTACACAGCACTGTGGAACAGCTAAGATGACTAACAAAGCAACAACTCCTCTGCAGGTCTGACTTTTATTAGAAGAATTGATTCAAACAATAACCAGATGCTCTAGTTATGTAATGAACTCTTAAGATGTTTCCATGCATATTTTCTACCACAGCAGAGATTTCACCCTAAGTGCCACTTTTTGTTGTTCCACAGAAGAGTGCTTCTGCTCTGCATTCATGCAAACAATCAAATACTGCTTAATACAAGCACCTGAAATAGACTCAACTATGGAATGTTTACACTTGCATAAAAATGCTCTGAGAGCAGCAATGAATGTCCATTGTGCATACTATTAATAAGAGAAAACCCACATCAAGAAATTGAAATCAAGAAATAAAAGCACTGAAGATCCAGCAGATGAAAATTTTTAATACATAGACAGAAGTTACAGACTTATTTATTTATTACTGCAGTTGTCACAACTTCTCTTCCATCTCCTCTCAAAAGTGACCAGAAGAAAGACAAGAGAATCAAGCACAGGCTTTGGGCAGGAGAGGGCATTAAGGATTTTAAAATAAAACAGCTTGCAACAAAGTTAACAAATGTACCTTCGGAACAGAGACTCTTATTGTTCATGTGGCATGCTGCAGTTTGCCATGGTCACTGCTCAAAGGCTTTAGCTTATCTTGGTTGGAATAGCAAGAAGGATCCTCCCTGCCACATGCTTGGTTGGCCTGTCCATTTACCCAATGCTGTTTTGGTCAATGCATCCATGAGTAGGCAAGGCAGCTAGTTCTCCCCAGTACTCCCCTACAGTCACTGTGGAACAGCAAGCTTATCAGCAGCCCCTCATGAATGGTTTGTTCATTCATGTGCTGAATATTTACTATGCAAAGGGACAGTTCAGCAACAGCCAATTGGCTTGGGTCATGTAATCTAGATATTTTAGTATTTAAAGAGGTCTGACACACAGATCTATGTTTTCTCTCCCTCTCTTCTGTCCTTAGGGCTGAAAAACTACTTTGGATATCACAATTGTGTGAGAACTAGGGACTTACGTTTTGTTTTGAAACTTGAAGTTGTTTGCTACTAATGAGTATAGCTGTTGAGAAAGCCTTATTGGATGCGCACACCAGCCAACAACACCAACAGTTCCATCGGCACACAGCTCTCGCAAGAGGTCAAGATCACATCAAGTGCAGCTGCCTTTACAAGAATGTGAACCGGTCACTTACAGGAATTCTAAAAATAACACTTGTGTCTTCAAATTCGGTTTCAATTAGACCATGTTCGTTGGCAACCAATGAAGAGGTGCAGTGGCATAAGACACATCTCACAATAGGGTGACCCAATAACATCTCCATATACAGAAAAGCTAGCACCTGAAGAGACTTGTGATACATTTGTTGCTAGCATTCAGCCATCCTTTTTGAAGCAGAAGTAGAAACAGGCACTCAGGAATGGAGTTGGTAATATTGAACATCCAGAGCAATGTTGTAACCTATTTTCTTTCCATGAAGTAAAACCACTTAAGAAGTCACATGGCCACGTGAGAAGATCAGTACCATTCCTTTGCAAAACTTACCACACAGAATCCAAACCTCCCATCACCCTCATGAAGAGCTTACTCTTAAGAGAAATCATAATTTTCTTTCCTTCACAAAAGATGTTCTGTCATAGGAAACTACCAGAAACGATAACCTTGGATATCCTGGCCTTGTAAAGCACCATGAAGATAACCATGCCATCACCTCCTCAAAACTAAAACAGGAAAAATTGGAAATAAAATTTATGAATGTGCTAAGAGTCCCAAGTGAAATACAGAAGCCATCAGAATGTCTCTGGGTCACATGCAAACATCGATGCATGTCACGCAGCCTTCCAAGAGCAACCTTTCCAACAGCTGTGACTACTTGGTCGGCACAAGGCTGAAAGCCCTGTGGTTCACCCCTTCCTTACTCTGCACAGCTGTAAGGACCAGTAACAGCTGAGGCGGCAGCTACAACAGAGCAACTCCCCCTCTTGGCAGAGCTCAAAAGAGCTCTCTCCAGCCTCCAGCAGCAGCCTGGCTTCACAGACTGCTGCCTTTATGGTCTAGCAGGCCTTGCCACACGACAGGTGGATATGGCTCTGGACTAGAATGCCCTTGGCTGGCTCTTCACTCAGCCACCCTGTTTCACTCTGCCTTCACCTCCAGTTCTTGCACTGAAGGCACAGTCTTACTACACATGCCGGTTATTTCAGGACTTTATATTTTTGTCGTACAGTCTTCCGCAAGATTTTCTAAGTCTCATATACGCCTTCAGTGCAGTTTATTATCAAAGGTGTTGAGACTTTGGAAAGACATAACCCTTGGGGAAGGCAAGAAGCATGCATTATATCCATATTAATGACAAACACGGTTAAAGAATTAGCTCTGCTGGATTCCAAGCCCAAAAGCAGTAACAAACAAAACAAGCTCCATTCCCTAAAACATCCCCTTATTTTATTCATCTTTCTAGGAGGCTCATGATCATACACTGCTACTATTAGCTACCTAACCTTCCCTCAGGAAAGGGACCGAATAAAGTGGTGCAAAACAAAGCTCTGGCAGTGAATCATGGAAGCACATGGACTTACATCCTCACTAACCATTCCCTTCTCAATGCACTGTGAACTGAGAGAAAAGGAAAAAGATCAGAAGAATAGCTATTAAGGCCTGGAACAGCAGCAAGAAATAAATGAAGTATCAAAATGTAAAGATGCAAACAAGCTATTCACCTCCTTACGTACCTGCATGCACAGGTGGAAGATCACCCACCCACAGCAAGCCACAGCCACACAAGCCACACAGCCTGCAGCACACAACCCAGGCACCTGTGATGGATGCCACCACGTGCTACACACTCACTTCTTCACGCATTTCAGAACAAACAGATGAAGTTACAAAAGATACAGCTTTATGTAAGCTGCACCACAGACCAGAGGTCCCTCCACGAGTTATTGAAGCTGTAATGTGGAAGGAAACTGCAGCGTACTCTCAAAGTGAAGAACTCACCTCCTCTGCCACACACTACCTAAAGCTCACAGACACTAAACACACTGGAGGAACAAACTCAGCACCATGCCCCTCAGCCATTCTCATTAGCTGATCAGCCAGTTCAACCATTGCACTAGTTTCTGCTCAGTTTTCTTTTATGGCTCAGAGTAAGACTGAGGAGTACGGATCCCCAAACCACTCTCGCCCTCCCAGCATCAACATTAGCATTGCAACAACTACACCTATTCCTTTTAATGCGGCAACAACAAACACTGGGCTAAAACAAAAACACCAGTAGAATGACAAATTGAAGGCAATAATATTTACTTTAAAAAAAAGAAAAAAAAAAGACTGCCATCCCCCCTTGAGCTACTTCACTAACATAACCATCAGTTCCAGAAGTTCACTCTCAAAGTTCACCCCAAAATCTACATTACTATTACCATTCCAGATAATTCAAAGTAAAACACTCCTATGAATATACATCTGCGTGTTGCTCAGCACGGATGACAAACAAGCTACCACTAGTTACTCAATCAGTTTCTTGTAGCACGTCTGGAACAGGAGCAGATATACTAGTTTCACTAGAGAAGCTATTACAACACAGAAACATAGATACCACTACTGAAGGGTAAATACAGGGTAAATACATCAGGGTGTTGCACAGCTGAGTGAAACACACTGTTGTGCCATTTTGGTCAATGAAGATGTTTTCAAAAACTCCAGCTCTTGCTCCTTCAAAGCCTTCCACCTACAAAAGAACAATGCTTCAGACAGGCAGCAGTCCCCATACAATAGCTGTTTTCTATCATACCAGGGCATTTGTTTCCTAGGAAACATGCGGAAAAAAAAAAGTATCTAGCATGTTAAATATGCAAATAAACTAGGTCACACCAGCCATATTTCACTCAGTGGAGCAAAGAATCCACAACTCATATTTTGGAGCACAGAATTAGTTTTCCAGTAACTGCTCAAAACTAACCAAGCTTTATTTTTCCACAGACACCTCTGAAGTATGCTGCTTTTAAGAACCACCAAGGAAGGGCGTCAGTAAGTGTGAAAATGCACGTTGTTTTAATGCCAAGAAAAAAAATACTCTTAACAAGTGTATTCTAACCAGACAGATATCTGCAAAGCGTACTAAATTCTGAGCAAAGCAAGTCACACCAAACCAAAGCCTGTTATTCCAGTCCAAAACCTTGCCAAATAGTAGGCAAGTTTCCACTATGACAGTCTACAGCCCATAAGAGAGCTAGTCAGAGCAATTGGCTTTTTAACCCCCAGACCAGGCGAAGCCTCACCACAGGAGGATGTTGAGGAAACAGCACAGAGCAAATGACCCTTTTGAACAATTTAGTGTCATGAAGCAGCTGTTTCCCAGGTTTCCTTGAAAAGTGTACAGGATCCAGGGGAGGGTGAGCATGTTAGTCTCAAAGAAAAAAAAAAAAGACACTTGTGTCCTATTTTTTCTTAAGAACCCCTTGAAATCCCACTTCCTTCAAGGGAATTCTAATTTCAGAGAAGAAAAGCAAGGTGCCCAAGCACAAGATAGTATTTTTAATAATTTGTTCTTCATTCCTACACTTGGAATGACATTACAAGAATATGCTAGCTGAGGAGAAGCACATTTATCTATTATTTACAGCACTGGCAGAAGTACCCACAGGCAACATAGGCTAGTACTACTAACCTAAGTCAAGCATCACAAAAATCAAATTCTCTCAGTCAGCCTGTCTGACAGCATGGCAACCTCCTAGCACAATACTAAATGAACAAAGCAGCCTGTGTTGTGGAAGGACCATGCCAGCAAGCCTAAAAACTGTCAGTTGGATCACGCTAGTATCATTTTACAGAATAATGAATTCTACATTACGGCTACACACTCCCTCTCTGACACTGAGCTACTGCTAAAAGAGTCTCTTCAGCTCATATTAGACAGGGAGTTGTAACAGAAGTGCACTGGTCACAGCTGAGAGCAGACTGAATATTGTCTGGAAAAGAAATCTATTTATATTGCTTCTACAGCCCTTGCAAACCGCACCATAACAGCGGGCAAGTACAGTCCCACCAAGTACCTCAGGTACTGCTCCTGATTTTCTAGCCTGCAAGAGACACACCACAAACATCAAAGGCTGGTGCTCTCGTGACTTCTAGATGCCCGTTTTGTTGTCAACGGTATTAAGTAGGAAGAGGATGCAGATACTCAGTCTTCTTCCTCACCTTTAACAGATAACACAAACAAAAGGTACACCAAAAGTTCAGGGAAATTTATTCAGCCAGGGAAGGACAGGAAGGAGCTTTATATAAAAGCCCATCTTCTGAACCCAAAAGAAGTCCAGCAAAACTGGGACACACAAATGCATTCAAGGATGATACAATTTCAGAACCAAAAAAAGAAGTTAGCAACATTATCTGACAGGAATACTACAATTCCTACAATTAGAATTATTATTATTCTCAGTTATCTTTTTGGGTGTCTCACCACAGCTTACACTTTTTCAATCAAAACACCCTTCGTGACACTTACATTTGGGCTGATCATCATCGAGCAGAAATCTATATTCCTTCACATCGCCAAAATCAGCAAAGATGGTGCACAGAAGTTTCTTCGTCCTCTCTATGGTTGGAATTTATTTTTAAAGAGAAAACAAAACAAAACAAAAAAAAACAGCAACAGGCTGTTAAAACAGCAACTCTTCAGATGAACAGCTAAGAAAGACTTATTCAATCCAAGTGCTAGCTGGCAAGTTCACATCAGAGACCTGGCATGGTTTGTTCTGGTTGGAGTGGTGCGGGGTTACCAGAAAAGAGCTACCGGGGACTACAGAAGTATCCTGCCACTGCTCATCTACAAGGATGCTGCATGGATACTTGCTCTCCCACTCATCCTGCTGTAGGTGTCATGGAGATACACGATGCCAGCTTACAGGACTATTCATCCAGCACTTACAAATAGCACTATGCTTACTGAAGATAAGAAGATACATTTTTCACCATGTGTATGTTTATTTACTTTCACGTAACAGTTTACTTACACAATCTTGTCCTCTTGCCTCACCCCCAAGGTTAACTCTCCGTAGCCCTATTAGCATGATAAAAGAGCAAGCAGGAGCAAGTCCCTATCTTGCTACTTCCCTCTCCAAAGCTAAAATCAAGAAATGTTAAAATTTTAATGCAACACAAGTTTGAGGGGAAAAAATAAAGGGGAGGAGGGGCGATTCTTAGGTAAGTTAGGTAAATTTTATTTTTAGGCTTTCACAATGCAAAATATTTACTATGACAAGACGGGATAGCCTATGCATCCATTCAAGAGAGTCACTGGAGTTACTGACATTTGTTCATTGCTTCCAGACCTATGGAAACAGACAAAGAAACCCAGGAACAGCTTTATCCTAAACACCATTTCGATCCATTTAGTGGATCACCCCAACTGAGCCAGGAGTCACCAGCCCCTCCCCAGCTAACCTTGCAGCAGGGTCGTTCTACAGTGAGCAGTGGTTACTGAATATAAATTTCAATCACCATAAAAAGTGAAAAAAAAGAAGAAAAAAAGTGAAAAAGAAGGTACAGTGAAAGAATTCCCCCCCCACACACTTTTTAAAATTAATTATACAGTTCACCCAAGGGACTCAGTGGGGAAAAAAGAAGCACGTTTCCCACTGGCCTTGGAAGACTATTCACCTCAGTGTCAAGTTTTTTAGAAGTGGACTTTTTGATCTTCTGTGTCTGTCACCATTAATACCACACTGGAAACCGAAAAAAGAAGTGTGAACGTTAACCCTGCTTCTTTTGCACAGACCTGAGTACTGCATTAGGCATCAGTGAAGATGTTCCAGACAGCTAATATTTATGTGGGGGAATGGAAACTAGGCCCCAAGAAGCAGCTACCCCATTAGCAAGCAGCCTGGCAAGGCCACCGTTTCATTAAGCAGCAAGGAAGCAGTTAAAGCACTCAGCAGTTGATTCCAGAGGTATTTTGTTCAAAGACATTAAAATAAATTTGATTACAAACGCAGTAATGGCATTTTATTCTTGTTAAGTCAAATCGGTAGACAGAACAGCAATTCCATGGCTGGTCCCCTGATTATTTCCAAATATTACTGCATGCTTATACAATTTCCATAACTACCGTGACTGTGGTTAAAGAAAAAAGTAAAAACAGTGAAAGTTTTCAAAGAGTATCTAAATCATTTAGAAACCCATGATTAACATGCAACATGGACTCAGTGTGCTATATTATCAATGAGAAATTTTTATCAGCTTCCATCCGTCTGAAGTCATTTTTGGTGATGGTTACAGCTTCTGTTCCTCTTGTAAAGTTTTACCCAATTCTTCTTCCTCTGAACTAGACCTTTGCAAATTAGGACCCTTCTTCCACAGTGCACAAAGGCAGTGCCAGTGATTTCTAGTAAGGTCTTCTAAGTGCTTGAAGCCTATCCTTGTCCATCTCAACCCTAATTAAGTCTTTACAATAAATAAAATAAATATGATGCCACACTCAGCTTCATTAAAGTTCTGGACAAATGCTGTCACCATGTTACTCCCTTCATGTATGACCTAGAGCAAGGCACCCCGATATACAAGTATATCGAACCAAAGAACATCTACTACGTCAGAGGCGTACAGGGTAAAAATAAATCTAAAAAGAGCCCCACCTCCTGCCAAAAACCCACATACACAGCTTGGCCAGGATGTCCACATAACCAATTGTGCAGTGTTTCGCCCCACCACCAAGCAGCTCCTCCTCTGCCCTCTGGGAGTCAGAGACACCCTGTACGAACAGTGTAAGACACCAAGCTTTAAGAAAATACAACCCGTCAGAGAAAACACCCCACTCACTGCTGTGCCTTCAGTCACATGCACACAATGGCAATCTAATGATTCTGCTGCTTCTAAAACTCTGTATGCCCTCGCAGGAAGAAGGGGACAGAAATTTGCCCTGTATCTTCAACAGCCGAAAAAAGAACAGAAATAGTCTCTTTTTTTCCTTGAAATTATGAACAGGAAAAAGCATTTGAGCTTCTGATGAAACCCACGTTGAAATTCTTTTTTCTACAAACAACTCAGTTACTCAAGTACATAAAACATTTGGAGTGACTGGACTGTTGCACTACTCAGCCCAGCAGCAAAAGACAGTGACTGATACAAATGTAGAGGAAATCCTTGAGAAAAAAAAAGAAGTCAAGTGAAGATGATGTAGAAAGTCTGATCTGCCATTGCAGTGTCAGCCAAGAGTGGCCACAGGAGACCTTTGTATTTTAATTTATGCTCTCTCAGTCAGGCTGAGGAGCAGCAGCTGCTGCAGCGAGCAGCAGAGAGCGCGTGGCTGTCAGCAGAGCAGACAGCAGGGCAGTCCTTATGCCCGCTACCCTGTGGAGAGAAGAAAGATAGCAGGAAAAGATTTCCCCAGCAGGGACCCCTCACTGCAAAAACAGATTTTGGCTGGCAAGAGCAAAAGCTGTCCTCTTCAACATGCCTCAGCAGAGTTGGTAGGAAGCAGAAGTAGAAAAACAGAACCAGGAAAAAAAAGAAATATAACATCTTAAAGTATACTGCTTACTTTGGATTATACCAATGCTAGTAGGAACCACATGTTCCAGCAATTACACCTTTGGGATTATACCTAATCCCAAGCATTAAATCTAGCTTGCAGGGTGGGTTTGTTTCTCATTCAATAGAATCTATCACATTGAAGAGCAGGGTATGATACAAAACACAGTTATGCAACAAGCTCCAAGGGTGGAGATGAAACAAAAAAAAAAAAAAAAAAAAAAGAAAAGAAAAAAAGAAATCCCCATACTCCAAAACTTCAAAAAACAAAAAACAAACCCTGCCAGCCAAACTAAATAACGTGCTTTTGAATGCTGAGCCTCAGTGTTTTGTTCTATTGTCCAAGTTTTCATTGAAGTACTTCTAAAATAGATTCCCATGCAGCAAATAAAACAGATTTCAGGATGAACAGCTTCCAAACTGTTTTCTCAGGCCTATACTTCTAAGTAAAAACTTCCTACAGAAACAGGAATTTAGATTGAAGTATGATTTACCTGGAAATCCAGTTCCCACCATGGACCTGGGAACAAGGACTTTCAAAAGCGCTCAACTCTCAATAAAAAAAAAAAAAGACATAACACTCCGTGAGCTTATTTATTTTCTCCAAGGCTAGTAAACTAGCTTAAATCTGAAGTGCACCTTCTGCCTCTTCAGCCTAGCTTTAAAGGACCTGATTTTTTGGGGCAGAAGCATACCATCAGGTCATCTAGTCCTTGCCTATCTCATCTTCTCTTTGTTCAGCCAGACAGAAGTAATCATCCATGCCACTTCCATTCTTTCTTCCCTCCCACAAATATTATGCAAGTAAACAAGGAAAATCTCACCTATTTACACCAGATGTCAAGTGCTAGGGTATAGGGCAAGATGACTTCTATAATTTGTCTCGATTAAAGAGCACACTTGTGCTACCTTGCAGCCTTTGGGATGTCGTGCCTATACAACACTGATGACTTCACTGTCCCTTCTGACCGCCAACTTACCTTATGCAACACCTCGATATCATACTCAGCACAACTCTGCTTCACAGACAGCCTAGGCGGCACTCTACAAAAGCCACACGTTTGCTACAGACCTCCTCAAGGTGCAGACGAGGCATGGGCTTTCCACTTTTGTCAGAATCCCTGTACCACAACTATCAGGCAGCAAAGATGCTGTTCAGGACTCACTGATTGCTAACTAACAGCAGCTAACACAACGACTGAGAAAAAAGGCAAACTTCAACCACAAACACAGCTATGTTCCTCCCACCCGAGGAGACATATTAAAATCAAAATAGCTTCTATCTAAAGCTTCTGCTTCAGAAAGGTAGACCTAAGCCAGACCATAATGGATCATAATGCACAGGTTTAAACGAGACACTAAGAACAGGCAAGTTCAAAACAGTGCTGAAGAAAGAAAATTTGTACCATCTAAACAAGACCGCAACACAGATGCTGGCAGATCTGCAGAACAGCCAAAGTGCTTAACTAAACTGACAGCCAACTACCTATTAGTTTTCCTTCCAAAACAACGGCTAGGTGCTCTGGTTGAGCTTTAACATAGTAACACTAGGGAGTCTTCCAAGTAGTACTGAAAGAAGGGAATAAGCTGGTGCCTCCCTGAGAATACCCTTCATTCACTTGTCCATCACAAAACTCTCATCCTTCACCATACTGTTTCATTATTTAGTAAGAACCCACTGTAACCAATGACAGAATAAAATAACAACTTTGGTGGTGTAAGCCTGCTTGTTTCTTCCTTTTCATGAGCAAGGCAACAAGCAGACGGAAGGGGACAGAACTGTGGGTAATTACAAACCTACATTAAAAACTGCCAACAGAAAAACTGTTTATTACCACGGCATAAGAGCAGGTACTACATATACTGCAGTTAAACTTACCCCAGGCTGCAAATGGTTAATTCACAACAACTGGAGGAGCTGTGTAAAGATCCAACTAGGTCACCATCTGAGGACTTAGAACTCTTCCTCTTTTTCATCTGTGACATCCAGCTGCAGTTTCCTTGGACTGGTACACTTACTTGGCTTTACACGCCTCCAACATCTGTAATTCAACCATCTGAACTACTGAAAAGGAAAGCATCCAAAATTCTTTTCTCAGTGGTATTGTGTGGAAAAGCCAGGGCTGAGAGAAAAGGTGTTTCAAGTCACATTTTTCAGATGCAGGACTTTCACTGCACTTTCAAAAAAGCCAGGCAGATGAACATGCCAGTTAATAGACTACAATCTGCAGAATGCTCTATTACATGCTTGTTGGTTCCATCTCTCCCTAAAGCAAGCCAAGCCCAACAGAAAAAACAAATAATTGAATGTCAAGTATTTCACAAAGTTAAGAGATTTAAGGTACAACTGGACAAATTCCCAAAGTATTTGTTATCTAGGGATACCAAATACAAATATCCTAACTCTGGCTATGAAAGGCTGAGGATTCACAGTATATTCCCTAGAAACTATCGCTACCTACCTGCCTTGTTCTAACACTTTTCACCAAGTATCTACCAGTGGCCACTCTTCAAAGTTCCTTTCAGTATCATGAAATGCTTCAGTCTAACTGTAACAGTAGAACGCAGGGAGGCAAGAAGTGAAACTTGACTAGGACACCTCACAGCAAGATCACCCATAAAAAGCTTCAAAACAACCGTTCTGTTCAGCCTTGTACAAGTTTTCATTCTTACATTTTATCCTAATTCAAGAATTTTCCCTTTATTTTAAATGCAAAACGCCCCTTTTTGAAGGCAAAACATTGATTAATAGTTGTAACTATATCTGAATTGAAATGAATGTATCTTTCTTCTATATATTCTTATTAAAGTAGCATAACGCCGAAAATTTCAAAGTCATCTTTAATAAAGCACACCAAATGACTCCCAATACTCACTTTGAAACTTAGCTGTTACTCTTCTTGCTCCTAGTTCACCAACAAAAACAAATTGTTACGAACGCTTCACAAACACCACTTTCATAACCCCACCCTGTTCTCACTCCGAACACTGAGAGTTTGTTTTGAAATTTCACAACGGTTCACAGAGTCCGTGAAGCCTGAACTTCTGTCACTATCTCAGGGTAAGCCAGAAAGTAGGATTTGTGTAAGACACACATTCACCCCAAAGCTCAAGAAAGAAAGAAGCGCACCTTCACCAGCCTTCAGTAAAGTACACTGAAATACCATTCCAGGCACACCCATAGTAGGTTAAGCCAGATATCTTTAACTCCATTAATGGTTTCATTTCCAGACCAGCATCTCCCGTAGTAACTGCAGCCCTTCAGATTTCAACATATCTTTCGCTACTGAGGCTCTCCTAACTCAGCCTAGGATTGGTCAAATGCATTACTGCTAAATTCAGACTTCAGCGTTGAAGATCTTAAGAACAACAGGGAAATCACAACACGTCCACAGACTGAACAGCTAATTAAGGTGAAATATTTTCACAGAGCAGGACATTGTTTTTCAGGTAACATAGTGATAGGACAAGGAGTAACAGTTTTAAAATAGAAGAGGTTAGATTTAGATTAGACATGAGAAAGAAATTCTTCTCTGTGAGAGCAGTGCAGCACTGGAACAGGCTGCCCAGAAAAGCTATGGGTGACCCATCCCTGGGGGTAGGAGGCCAGGCTGGATGGCACTTTGGGCAACCAGATCCAGTGGGTGGCAACCCCCCAACGTGGCAGGGGGGTTGGAACTTCGTGATCTTTAAGGTCCCTTCCAACACAAACTGTTCTGTGATTCTATGATTGTTCAGTTTACAGTGCTTTTTCAGATGTTGGCCTGTCCATACAAATTACCAATTACGCCAAATATGCATTGCAGGGTCAGTGTTTGACATGAACAATACTCACACAAAACCACACAGCTTTTACTCTATCTAGGCAGTTAAACCAGCTGGTGGTTTCAGCAGCAAAATGGCTCATCGACTCCCAGTGGTCCCATCCTCACCCTAACAGGCATGTTTTCCTCCCATCTCACACTTCACTAGCCCCTCAGCTGGTTTATGAAGCCGTATCCTACACTGCACACAAACTGTTTAAGCTGTTTTTGTTGGCAAAGACACCATCTTAACTGCCCTCTTCCATAAAAATGTAAGACCGCCAAGCTACCTTTGCATTGGAGGGGACTCCAGCTGGAAATTAAAATATTCCAAAAGTTGTCTCTGATTATCATTTCTTTCTTACAACTCAGAACAGTCCATTAATATTTAAATACCTAGAACACTTTTTTTTTTTTTTTAAATAAGTTGTCAACACACCCAAAGTTAACAGAATCAAAACCACACAACTGATCTTCACAGGAACATTTTTTCAATTCCTTACCATTAAAACTTATCGTCAGCTTGTTTAATAGAGTTGTTGGTGCACTGATATATTGCTCCTTCACACAAGAGCAGGACTCTTTCCCTTAGGGAGCTCCCTCACACCAGACCTAGTCAAAAGGCAAGGCTCAGCACATCTCTAAAACCTCGGAGCAATTTTTGGATCTGTGGGTTAACGTTACATTTGAAGATGCCTGACACCAGCAGATTAAGGATTCAATGCAGCAGCCCAAGTAAGTTCTTGATCTCCCTTGGTGGTATGATCAGTTTAAAAGGAGGGAATGCTAATGTTGACTTTTTTTTTTTTAAGACTATCAATTAGAATCAGCTTTATACTTCTTTAAAGCTTTCCTCAAACGCAAAAAGAAAGGCTGGTTTTCTTGTTTTTGTTGTTCTCCGAGTTTTTATTTTTAGTAGTATTGAAACTATTGCTATGAGTACGCACTATGACTATCTACGGACACTGCATTACCACAATCTACTGTACAATCTAATAGTAGATTGCATCAATAGATGCAAAATTCATCAAGTTTTGCATTTAGATATTCTTTTTCCTTCTATCAATCATCTAAACGCAAACAAAACCAGTCTGAGATGTTCAGTTTTCATTCAACTATAAACTGGTCTTCAGAATTGATTTATATACGTAGCTACTTTTATGCTTTGTTTACAGAAATTCTTTTATCTGCCACATGAGCTTACTCAGTAAGACACCATTAGCAGTAATGGAACATATTTCATGCAGAAGCCATTATCTTTAGCCTAAGATGTTGTTAAAGTTCAGAAGCCATTAATAAAATGTGGTGATTTCTTATGTGGCTAATGGTAGACCACATAAGTCGTGGTACTTAACAGATGGGCATTAGCAGCTCCATTGGACACAGATTTACCATGAAGTTGCTGCTATTACATACATGCTCAGCAAAAGCCCAATTCAGTACTCAATACTGTGCTGGGAATCACTAGTTGCAAAAAACAACAGTCGTGACTGACTTGCTGTCCAGAGCAGCAGGAAGAAACACAGCCTACAGAAACCAGAGCTGCATGATAGCTCAGCATGCATAAAGCTATTTCATACAAGCATGCAACCCCTTCAAAACTAGAGAACACAGTCAACACAGTCTCCTTCAACAGTTGTTCTCCCAGCACTACAGGGATTAGATTCACATGAAGCTCTTATTATTGAGGGGAAGCTTTCATTTAAAGCATCAGAATGGTCAGATGGAGACTTACTCCAAGACACAAGCCAGCAGAAATAGCTGTCAGGCTCCACTGTTCTTGCCAGAGTTTTTGGTTACATTAAGTATATGACCCATTCTACCAGCTCCTTAGGCAGACTGAGGTAGTGGTTCTAGCTCTTTCCAGAATCTTCAGTGTGTCATTTGGAGGCCCTCTTGCAGCTTTCCTCCCACCTCCCTCTTTCTTATTTCCTCTTTCTTCTTCTCTCTTTCACTTTTTTTTTTTTAAACATAATGCTTGAAAACCAAAGGTCTAATTATGCAGCTGCCACCAAGTGATTCCTATTGAAGTCCACAGGAGCTGCTCTTATTCAGAGGACAAGGCCCCACGTATTTACAGTGCTGAAAGCCTTTGTATTCTACACCCTAAGTGGATGAAGGCAAGCTTCGCAGGGGGCTCATTCAAAATTAATGCTACATCAGGAAGTGGATGAGGGAAAGGGAAGGCACTTAATAATTGATCCATGGTTTGTTTTCTGTGAATTCTGAAATGTCTTCATGTACGTTTGTTTTGGTTTCTCTTTTTGTGTTTGGGTTTTTTTTTCCAAGCTAGAGAATTTTTAAAATAGAATAAAGTCCTATTAACAAAACAGAGTGAAATAATGAGAGAGATCCCTTAGTGGCACTACGATACCAGTAAATGCAGAAGAACATCTACTCTGAAGGCAACGTGGAGGTCGAATAGAGCAAAAGACAGGTTTTACTCAGGCAGAACACAACTACCTTACAACTTCTAGAAGATTATATTCTCAAAGTTAAATACCTCCTGCTTTATGAACAAGACGTGGTGCGTTCCACACCCCTGCTCTTCCAGCGCAAAGTTACACGTCCAACTTCTCCCCACCACCCTTCCATGTGTAAGTTCAAACCCACCCCATAACGAAGACAAAGCCTGTCCTTCCAGCTTGCAAACACCTCCAAACTCCTGAAGCTAGGAGTCTAAATGCACTTACACAAAAATCTGACACCACAGCTACAACATTGTTCTACCCTGCTCTATAAATGCAGTCTGCAGGCATTTTAAGAACAGGATACGCTGGCAGATTGCTACAAGGTGGCCTTCTAGACCAAATGAAAATCTGACCCTCACACACTAAGACCTAAGTAAGTAGCAGTACTCACTGAAGCTCTGACAGCTCTGTATAGATGAAAAAGAAGAAAAAAAAGAAAAAAGATTTACACCAATTCTCAAACTACTTTGGACTTTATAGGATGCTTCTAAGAGGTACAGCAGCAGCAAACAGCCTCTTTTCATTTCAGTCCTTTACTGAACAAGTAACAAAAATCGCTGAGACCCTGAGCTTCACAGCCTTCCATGTGGTTCAGAAAGAAGACACAGTGTGTCTCTCAAATCTTTGCTGTCTTACAGTCTCTGCCACAGCCCCATCCATCCTACCTCACCTGATTCTACCTAGCTCACTCCTGCAGCAATTGTTCACAAAGCTAAAATGTAAATTCTTTACATCCGAGACAGAGTTCGTCACGTAAGAACAAGTGTCTTACATAAGGATACCAAAAAAGCCGGTGCTATCTGTTACTTCTTGCCACTTTCCTGTTGACTCCAGGTGGGACCAAGTAACAGCCAGCGAGCTGCACCCATACTAAGGTCTCTCAGAGCACTGGAGTGACCACCCAGAGGCTTCCGTGGGCTAGCTGAGAGCACAGAACCCACCTGAGCTCTGGGTTCCAGAATAAAGGAGTAAGAATGGGCACAAACAAACTGAGGAATGAAACAGTAAGAACAGCCTCCGACTGCAAGCTGGAGAGGATCACAAGCTGAAAGGAGGGCAAAAACAACAAAAATCTGGTATTCACAAGAGGCTTGGTAATTTATCCACGAAGTAATCAGCAGCTGCTAATAAGCAAACTGCAAGTAATGGTGAAGTCGAGTACATCATCAATGTTATTTATTAGGCATGGCATTTAAAATATTGATAGAATACTGGATTAGCACCCCTGCAGCACAGCTGATAGGGTCATGCATCTCTGGGGGACAGGAGAGTACCCCAAAAGAAAAGAGGAACGGCCCGACGGGAGCTGCAACTTACCTACCACAGTGGCAAGAACCCTTCAGTATCTCTCATCAAAACTGGTATCGGCTTTCTTTAATATACAAAGCTATTAACTGTGTCCGTTCAGGAGCTACTGCCTGGGATGGGAGAGGTTTAGGAAAAGAGAAAAGCAGACTCCAGCAAGGATGTAAATCACATAAAAATGTAATGCCTTCTATCTCTAAGTCAAACACACCAGTTACTAGCATGGAAAAAAGATTTTGCACAATGAAGTCTTGATTCAGATGTAACCACGAACCTCTAGCCTACTCAGGCAGGGGTTTTGTCTGTCTTCAAAATAACAGGACGTACTTGAAGAGGAGTAAGAATGCTCACAAAGGAAGGAAAGCACTGCCTTTAAACCACCCTCAGCTCTGTGCGGCTGAAGCAGGAACATCACTGGTAACCACATCAGAGCTTTCAGGAGCAGCAGGACAGTGGAATGGAGTTAGTGGAAGATCAGTGCAAGAGGTTCTTCTTTCCACGTAACAGCAGTTAGATGGGTTTCCAGTCTCTTCACGTGCTGCTTTCAGGCACATAGGTCAATAAATTTCTTCTCTCGAAAGTCAAGGCTTTTTTTCTCCCTATATATACTGTTATTCTCCATATAAGATTTGTGTGCATATGTATCCATCCATACCTTGCTACATGTTCACTAAATACAAATGTACTTCCTACCAGCAAACACTTAGTAGCCTGTTTGCAACAAAGCCATCAAAAAGGACACTCAGAAATGGATAATCACACTAAACACTCCCTGCTCTTCAGAGAGCAGATCATTTGCCACTCCCTTCGAGGAGACCACTCCAATGAAGTACCTTATTACAGAGCGGCACGGTGTTTGGAATAATGCTTACGGGAAGGAAAAGAAATCGGAGAAGTATGTAATGGAGCTGTGCACTTGCACTGCAGTTCAAATTACGTTCACATCACAGACAGGAAAACAGACTGCAGCAGAAGACATGCAATTCAATGGGAGGGAAGCACAGAGAACCTGTTCTCAGAAAGATAAATGCACTCCCTATGCAAGTGTACACAAAACAAAGGTGTCCAACAGGGAAAACCTGTGCTGCGGGCTCTGACAAAACGACAGCTAGCAGGCGAATCTGCGAGGAGAGCCACCCCTTACCCTGCTGCTGCATCTTTGCTTGGGGCACCAAAGCGTGGTTGAATGAACCTGCCCTCTTGATGTAGAGAACGAGTCCTGATGCAAAATAATGTTCTGCATCATGGAAGATTTGCACCTAAATTAAAGTCAATTAAGCTGGGCTCTCATTAAGGGTAAGCCACTAACGCTGGGAAACACCCAGTTTCCTAGGCTGAACTACTGCAAGTATCCTTGCAGTCTGATTTGTACCACACTCATTACCCTGTAACACTAGGACAAACTGCTGGGCCTACAACAGTAGACAAACACAGGTTTTAACTCCTTAACACCACAGGCAGCAGAACAGAAGCCCCTATGAACCCAAAATATCTGATATATCTAAATGCATCTAGTCTCCCTTCACTTCGTTCTTTGAATACAATACCACAAAAAAGCACCGAACACTTTTAGGCATAATTTTACTTGCCCATTGAGAATACAAGAATAATAAGAACATATTTAGGCAAAAGCTGCTGCTGTCCTTTGATTTTTGTGCAAGCAGTCTCGCTGTTGAGAAAACCAGACAATAACAGGTACAAAAATAGGTAGACAAACAGTTTTCATAATACACATTTGCCTTGTTGCAAAAAGGAGGCTAAAAGCCCTCCATCACCACACATCAGGAACTTTGCTTGAAATGATTTTCAATATTATTTGATGTAATGGAGCCTTCACTAGGAGCAGAGGGATTTTCAAGGCCTGGAAGAGGCATATTGATTTTTCCCAGTTCTGTGGGAAATTGACAGTTCATTCATAAGATCCTCTGTGTGTGCTGAAATGCTTATTCTAAATGTTGTCCAGAGGAAAGCAACTGGAAAGTTGAAACATTAGCTGAAGGTGGAGATTGATGTGTATTAAGATAAATACTACTACTGCCATTTGCCTCATTTGTTTCACACAGCTGAAGGAGCGGGATCTGACTGTTCTGAGCATCTCCACCAGTTAGGCCATCTGGAGGTTATGTGAGATCACACTGAGTCAGTTTGATACCAAATCAAGCTCCCTTGACTGCAAACCCCGATGTGTCAGCGACATTTTTAAATGTGAGCTTACGCAAGGGGAAGGAAGATGGCTGTAGATCTGGGTTACAGACGCAGCCACGCAGAGCACTGAGCCAACAGTGACACCCACCCCAACCCACCCTTCTACCTGTACAAAGCCCTGCTGAAATCAGTGGAAACCCACATCAACAGTGAGCCAACAGGGAGAGTATTTTTTGGCAGGAGCAGCAGCAGAATCACAAGAAATGGGATGTTTTCCAAGCTCACACAACAGCACAATAGAAAATAAATTAGGCCTCAAACCAGTAAAGAAAAATCTATGTTTCCCTGGATCTTGCAATGTAAAACTGCACTATAATGCAATTCAGTACTTTGCTTAAATAAATACAACAATCTTCAAGAATAAATAAACAAAAGCAACAATCTTCTTTTTCAGCTTAATTCTTTCTTGCATTGCAACAGTATTTTCTAAGTTTTAACGGGAAAAAAAAAGATGGAAAATGGTGCAAGATTACAAAGTCCATAAGAAACGCTAAGTCATGGTTTTAGAAGAGTTAAAGCCAATTTCCTTTGCTGAAAGGAACTTCAATGGTTAATGATGACAGTCACTTCTGGGTCACCACTAACAGAGCTGGATTACCTCATGAGTTGCTCAGCTCTTTGCTCCTGCCTACATCAATAAAACAATTACAGTCCTGTCGACAGGCTACCAGCCATGTATTTGAGAAATGTGCTGCATATTTTGGGCAATGCAAGTATGAAGGCTGAACTTATCCTGTAGCATTACACATAGGACTGAAATTCGCTGCCTGGCAGAATTAGGTCACAATATTTCTTTGGGTGAAGAATATTCACTCACCTCCCATTTTAACCGGAAGCAAAACAATATTCTAAATTCTCATAGCTGATCCTCGCTGGTTACTGCCCTCGGTTCATGCAGTAGGAACTGCTGAGGTACCTATGGTAAGCATTCAATAACACATCAGATTCTTGCTCCAAACTTGTAAGTTGCAGTGACCTTGGTGTCAAAAACATCTTATAATGCTTTATATACAAAAAATTTATTTGTACCAAAGAGACTTGAAAGAAAGCATCCTGGAAGCGTTTCACTAATTGTAACCCAAGTTTCTTATCCCCTACTAATCACTATTGCATTGCACAGAGTTTATGGAGTAAGGAATAGATGAAATTTTGCTAAAAAATACTTCAGGATTATTGTAATCTACGGAACCATGTCCGAGAGAGTGTTGAGGAACCTGATTACATAGTTTGAAACTCCTCTCCACTTGAGAGGATAGAGATGTTCCTTGTACTTTTCTTCTTTCCACTCCCCACTAAGGCAAAAAAAAAAAAAAAAATCCATTTGAAAACTAACTCTGCATCTATTGCAATCCCTGATATAAGGTTCTAGTTGGTGGGGTTTGGGTTTTTGTTTTTTGGTTGGTTTGTTTTGGGTTTTTTTCTTTCCAAAAATACATTCTCTGCATTCCCATTTGGAAGGGGCACACGAGACCCACTTTCTTCCACAGTGTAGTTGGTGCTTGCTTTCCCTGTGTGCCTTTGTAGCATGTGGAGTAGCTGAGTATGTACATCCACGATAAATACATTACAGAGTCTCTCAATCACAAAAAGGCCATCGTAGTGAGTTAGGGTAGTATGTATACTTTCAAATTCAGTGGTCTGGAGGACAGATCTTCTGCCTTTGTTAGAAAAACACTATGAACCGTTCCACTTGCTGAACTACTCTGCTGGGGCTGCTCATACTCAGGCTGTTGCTCACATGCATCAGATTTTCCCTGACTGGGAGACTAAAGATGCAAAATGTATTCTTGATACACTGCAACAGATGTGCCATCAGGTGAAACCTGCCAGTCGAGGTGGGAGTATAGTAAATCAATTTACCAAATTCACCTCCACAGCAGAATTACGTAACCTGCATTTAATAGTTCCAATAACGTTAAGTATGTTGAAATTGAACAGAGTAAGTTGCACAATTAACCACAATCAGTGCTTCTTCTCTGGTTCTTAGTCTTGTGTTCCTATGCTTGTTCAAACTTTTGCAAATTCCAACCATTAAATAGCTTAAAACAATAACATATTTACAAACATCCAGTTTGGGCAACACAAATACTTAGGAAGAAAGAAACAGCTTCATCCAGGTTCCTCATCTTTTTGAATAATCAATGATACAGCCTGTCACAAAGTTACTAGGGAAGGCTGGGCAACAAAAATTTTTATTCCAAGAATGATTTCTGCAAATCTGAAGCAAGTCCACTGGAACCAGTAGAGTTATTCTACTTTTGTATGCATTTAAAAGACTGAGGCTGTGTCTGCTCAAAGACATACTGAGGAATTCAGAGCTCCCAAACTCACAACAATGCATCTATTTTATCAGTATGTACAATGTACATTGCTGCCCTTCAACGTTACAAAACAGTTCTACATTTTCTCCGGACAAGCACTGTTTTGTTTCTGGCAGGACCATTTGTGAAATGCTCTCCTCTGTGTTATTAAGAAATTTTAAAATAATAATAATGATTTCATCATAAAAGGGGGGGGAGGGGAAGGTGATCAGAATGCCATTCACTTCCACTGCAAGAGCATCTCCCCAGTGCAAACTGATAAAGATCAAACGTTGCAGAATGCATTTGAAGACTGCACAGAACAAGCCTTATGTGGATTTATTTTTTATTTTTTTTTTTAAACCAACATGGCAAAGGAAAATTACATAACAAAAACTTCCTTCACAGATGTCTGAAAAGTAGCTGGCATGACAAAACGATCTCCCCCTCTGAAAACAAACTACCAACAACGTACAAAATTTAATAGACAGTCTATTTGTTGTCCCTCAAAGGTCAGCGCACTTTTCCAACACTTTTCCCACAACACACTTACATAACCTTATTCAATTTTCTTACTGCTATCTTCTTGTAATTCAGAAGACTATTTAGACTCCCATACGGTTACCCTCAGAACCAGGAGATGTCAAGCAAATTAAAACACAAATTATGCCTTGTAACATTCTGATGTTTCATAACGGCACGATATCTCAGTACGTAAAGTGAATCACCAGACAAAGTAAAGGCTGCTGCCTGAGGTGCCAACGCTTTCTCTCCCGTTAGGTTAGGGTCAGCGAACTCCAGCTGACACCGAAATTCCAAGTTAAATAAAAGTATATTTTCATAGTTTCCATCAAACGCAGTAAAGCACACAGAGGAATTTAAAACACTTCTTAGAATTCTAAGTCAGCTTAAAACTCTCTTGCAGAAGTAGAAAGGTAAGAATGGGAAATGGCTCTTGCCCTTCCAGAAGCACGATGAGCTACTTTTACTTTTTGCATTACACCTTTGACACGGTAGACTAAATGGGGTGGGGGAGATATAGCTTCCTTGCTTTGACTACATAAAATTGTCTTCTGTTAACTTGTGCTACACATGCAGCTCTCACCTAGCTCAGAATACATTACAATTTACCTCAACAAAGGTTCACAAAAACACTGACTATTCCACAGCCTAGAAAGGTACAAACACCATGCGGTCCTTTCACACAGGCACTGTGCTGGCCAAGTTAAAGCGCAGGCGTGTGCCCTAATGAACAAACAGCAGAATGACAGCCGAGCAACTGAAAGGGAAGCACAATACTCAATTCTAACCTTACGCTTAGATATATTTGTGCCTATTTGGTATCAGTTCCTAAAGTTTGCCTTGGCAAGCGCCAAGCAGGCACTTCCACAAGAGCACTGCAATCCCAAAGTGCTCTGAACAGGCACTTTCAGCATATTTACTTACTTTAGTGCTGGATACCAAAAAAAGAAATTAAACTGGCAAGCATACCTAGAACATTAATTATGCACAGGCTCAGAGGATAACGTTCTCTTCTAAAACAGAATGAGACGCCGAGACAAGGGCAAGTTGCCTGCGGTGGAGGAAGACCATCTTCAGAAGAGCATCATGTCACCTTTCCTTCAGTCACAGCTACAGACATAGCACTAGTGTGCAACTTTCCACATCCATTATTCCAACAATTCAGCTGTGTTTTTTTACGGAAATAACAGACTAGCACAAAATAAAACAAAAAAAAACTCAGAAAAAGATCTGATAATTTATTTTGCCTACATACTAAAGCATATGAAGCCTCCAAATTTTGTGCTTTTTGTAACATGTTCAGTTTAACTAGCATGTACAATCATTCCCCACATCATTTCAATAGATCTATAATATTCCTTTATTCAAAGCACTGACAATTTTCTTGTCAAAACCATTACTCTTCCAACTCAGTTCTCTTTATTTTTAGTCCATTGTTTTAGGATGCATAATAAAGACCATTTTTTCCATTTGTTTATATTAAAATTTTAAAAGGTTGTGTTAAAGCCTGCATCTAAGAAAGCTTGAGAATTTTTAACAAAGGTGTTGTACATACCTAAGTGTCTGCAAGATCCCAGGAGAGCACCACGGGGATAATACGATGACCTCTTTATCATTTCAATCTATTTATAAGGACTGCATTAGTGGCTATTTTTGATGATCACTTTCTGCGAACAGCCAACCAAGCCTGCAATTTTCATTTACAGCTTTCCTGGCCCAGTTTTGCGATAGAATATTAAACATTTCCCTATTAATTCAATAAAACCTTGAAAATGTATTCTGCGAGAGATACTGCCTCACTTCCCATCATGGCAACAAATGAAGCTCCCTCATAAAAAGATAACAATATGCTGGAGAAATGAATGAACTCAAATATTTAAGTGCTTTTTCGACATGGGCCTCATGAAGTTCAGCCAAGGACAGCAGACAGTGAGCATTTTGCAGCACAGGTAATCCGCAAGCAAGGGCCACCCAGCAAGCAAATGGCAGAGTGGGCGATGCGCTCTGGCTGTGGGATTAGCGCTCCAGCAGCACACAGCCGCGTGGCCCTGTGGGATCTGCTGTAACCCGCTCTGCTGCACCACGCAAAAGCTGTGCGTGCCAGCCTCAACAAAGCGGGAATAAGAAAACTACTGGCCACAGAGTGCCAAGAAGATACCAATTCCCCACTTGCACCATCCACACATCAGCCTTCAGAGAGTAGAATGCACAAAATTCCAGGGTATCTATCTTCTCGTGTGCCTGAAGGAGCAAGATAACGCGTTTCTGCACGTTTCAGCATAATCTCCCTCCTTTGGTCCAAGGGCACTTCACACAGTGTTCCTCACGCGGCCCTGTTTTGCCTGCTGAAAAACGTCTGTGTTCACAGCAGCATACACCCACGGGAATCAAAATGGAAAAAAAAAAGATGAGCAAAGAGAAGCATGGCAAACTCAACCACTAAAACCTGAGCAGATAATAAAACAGAAGCAGGTACTGCAGGCTCGTCACCATGTGTCTCCTTCTCAGGCCAAAGAAACTTTGATACAAAGCATGGGACTGCTGTCAACTTCACTCCAGCAACATACCTCTTTGACTAAGGAAAGATATTTCACTGCAAGAGTGCTATTAATCAAAAATCCCATGCTTCCCAAAGATCCTCTCCAGGCACCTTTACTTCCCAGGAACACAGTCACAAGGTTAATCACAGCACCCATCAACCAGGTGACACTGCGCTCACCACAGTGACCATCACAAGCTCAGTATTGGCAAGGTTTCCCTCCTCCATTCCTCACCCACAGAAACACTGAGTTTCTCTCACCCATTCTTCCACCCTCCTTCACCTTCAACCACAAAAATGGCGGTGGGATTTTTTTATTCCCCCAAACCACCTCTATAGGCCGAAGAAGCCAACGTATCAAATATGTACCCAAGCTGTTTTTAAAGTCCCTTGGAAAGGTATTCACCCTACTGGTGTGCAGGCACTGCTGAGTGGAATAACACCTCATGACAAGAGGGGATGGCACATGTGAGAGCCTTCACCCAGCTTCCATGTTTTGTGAGACGCTATGAACTCATCATCCACATATGCACGAGATTGCTCACTCCTCACTCTGTGATTCCAAAATCTGGAATTTACACCCAAAACAAGCCGCTTCTTTCAAACCCGACGCACTGAGAAGACGCTAGAAGCGCTGCCCTGTGCCGGCTGCCCCTCACTGCAGGACTCAGCCTGCTCCGTGCCCGGTGCTGGAGGGGCACAACACTGCCCGGTGCGCCCGGGCCGAGCGGCACCGCCCGGGCTCCCCGCAGGTGCCCCGGCTCTGGGTGGGCCCCGCACAGCGCGGGTGGGGACAGCACCGCTACCCCCTGCCATGCCACTGCCACCCCGACCTGCCGCTGGGCATCGCCGCGCAGAGCCCCGGCATTGTGTAACCAACGGCTCCAGCGCCCGCGCCAGCAGCGCCGAGAACTTGGGCTTCGGGTGCTGGCATTGTACGGGTGCGTGCGTGTGTGTGTGAGCAGAGGGACCGCTACCAGCACCGCCACCAGCACGCGAATCGGTGCCGGCTCCGAGCCTGGCGGTCTGGCTGCTCCCTCCCCCACCACAAAGCAGCGCGGGGGGAGAAGAAGAAGAAATAAGGGGAAAAACGCCACGAGCCCCTTCGCACCTACAACAAAAGCGGCGCGGAGGGCCGCGC
>WBMW01005081.1:51625-98640 GCA_013396635.1 Penelope pileata | reverse complement strand
CGGCGGATCGAGGCCGCGGCCGCTCGCCCCGGTGAGATGATTGACAGCGCGCCGCGCCAATCGGGCCTCGCGGCCGCACGGCCCGAGGCGCCCGCTCCTCGCGGTGGTGTCCCCGCGGCGGGTACCCGGGTGCGGGGGTGCTCGCGCCCGCTGGGCCTCGTCAGCTGCGGTGAGCGGCCTGCCCTGCGCCGTGCTGCGCTGCCTGGGAGCGTAATGGGCCGGCGGGCCTCGGCATGGCCCCATCTCGGTGCGAGGGCGGAGGGGCAGCGATGGGCACTCCCGGCCGCGCTGAGGTAAATGCCCCCACCCTTAGATGCCCGTGAGCAGTGACAGCGATGCAACCTCGTGGCGGGTCTTTAAGTCAGAAATCAGGATTTTCCGATTTTAACGGTTAAGCAGGCCCCGCTGCACCGCCTCCCCCGGCCGGGCCGGCACTCGGCGGGTGCTGCCGGGACAGCGTGACCCGGGCGACCAACCTTAGCGGCCAGCCCTGCCCGCCCCGTGCGGCGGGGGTGTCTCAGTGGGCGTCCCCGGTCCCTGCCACCTGCGTCTGTGTGTGCTACCGCCTGGGAGCACACGAACAAGTGTCCTGTGGTGGTCTCATACTGGGTATATGCTGAATTGATGTTAAATCTGCAGCTGTAACAGTGCAGTGTGTGGCTGTGTTCAAATGGTACGTGGGATTCAGAGCGCACGCAGCCTGGTGTTAACAGTAAGAGCATTTCCTGAGGGGGGGCTGAAGGACCCCCTCATTGCAGAGCTGCAAGCCTTCAGAGTGTTCTGGCCCAGCAGCGAGAAGTGCAGTACTTTTAATTGAGAAGATGGAAGACTTTGTTGTAATGATAAATTACATCATCTCCCATTTCTACAATGCTGCAAGATAACACTCTTCAGAAGCATGATATTTTTAGAACTAGGAAGGATAGTCTGGTTCAAGATAACCTCTTGCTGGTTTGGTGTCACGTCCCTTTTCTGAGGGAGAAGGGAAACATTTCTGTCAGGTGTAGTAGATGTTGGTGAGAAAAAGCATCCGCTGCAGTGGGTCCATGAATATAAGCACGTGTTTAGTGGCAGATGAGAAATTAATGCAACACAAGTCTATCAAAGAACTATAACCATATAGTTTATCATATAAACGATGCCCGTGTGTACTTCGTTAGAGCACTGCTAGCAGTGTCTGTGCAAGACCGTCCATGGGAAGAAGGTGGAAAAACAACCAGTAATGCATAGGTTCTGTACCACTGAATGAAAGCATGTTGCCACGTACAGCATGGTGTGGTAGCAGGGTATTATTATTAAGGTGCTGTTTTTACAAGTCGTTTCAAATATTGGTGACAACCTGTACAAACATTGACAATGCTACTGTCACAACACCCTACTAACACCACCTGTTGGCACCCCATAGCATTGTAATGCTTCACAGGCAACAGGAAAATATTGCAGAATAATATTTATTACAATATATTCAATAGCAATCTCTGAATGCTTACCTATCAATCTGTTTGTTCCTGATCTACAGCTTAAGAAGAAATGCAACCTACTGCAATTACAGCGCCATACTGCATGGCTTCATTTGCAATCTCAACGGAGAATAGTATCATCATTGCCCTGTCAGCTCAAAGTCAAAAGCTTTTCATGTTTTCCCACCATCTCATCAGATTAAGAAGAATTTAGGGCTTGTAATGTTAACGGTTAGACTGCACACTTGAAGAGGGTATTGAACACAGAACCCTGGTCTTTTTAATTCGCTTTGTGTGAGGGGTTCCTGTGCAGCCTCAGAAACGAGCAACCAGACAGCAAAGGCAGCAGAACAGCTTTGATGTAGGTAATTGATCTTTCAGAGTGCCAGCTGGAACAGTCCTCTGCACCTGTAGCAGCCTCTCTGGTTTACAAACACTTTATATCTTCTGTCCTAAACAAACAGGAATTTTAAAAAATGTATCTTTTGGCTTCATGTCATCACTAGTGGATTACTTCTTACATGCTTTGGTGACCCAGGTCTGGAAACTGAGCGTGACTGACTGTGACAGCACTTGAAATTCAGTGTTTGTTACTTGACAACACTGAGCTCCAGCGTGATGTTTTGGTGAAAAAGCCTGAGGCAATATTCAGCAGGAGTGAGTAGATAATACTACCTTTCCTTGCAGCATGGTAAGACAGTTATTCAGATTCTGTTGCTTTATAATTCATCTGCCTAGTTACAGGAGTACTAAGGGAGAGTATTTCAGTGACAAAGCAATGTTTCTAGAAGCCCAGTGCTTCACAACAGTAGGCAGTGTTTTGATTTACTACTGACTCAGGAGAAAAAGTCCCATCTGAATGATTACATCTACTTCCTGTCTCTAAAATCTAGACATCAACAGATTTCTGACCAAAGGCTGACCGAGTCCAATGCTAGAAAGTGCAGGAAGTTTGATAAATATCGTAAGAGGGGTATAGTTGCAGACTCTGAAATTCTTACTTCGTACCAAGTGAAGAGCTCTCATCCCAATTTCTCAGTTCAATCATTTCTTAAATCCTGCACTTCTGTCTTTATGTCCCCTCCCCCATTTTTTGATCTGTGAATTCTTAGACGTTTTCCAGGTAAAAAGAAACACAAGTCTGAGTGACTTGAGATGAGAAATGGCTAAGCAGCCTATTGAAGATGGAAGTCCCTTGAGTTATCACTTTGCTAATGTCACCACGTGCCACATTTAGGGAGATAAAGAGTTCTGGTCTAAGAAGAGCTCAATGTCTGTGTCCCTAAGTCTAGTTATTTCCTGGACACTTCATTTTAGTTGAAATTCATACAGTAGCAATATTTTTCCATGAGGAAGCCATAGAGCTTTCTGGCATACAAGATTTATAGCCAGAGGTCTTACCTACCTCAAAATATTTTTCAGTCTAGTTATCATCCTAGCTTGTCATGCCATTTGTATTCATTTGGTACTCTTGCAAGCATGAAAACACTTTGTTTTCTGCTTAGCAAATGACTGACCTCTAAGGAGGGAGTGCTTTTTAGACTTAAAAAGAGTTCTGAGATGAGCATTTTGTATGACCAGGCTCAGGTGTTGACACAAGATGTGTCGGCTTCAGTGGATTTACATGTCCTATCCCAGCTGTGAACATGACTTCAGTTTCCTACAAGAATAGCACAAATATTTACAATTCATTCACAAGTGCAAGTACTAACTAATTATCATTATGGCTAATGCTAGTTTGTAGCTTTCTGGTGAGCACTGAGCTGCTTTTTCAGCCTGAAACTTAGCCTGTGAGTACTGAGTAATAACATCCTCTTGCAGGACCAACCCATTGCCATTACAATTTGATAACAAAGCATTGTTGTTAGGCTGAGTCACAAAGCATTGAGCATGTCTATACACCTACAGAGAGGCCAGAAGCTGGAGCTAGGGCATAACAAATAATAACCAGTAACCAATCGCATTACATCTGGTTTTACTTTCTGAAGACAATGTGTATCTACGCCTTAATTTTCTTTGTCCAAATGCTGTACTTTTAGTCTAAGGTTCTATTATTTCTTTTGTTCTTATGGTAAAAATAACTGTATAAAGAAACTGCAGGTTCTATTCACTGCCGTTCCCCCTAGAATTTGGCAGGTTTTGGAAGAAAGATGATGAGAGCTACTAAGTAGAATGCAAATTACTTAAAGAGAACTGCCAGCAATAATGGCCACAAGATCCACTCAGCTGAGCTCTGCTGCTCGCAGTCTGCAAGCTGCTTTGCTCAAGATGAGCCCAGGCAAGTCTTGAAGCAGTCTAAACAGATAGACAAGATACAGCCTCAGAAGTCCCTTTGGAGCAAACATCTGCAAAATGAGATACGACAATCGTTAGTGCCAGAAATGCTGCTATCAAACAGTAGGGAAGAACAATGCACCCTGCTATTTCTTTCGTGCAAGAACAAGCAGTAGGTGTGGAGGGGTGTTTATTTGCCAGGCACGTTGATCTGCTACCTCTGCTGCTCATGAGAGGAAGAGGTGGCACACTTCCGCCCTCACGCTGTGCGGTCAAAGGCAAAGGAGTAAATGGGGCTGCAGCTGCACCGTCACGCTGCTTGGGGCAAACGCTCAGAAGCGCAGCTCTGCCGCCGGAGTGCAGCGCCTCAGCAAGCCCTGGCTCTGGAGATCTTTACAGAGCCCTTCCTTAATACTTCCCTTGAGCACTGTGTACAGCATCGAGGCAGGAAGTGTCTGACATACCTGGTCCAGAGCTCACTGACACGCAGTGACTGCAGATGTGGTTCCAAGTGCCTGCTTCTTGGGCCTCAGCAGGCTCCAAAGAGCATTAACTATTACTTGTTACCATTTTGTATGCAGGACAGTGATGGGACATAGTGAGATAAAAACAGATATATTATTCAACAAAAGAGTCACACGTGCTGTCCTGAATTAGTGGTGACTGCAATTAGTAGGTGGGCAGTCCCCTCTACCTTCATTACTGGTGTTACAGGGCCACTGTCATTAGTACAGAGATCAATTTAGACTCCACCAAGTGCCAAATTTATCCTTTCAATTTTGAATTGTTAAAGGCGCTAAACAAACTCTGCAAATTTGTAAACTGTTTGCTTCCTAAACAGAGGCATTCACTTGTCTGTGTCTGGAGGTTTCAGTGCAATTCTTTCAGATGTTCTGTCCAAAAAGGCAACTAATATTTGTCCTATGATGGAGTGCCACACCAGTTTTGTAAGTTAGGGTCCGTTAGTTTTTCCAAGGCCCTCTGAATTACTCTCGCCCATTCTTCATCAAATAACACAGGACACTCTCGCTTCACAGCTCAGAGGTTTAACATACAGTGTTTACTCTGTAACAGCACTCAGGAGAGTGAGGATTTCCTCTGAGTGTGTTTTTAATGCTGGTAAGGTTTTCTGTAAATCCACCATTTTAAGTAATCTTTCAGTGTATTTCCCTTCGAGGGTTTCCTTTACGCAGCCCTAAGCCAACTGAGTTTCCCCCATCCTTCTTCCTGTGCAGACTTTTTTCTTACCTGGAGGCCTAGATGAGAGCTGTCCAGACAAGCAATCCTTCAGGAATCAGCCCAGCACCTCCTTCCAGGCAGATCTGTAAACCTGTCAGAAGGTCAGTGAGTGGGAGCAGTAGGTGGGATGAGAGAGCAAATGTGGTTGTTGAAGGCTTTAAATATGAGTTGCAGCCAGAGTGGCGGGAGGGGAGGCTGGCAGACCAATTCATCTCGAAGCTTGGCTTTTTAAAAAGCTTTCAGCTTTGGGCTGGCCAAGACTTGAGCTAAGACATGTTGAAGTGAATGTTTTGCTGGTTCAGTTGGGAATTCAGCACACAGCCCTCAGTGCAGGCAGAGCCTTTAAATCATCTTGCTGAGAACAGAATGGGAAAAGCCAACTATACATTCTTATTTTAAATCCAGACAACACTTTTTCATTGTTTTCTGATTCCAATGGCTGTATTGTGAAGAGGCTCTGTGTCATTGTGGAGCCAGAGTGTGGACCCAACACCCTCGAGCAACAAGGTGTGAACCAGCCTCAAGCAGACACACATTTGGCTCATCTCAGCTATGGCAACAGCAGTGCAAAAGGGCTGTTGTCTTTGCTGTGACACTGGTGACTCCTGTCTTTCAGGCTGTGTGACAGAGCCTGTCTGGGGCCTCCAACCATTTATTTGAATGGTTCTAGAGCTCTGCAAGTGAGCTAATAACCCCAAAGGAAGGTGGCTGGTATGTTTAACGTGATTTCCTCGAAATTTTGTGTCCAGTTCTTCTCACACACTTTCACTATACACATCTGACGACAGTTACCAGATAGCAAAGATACTGCAGTTTCCTTTACCTTTAGTATTAACACTTTTGATTTCTCAGATATAACACAGACACCTACCATAGCAAGTACCACACTTTTCATAGCACTAATGAACAGGACCTACTTAGGAGCACAAGAAGGAATACATTCTTGTTTAAACATTTCTATAGCAGCACAATAGTCTTTACAAAACCATGCTGTGTTGGTAAGGGTTAGGGTCCAGGTTCGATGTATCCACCCCTTACCTTAGAGGCAGGGATTGTCTCTCTCCTTACTTCTGCAAGTGGTCAACACAAAATTCTGGTGTTGTGACAGCAAAACAACTAAAGAAGTCTTAATTTTAAAATGTACCTCTCTGTTGTTTTGACCTCAGAGATAGAAATATCTGTAATCACATAATGTGGATCCAGTNATCTTCAAGAAACAGATGCATACTTTATCTTTCCCTCTTATCTGCCTTTCAGGCAGAGAACATCTGCCTTTTGAGGTAGGCCGGCTTGCTCAGTGCGTTGTCTCAGTCTGCAGTCATCAAGGAAGTTGCTGGTTTTCACCCAGAAGTATTAACTTTTTGGAAGGGACTGACTGTGAGCAAAATAATTTTTATTTGGACAAGAAATGCTAATCTGGGACAGAAATATCCCTCCTGAGCAAAATCAGAGTGACTATAAAGATCACATCTCTAAAAGTTTCACAAATGGTGCCTCACCAAATTCACCAGACCAAGGTGTACAGCTATGCCATGACTTCTCAGGAGTTCATTAGGCTCTATCCCAGTCTAGAAGATGAGCTGTTGAATGTGTCACACTCATGCATGCACTTAGGAAATAAAAGACTCATTGAAAGTTGTGTTATGTGCATAGTGGAATGCAAAAAGAACAGCAATAGGGAGCTTTTTTGTTTTTGCTTTGCATAACATTCATCACTTTCTTAGAAATTAGCCCAGCTCTTTCAGTATGTTTGAAAAGTTTGGACTTAAATTTGCTAAAAGCATAAGTTGTTAAAAAAATTAAGTTATAAAGGGAGTGAGCAGAGAGTTCAAAAAACTCCATTGTTCTGCTTTAAGCATTGTCAGCCTGAGAAAACCGAGAGCTGGACGAAGTGGAGGTCCAGCCATCTAGTGGTAAATGACGCTGCTGTGCAGCATGCTGAAGCCCGTGTTCCAGGACATGCTCACAGACAAGAGCTCTGTGGAAGGAGAAAGGGGCATTTCACCTCACTCTTCCCAAATTTGGATAGCTGCAGGACTGTGCTGCAGTAAAATGTCTAGGGAGCAAGCTCAAGTACAGAGGAGCTAGCAGCTAAGTTAGGGGGAAGGTTAGCAGAAGTAACCACGTCAAACACAATGTCAACATTTGCTAGACTGAAGCAAGGAAGACCCCAAAGGTCCGCAGTCAGTGTTATGTTTGTCACCCCTAGAGTGACTGGATATCAGAAACATGTCTACACTATAGAGGCACACCTATTTATAGCAGCATGACCAGAGGATGTGCACAACAGAATGGTTCGATGCTCACAGGTCCCACCTGTGAGGGGAAAGAGAGTTGTGAGCCAAAGTGGTTGTCATGAAACAAGAAGGATGTAATCAAACAGCTACACAGAGAAAGCCATATGCTTAGTTCAAGCTAGGATAAAACAGTTACCTACCAAATTTTGTTGAGAGTGAACTGTTTCACATTTTCAATATGGTTACAAACTCATAGAAATAGCTTGGCAAGGCCTGAAGACACATCAGAACAGTGAAACATAAAATACTTTAAGGGAAAGGTTGCCAGAGCTCCCATTTCAAAAGTGATCTCAGTGCTTAGAAGCCCACATTCACTTGAAAGCCATCAGCTGCAAGAATAGGCAGCCAGTGGGATAACCTATGCATCCTGAACATCAAAATGCCATTACTTTAGTGTCAGTTGAACTTCAGTAAATGCATAAAGCCAGGTATCTGTTTACCCAACTGTAGATGCAAGTGCTTTGCTTACCACAGCAAAGATTAAAGATACTGCCTCTCTTACACAGTAACAAGCAATTGATTTCCATCTCTATTTGTCAACCTACGGAGTAACAGAGAATGACATTACATTCTCTGTTGCTACATTTTCCTCCAAGCTATTGTGACTGCTGCTGAATTCTTTTGAAATACCAAATTTTGTCCAAAGCACATCCTGTTCCTGACATCCATACACATGAAAACGCACAGCAGGTTGTACTCCGCTACAAGCCACTGGTCATGCGTAGCCAGGTGAGTATGCAGTAACTCTGTGGAACTGCAAATATTTGCTCTGTGCTGTAATTGAGAACTTTCGTAACTGAAAACAAAGTTTCATTCCAAGTAGTTATTGCAGCGTTAACTGACTTAGCGAACACGTTTGTTCTTTATCAGAAAGCACAATAGCAGAGAGAGCACAGAGGACAATGCTTCCCTTGAGGTAGAGGATTTCCGAAGTCAGCTCAGTCAGTGCTACTTGCTGACAGCCGCTAGCATGGAAAAGAAGTACAGCTGTTTCCTCTTAGAGTGGTATCAGCTACTATATCTCAAACTCTCACTTCTATTCACGTAACATTTTTATTACCTTCAATGCATAGTTAAAAAGCAAGGGGAAATACATGTGGTTGCTACTTGGGAGTGGGATTTGCCATTGATTCTCCTACCAAAAACTGGAAGTTGATAGGGATGCAAATTCATCATAAAGATTTTGTTGGTTCTGCTGTAGGAGTATTTGGCCACGGAGAGGCTGAATCTCCCAGTGAGAAATTATGCTCCTATTTCATGTGGTCATTACCAAACACGGTCTCTCACCTGACTAACAGCAGAAATAGACTGCCCAGTGCCTGCAAAACTGTGCTTCTCTGCAGGTGGCTGCTTTGTGCCATCTGGCTTTGCCCTCCCTTTCCATTGATGAATCACACCTGATATTTGTGTTGAATCCTACTCCACAGCGCTTTCATGGCTGCCTGAAGCCACAGATGTCAGAAGGGGAAGAAGGAGCAGAAAAGCTGTGCTTTCTATATCTCTGTCTTACCCACTGGGCATTAATGGACTTTCTTGTGGCATCCCAGTAAATCAGCGGCCAGGTCTGAAGCTGAGCTCTGGGTCCTGAAGCTGCTGCCTGTTCCTGGCCTCAGCAGTCAGTGAGAAGCTATGGCAGAATGCTAGGGGTGAGAATCCTGCTTCAAAACCTGTCTGCACATTTTTGGGATACTGTAGTATCCAAATCTGCATTCCTCTGTCATGTATTTTGGATGTTCAATGAATATAGGGCTTTCTGCACTCGAGGCACCACTGCTGTCTTACTTTCTACTGCTTTGCAGGTTGCCAGCTACACTCTGCAAACACACTCCTCTCCTGTGGTTATTTTTGAAGCAGCTCCTTAAAACAGATGTCCTCATATGTGTCTCTTCCCCTCTACATAAATAACAGTTTGCCTCATGCTCCTGCCATCTTTTTGAACTAAAAAAAAAAATAAAAAGAGAGAGGGGAGAAGAGTATCCCCTCCCACTGGTGATTTCTCTTATAGCTGTCGTGGCACTGTAGCTCTGGGGCATGTGTTGCCTTTGTGCCCTTCTTTAGCTAGCTACAAAGGCTTTTTCTTCTTGGCCTTCTTCCTTCCCCTTCCCAGGATTCTCCCCTCTTTAGTCCCTTTCCAGCTCTCTCCCACTTCTCCCGCTGACTTCTAGAAGCCCTGCTAGCACCAAAATTCTTGTAGAAACTTCCTCTTGACTAATATTATGAAGGAAAGACCCATACATAACAGCTACAGCTTGTCCTCCTTGCATCATCTTCCTGCAGTACCCTTGCCTATCACCTGTGCATGTCTGTTTTGGGCATCTCCTCTGGGAAGGAATCCTCTTTCTTATTCACTTTACTTTATCCTTCACTTCTGTTGGTGATACTAGCATCAGTATATTCCTAAAGTAGTCAATGTGTGCAAAATGGGCTATCCTGAGATGCATGGATGCTGACACGTTCCTGCAAACCTCACAGAACCAAACCAGTAATACCAACAAGAACCATCTGATCGCATTGCAGGGAAGAGCTGAACCAATCTACCATGCTCTTGTCTTGTCAGAAGCCAAGTCTGGGAGGCAACTGTCGGTTCTCAGAGGATGGGCTCTGCTCTTCCACAAAGCAGCAAGCTCTTGCGTGGACTTCTGGCCTCCAAAGAACATGCAGAGAGCTGCCTTGGCTCCAGGCTTATATAAAATTGAAACAACTATTTTTAGGTGTTGAATGTAGGTGAATCAGCCAAACAACCGATCAGTGTGACCATTCCAATGACTAAAATACGCGCTGACTCAAAGAAAAACATATGGAATAAAATATCCTTGAGAACATTTGGTCTCAATGATGTTATGCAGTATCTTTTATGCACTCAGAGACTGATGCTGCTAGCCTTGCTCTCAGAGCAGCCAGGAAGTATCCCTGTGGGTCTGAAGAGCAGTGGTCAATAAGGTACTTTTTGTGAGTGGAGGAAGTAAGCAGAAGGCAGCAGAGGTAGTGGCAGAATAATTGCATAGGCCTGAGGACTTTGATGCCACACACAAAATGCCAGCTCAGAGCAGATCAATAGGAGTTTTTGATTCTGGCTGCAGCTGGTGAGATTTTACTATGCAGCTTTCTGGGCAACCTTCCCAAAGTACAAACCAAAATCCATCTGTAGAGCCAAGGGCCTAGAGCAAAAGAATATTTTCCTCCACAGCCAAGGCCCTACGCGCCATCACCAATTACACCACTGGAAGCTCAGGCAAGAGAGTAGAGTCTATAAAACAACGCAACATCTCAAAGATGGTCCTTGTGGTGTAATAGCATTCCTGGGAAGTGGGTAGTGCTGTCCTAGACAAGCTGGCTGGGATGCCAAGCAAGGTTTCAGCAATTGCTGATGCTGCTCAGTTATGTTTGCTTCTTAGCAAACCTACCTTAGGTGAGGGAAGCATGCACAGACTGTCCAGTTCCACAGCTCCTCTTTGCCTGATGTCTCTGAGAGCGATGTCCTACAATCTGCAGCTTTGTTGCTGGAGGCACAGGAATTATAGACAGACCATAACATAGGGAGAAGGTTTAAATCAGACTAAGAAGGATTGGACTTACTCTGTTTGTATCTTCTGTATTTTACACACATACTCTCTTTCTCTTAACAGCTGTGCTCCCCCTAATGCTAGAAAAGGAAAATAGCCTTCTCTTGTGTCTTGTCTAAAAGGAAATTCAAAGAAGCTTCATACACAGGCAACCTTTCCACACCCCGTGGAGGTTCTTAGCCTTGTGCTGCATCTCCCAGCACAGCTGAAGAAGAAACTGAGAACTCAAGCCTTGCCCTCTAGGCACAGGTCTGTGCTACTCTGTAAATTATTAGGTAGCTGAGAAGGGATCTCAGTTGTGATTTCAGGAAATCATTGGCCCAAGTGCTCAATAGTGGGAAAGGGAATAACTGCTGCTTTGCCAAAGAAAAACAAAAGAAAAAGAGAAGGAAAAGGAAAACCAGTGTGACACAAACCTGGAGACACACACTGAAGTTACACTATGGAGTTCCAGCTACTTAGGCATGTTGAAAACAAATCACCACCAGACAAACACAGAAAGAAAAAGTTTAATTAGAGGAGACAAAGTAAGGCCAAACATCCCCAGTCCCACAATGAAGCAGCCCCTCAGCGGCTGCACCGGGGCATGTACAGGCTCCAGCCTCTCTTTGCTGGCTCTTTGAGCCCACGGGATGTCCATGAGCGTGGTTACACAGAGCTGAAAGGCCTCACTGGGAGGAAGACGATCAGGCTGTGCAGCACGAGAATGTCTCCCCTCTGTCAGTGGGGTCAGGGTGAGCAGGACCGAGTAACACTTGTTCTCCCTGCAGCACCCTCTGCCAGAAACACTGAAGTTCCCAGCATGTTAGCAAGGAAGCAGAAGAAAGGAAAGCAGCAGAGACCCCTTGCTTACCCACTGCACTGGACAGGATCTTAAAATCCCCAATCTGTTTCAATCACAAGCCAAAATGAGCAGCTCTGCTGTCAGCACAGTACAGAGGAAGAGAACATTGATGGGGCAGTTGCTGGGGGAAGAGGTTGAGGATGGTGGATGGTAGCACAGAACACACTGTTGCTGGCCCTCTCCCCATCCGCACCATGATGACACCTCTCTCTCCCTCCCTCCATCCCCACGCAGCCCAGGCTTCACCTCTCCCATTCTGGCAGCCAGGAGGCTGGGCCAGAAAAACTCATCCTGGGTGGATGAGACATCCTGCCTCTGGGAATGGGAAGAGCTTGCTGAGGTCATTTCTCTCCTCACCGTGGCACACATGCCTGGGCTGCCTCCTCCATACGCCTCCTGAGCCCCGCTGCCACCAGCTGGGGGAGAAAGAACAACAACCTTGTGCTGTCTTGGTTAATTTTAAACCAGTGAAAGCTGATTATTTCTTAGCAAGCCTAATCTGTGGCTGCTGTCTGAATTCAAAGGGAAAAGTGTCTGTTTCCTCCTTTATATAACAGAGGAAAGCAAACTAGGATGAAAATCATGAATCAGAGGAGTTGATGAGAGCTGTCCAGTTTGATCCTTTTGCTTCCAAGCTATGATTGCAGCCAGGAGCTGAAATTCAAGTGCACTAGAGCTCTCAGCAAAGTGTGGTCAGCTGTGTGCTATCAACACTCCTGTCCTGCGGCTAACCCACTTGCACATTGCAAAAAATATCCCTGCATGTCAGGAGCAATAAGTTTCAAAAGCAGGAGCAGCAGCCAATGCAAAATCATGGAAACTCTGATGCTCACGACATCAGAGACAAAGGTCCAGCAATACATGTCATGCTGACTGCATCAAGCCATTTGCAAGAGATGTACTTTGACACCAAATCCCCTTTCTTCACATTTAGGTGTATTAACTGAGTAAGAGCTCCCTCCCACATACCTATTTTCTATCTCCATTAATGGATGGCATTCTGCCACACATGGAACAAAACACGCTTACCCTCTTCATCAGGTCACAGAACAACTCCAGCTGTTCTTGAAGCTGAGCCGTCCCCTCCTGCTGCTGCCACTTGAGTCCCACACGGGCTGATGTTTGCTGCCTTTGAGCCTGCTTCAAAGTCATATCAAGCAAAGCTGATCCATTCCTCCTGCAAAAATTACACAGAAAAAGGCAAGGGCAGTCGGCAGGTCTCCTAAAACAGTTTGGTGTGAGGAATGGAGCTGGACTGCAGTGAGGGCAGCGCAAGGAGCCTGCCGCATCCCTGCAGGCAGGGGACCAAGGAAGGTTGCAGCCTCATCTGCAGCCATTGCCTGTCTCTGCCCTAAGACAAAGGAAGAAGAGAGTAATACCTGCACTTCAATTCCCTTTCTCCTTCTGCGTATGGCAAATCCTCACATTTTAGACTGCTTTTATACCCTTCCATGCTCCATCACGGCAAATATTTGTGGGACATGCAGCAATTCTGTTTGACCTCCTGTTCTGATCTGTTATTCCTCCACGTTAGACCCAGATCCTCCCTTCTGCCTCTTCTGCTTTGTAGTCTTTGTCCACGTGTACAAGGTTGAATGGCAGTCTTAAAATACCTGAATCCCTTTGAATCTGATTTAAAGCAAAATTTTTAACTAGCGTTGAGTACTGGTAAAATGGCACCATCACGGCCTCATAGGTCTATATAACGCCTAAGTGAAAAAGTTTGTGATAATCCTGGGAGGCTTAAAATCAGTTTCTGAAACAGATTGAATAGAGTTAATGGAACCATCAGCTCCATGGGCCCAGCTGCATACCGTCCTGGTGCCTCATACTGGGAGTGGATGTCTTTTCTAGAACAGGCAAGATGTTTAAGAGGAACTCTTTGATAAGCATCACCCAGACAAGTCTGGAAGAAGCTTGATATCATTAAGCTAATGGCACAGAGCCAAGGAGTGCTTCTTGCAGGCTTGCAAACTGAAGCAGTGGTTCTGATGAAGCACAAGCACGTCTGAACATCTGAAGCTTCATGACACGGAGTGACAAGAGAAAGAAACTACCGCAAATAAACAGCATCATCAGCAACAGGATCTTGCAGAGGTTCATAACTTTGTACAAGCTTTTCTTTTAAGTTGTACTTCTTTAAACCAGAGAGGTATGGGGCTGCCCTGGGAGCCTCGCTCCCCTGCAGACATCAGCGTCTCCTCGTCCTCAGTGCAACTGACTTGTGGTTATCAGCAGGGCCCACAGAACTGCTTGCAGAGCAGCAGGCTGGTCGTGTAATCTGGCTGCCTTAAGCTGTCTCTTTCTGACAAATAGCACGTGTCCTGCTCTAGCAAGGGGCTCACCCTTACTTGCAACAGTAAAACAAGCTGAGCAGTAAGTAAAGCTAGAGCCAGACTCAAGGAACATATCCAAAGGGAAGGATGGCAGTGCCAGGCGAGTTTGAAACCCGGACTTTCACACAGTAACACCACCTGACAGAAGCTGCAGGTCAGACCCATAGCTCACTGCGTGTCCCTAGGCCGGCTGGGGCTGCGGGCACAGTGTGAGCCTCTGGCTGTGAGAGAAGGGGTAGCCTGGGTGACACCGTGCACAGCGAGGTAACCAACGCAGGGTAGGCGAGAGCAACTGGCTGTTGTGTGAGCAGGAGCTGACAGGATGAAGCAAGCGGCTGGCACCAGGAAGTGCTCCGTTGTGTGACTCACACCGAAAGCACAAACTGCTCTGTCCCGGCTAGGATGTAGGCTATCACACACTAACAACACATCTGTTTTCCCAACCAAGCTCGTATCCACAAAGTCAGAGGACAGGAAGCACATCCTTCCCCTCGTAGGTAAACCCATCTAACGATGTGGGAGATGCATCGCTGTGCCATTTTTCCCACAAGGCCACTTCCCGTGGCAGATGAGCATTTGCAGAGGGACATCCTGGGATGGACACCACAGACTATCACTTAAGGGAAAAACGCTTTGTGATTTTGTGTCCCATTGGCTGCTTATGGGCATGATGAAGTTTTAATCTGACCGGCAGCAAGAAGAAAACTGCAAGCTCATCCACGCACATTGTGCCCACATTTAAGTAGCATATCATATCCATTCCCAGAATCCCTGCACAGCAACAGCAGCCTCTGGTGCTAGAAGGCCTAATCATGCTTAGGGAAAATTATAGAGCAACAAGAAGCAGTGTACTTTCAGAGCAATCCCTGAAGGCAGTGAGAATTTGCTTACACCCCCAGTGGCATCCGACAGGAGATGAACAGCTCAGATTGTTCCAGCAAGGTGTTATGTGCAGAGCCACAGCTCTGCCTGCTGCACTGGGAGGGACACAGCCCTCACCAGACCCTTCCTTCAGAGCTTCGCAGCAGACTCAGCCACACACAGGGCTGGCGTAGCAGAAAAAGCGCCCAAACTCTCACAACTATGGCATTTGTCTCGTCCAGCTATGCCATCACCCTGTCTGGAGCTGGGAGCTCTGTGCCACATCCTTTCCTCTTTCTGGAGCTGCTCCCTTCAGTTCCTTCCTTATGCTACTGCTCATGCACTCCTGATCTCTTGCAATTCCCAATCCCATGCTCTTCCCAATCTGTCTAGGCTTTGCCTGGCTGGCTGTTATCTAAGCCTGGGGCAACCCCGCCCCAGGCCCACCCCTTCCAGTCACAGGGGAGCACAGGTGTTAGCAGTTTGCCTGTGCTCCCCAGGCCAACCACACACCTTCACCAGGTGCTCAGTCATCAGGTCAAGCCTTGACCTAAGAGTTCCCCTACAGCTTACCTCCCTCCTCAGGAGGATGCTCACTGTCCTCTATTGTGTCTGGAAAGATTTGCATCCCCTTACCCTGTGAATGTAACAAAATTACATTTAAAAGCTGTTACCTTGAATGCCTGGTATTTTGTGGAGGCTGTAAGAGGCGTTCATTAAGTTTCCCTTCCTGGTAAAATTCATGCAAGAATAAAGCACAGTTGGTTTTGGAAGTATTTCTATCTTCATCTAAATTTGCCTGGGAAGGAGTTAAGTTTTATTTCAGAAGACAACATGATACATCTAAGTCTGATAAGACAGTTATTTGGCAGAGAACAATTAACAAGTAATCCTACGTGGGAGAGTTGGAGCCATTGCAGCAGGGCCCGGCTTTTCCTCCTCTGCAGACATCAGCTTCATCAAACACAGAACCTGTGCCCCTGAAATTCAGGCTCAGTAACAGAAGAAATATCTGTGAGGAAGCAGGTGGCGTTTTTGTACATACCAGTATTTATCATTAGCAGCAGCTCCTTCCCTTTTTTTTTTATTTTTTTTTGCAAGCTCCACCATGAACTAATTTATTCTAGAACAATCAAAACAAGCAAACCAAAACACACAAAACCAAAAACCACTGTCCTCTCAAGTAGATCCATCCTTCACTCTTGTGAACCCACACTTCATGTCTTAGAATTCCAGGTCTGCCGTTGTCATCCAGAATTGACAACATCTTACTTCCCGTAGTAAAAAGTAAGCAGAAAAGAAAAATCAGGACATCCTCAACCATCATTCTCACCTCAGCCTTCCTTCATGTTACAGAAAGTAGCCAAAACCGAGATGCAGCTGAAGGCATTTATTCCTTTGAAGGTCAGCTTTAGAGGAGGGAGCTAGGTGAGCTACCTCCAGCACCTGTGATGGGTGTTGCTTTGTGCTTGTTTTAATGGAGGAGGGAGCCTGAGCTCTGAAAGAAGGCAGCGTGAGGGAATTGCTGGAGCCCCACAGGACTGCTCCTTGTGTTTCCCCATGAACTGGCCACCATCCCGGTGCCGCTGGTTGGTGCACGCAGCTCCCGCACTGCGGGGCCCAGTGGAGAACAGCTGGAGCTCCCTTGCCGTGGTGGAGGCAGCTGAGCTTAGGCCGCGAGCTGCCTCTCACCGCGCCTCTCGTTTGACAACAGAGTTGCACCAGGCAGCGCTGATGTTCCCTGGCAAAATGCCTGGCGTGATGAAATAAGGCCGGCTTTGTTTATGGCTGCTTCATTTATTAGGTCACGAGGTGCCCAAAGGGATTGAGAACCCGGGGGACTGTTTGAAAATAGCTAGCACAATGGGCAGAAGCACAGACAGCACCATTCCTTGCCAAATATACAATGTATTTCATTCGCCATTTGGGTTTATTTTTAATCAAAAGAGGACTTAGAGAGGCAGAGGAGCGAAGAGCACATGGTAACTACAGACAGCTCTGCCCGGTGAAATCCAGACTTCATGCTCCAGCTGTTACTGGGGTCAAAAAGCAAGGCTCACGTTGGAGGCAAACCTGGTGTTCTTTATGGGCCAAGGTGGACACGGGGAGGGTCCACCTGGTGCTGTTTTGCAAAAGTGCTGCTGGCGACCAGAAAAATTGCTCCTACTCATCCAAAATCTGCTTTTCTGCTTCTGTCATTCCATTATTTTTAAGGCACAGTCTGCTAAATTGCAATACTTTTATTTACATACTTTATGCGATCTGCATTGTCTTAGGTGGAGGAAATTAAGTTAACTAGACTTCCAATACTCAGCGGTCAAACAACCCAGCTGAAGAGGAGATGTACACTGAGCTGTAAATAGGACTGGTAGAGGCCATAGTTTGGGGAAAAGAAAAAGCAGGGGAGGGAATAAAAAGGATTGTTATCTCTGTTTTCTTTTGTAGAGTGGTATTCCTGGCGCATCTGCCACCAGACTGAATTGGAAGGGAGGCTCGGCGTGAGACAAGCTTGTTTGTAGGAAGCTGCTGTGGAGGGTGTATAGATGGCACTGCCCTCTTGCAAGGGAGGCATCACTGTGCTGGAAATGCAGCTGCCATAAGGACATCTGAGACCAGCGCTATGAAGATGTTCAGAAAGGGACCGGCCGGGTTAATGGAGGCAGATCAAGCAGCAGCTATTAGATACGATGGTCCAGATGCAAGGTGACTTTTATTGCCAGAAGTCAACAAGACATCCCAGAGGAAAGATCCGTAGCGTGATCTTTCATTTCTTAAGCTGTTTTCTACTCGTCTGTCCTTAGCCACTGTTGGAAACGGGGAACTGGTTAGGTCAACATTATAACCAAGTCAGCGGATAGCAGGACATCTTAGCTCCCAGCCCCAAGCTGAAAATAAGCATGGCCAAGAACACAGTACGTAGGGAAGGCAAATGGCAGCGCTCCCAGCTGAGCCAGAAAAGCAATTTTCTGCATGGAATACTCTAGGTAATAAAGCATCATTTTTGTAGCCCTACTAGCAATAATGAAAACTCTGTGTTTGGAGGGATATTGAAAAAAAAAAGAGTCTCCAAAGGATAAACAGGCCTCGATTTTACCACACAGAGATAACTAAAGCTTATCCTTTTTAGTGACATTTCAGTCTATGGAACACGAATTTAATGAGAGAAAATTGCTGTCAGCTGAATCCTGTGTTATACTTAAACATAATTCATTTTTCCCACTTCCACCACAACTGGCAGATAATGATTAACCACAGGAACAAAAATATCACAGCTTTGTCCTCCTGAACTGAACGGAGAGCAACAGCCACATCAAACTGGATGCTGCAGGCCGCACTGACACAGGCACCTCCAGAATGTGCCGTGGCTGAAGAGATTCCTTTCTAAGCACGGCAGCTGTACCGAGCTGCTCTGCCTCTGGCGTTGCCTGCTGCTTTGCACTGAGGCGAGGCACAGGAACGCTCTCTGCAAGCTGTTTGCCTCCTGCACGTCTCACGCCGCTAGATAAAGAGGAACAAGCTATCGAAAGGGCTCAGTGCAAAAGCTGCCTCGTGCCCCCCAGCTGAAGCCCGTTGATTTTTCCAAACATTGCCCAAGTCTCTTTTGCTGGGGCAGATCTCAGCAGCAGCACAGGAAAGCACCGCGCGGGTTTTGCGTGACCCTGCACGCGTGGCAGACGCACACGGAACCAGCTGCTGGGAACAGGCGAGGAGCTGCCGGCTCACACCTTGCTTTGCTCGCGCTGTGCAGCGGGGCTGCGTTTGGGATGTGCCGCTTGTTGTCGTAGTGCAGAACAGCTGCCTGCCTCTCTGCATTCACCCCTTGAAACTTTCTGTGTTCATCCTTTATTACTGCTGGAGGGCAGATAATAGCTGGTGGCCAGCAGCTGGAAAATGTGCTCCTGGGAGTATTTGAGTTAACATCCGAGCATGTAAGTCAGGAAATGGGTGGGAGCAGGCCCAGCTGCTCAGCCTTTCCATGGCAAATCCAAAGCGATAGGTGCACCTGGCTGAGCTCTCACAGCCCTCGGTGCATGGTCTGCAGCTGCAGGAAACATGGCCACGCTCCCCCAGCTCTGTGCTTTGTGCAGGGGAGGGAGGGTGCCCAAAACCCAGAGGCTGTGCAGCCCAGCCAGGCTGGATCTGGGCCACCCCATGCCCCTGGCGTGCCGTCTCCTAGGGGCGCTCTTCACCCTGCTTGATCTTCCTAATTTCTGCCTTTCTTTGCTTTATCCAAAGGAAATTCTTAATCCATACCACCACATCCCTGTCCCTTTTCTGGGCCTCTGCAACAAGATCTACATCCCCATGGACAGCCCCATGGTGCTCCATGACAAAGCACAAAAAGTAAAATTTTGCTGAGAGGAAAAAAGAAAACCAGACTGAGCTTGTTAAGCTGATAGCCACTGTTTTCTGCATGGGTGAAGAAAGAGCTAAGAACAGGGCAAATTAACTTGAAGTCACAGGGCAGGAGTTACTGGAAAACAGCTCAGTCATCAGAGTTCACTGACATTTGCCAATAAATAAACAAATCACTAGGTCCTGCAGGTGACGAAGCAAAATGTTCAAGGAGCAGTGGGTTGTGTTTGCTGCCCCAACACTCCACACACTGACACAAAGACCTGGACTGACTTAGGCAGACCAGCTGGACCTCAAGGAAACTCACATTTTTCTCTGCCTTTCCAACTTTCATGTCAGCCAAGAGCCATCTGCTGACACCTGAGGAGTACGTGGGACTTACGCTGGGGCAAGCTCTGTCTAGAGAGCAGAAGCCTTTTCTCTTCTGGTCAAGTACTGATGTTTCCACAGAGACCTCACTGCACAGAGCCACAGGCTCATTTCCCTCCCATTGAGACTTCTGCAGTTAAAGGGCCTTTACAGTCAACTGTCTCAGGCTCAAGGGAGAGCTCAGACCACAGCCTGGAAAATCTGAACAGCCCCATTCAATGAAATAATTGGTCTGCTTTAGGGAGGGAGCAGCACGGGGCGAATCGGAGCAACCTGACACATGGCAGGGAGGTAAGCAGGCGATAAAGCTGTTGTGTGCACAAGTCCCCTCACAGAGCAGCTGCCCTAACAAGAGGGTTTGATGCTAGCTGGTGATGTGTTGTAAAACTTATTCCACCTTTGTCATGTCTGATTTCAGGCTCAGCATGTGCGCAAGGGAATGCTGTGGCTCAGCTGCCTTCCATACATCTCTGTGACCATCGTTAACACTGGTTTCCTTGCTGGAATGAATGCTGGATGACGCTTGCTCACCGGGTCCTCTGGCACAGAATCTCCAGTGTGAGTCACCCGTCCCCTCATGCCACTACAAGGTATGGAACAGCTCACACAGGCTATGCCTCTGAGCTGTGTCAGAATTTCACATCCAGTGAAGGACTGTTTATTGCCTGCAGCCCAGCAGCTGCCTTCTAACCCAGCAAAACACTGCCTGGGAAAGCTGGGTGCCCTGGCTGGCACAAACAAACCCTACACAGAGCTCCCCTCATGCAAGACAGCGTTGCGCTGCTGCCTGTATTGCACATCAAACAGCTCTTTAGGACAAAACCTACACAGTTTAATAGCCTTTGGGTTATCTCTTAGATCCAGCAGGAGCTGTTCCACTGCCCCAGCAGCTCAGGCATGGCTGAGTCATAGTTTCATTACCCTTTGGCATGCTCACGTGAGCCTCTGCTCCTTTTATCTGTTGCTGGACTCTCCTCCTTAGATTTTTGTGCACACAGCTGAATGACTGTTGCAACTGCATGCATTCTCCACATTGTCACAGTTCAGTCTTGGAAAACCCCTTAACTCCATGGAATTTATTTTCTCTGCCTTTTCCAGCAAGTGTACTAACCACAGGACTGAGCCCAGCTGCAGCCAGCCCAGCCTGTGTGCAGGTGCATTCACCAGCACTGCTCAAACATTTCAGCACCTCAGCACAACCAGCTGGGGAAGCCCTTAGGGACTGTTAGAAAACACTGGGCTACAGCTGAAGCTCACCTGTGTTACAGCAGAGGTGTGTAGAACTCAGGAAGGCCAAGTCTGTTGTGCAAACGTATAGAAATTATAAAAAAGAGGAGGAAGACTAAGTTGCCTCAGGGTAATTTTATTGGAGATGACCCTAAATGATACGCTTCGGTGCAAATGAAATGTAGGCTCAAAAGTGTAACAGAGGGAAGGCCGTTGGGGTTGTGTTCAGTTCAGAATTAATCGTGTTGTGGCAGGAGACCTGGTATTTCACATGAATACTTGTCCTGGATTGTACATCAAAAACCCTGCAGGTGACAGGTGTAATGCAGTAACATGAGGTGGATCAGGCCCAGGAGCATACTCTTACGCTATACTGAGATTAGTTGGAGGGCACGACCTCAGAGGGCAGAGGTGAAAAGCTCACCTCAATCCTGGAGCTTGCTGCACACAACTGACAGCACCCATAGCAAAAGCTTACACTCAGCTTCACGTTTCACAAAAACGTGAAAGAACCATCTGCAGCTTAATGTATCATTTATATCTACATGCAGAAAAATGTACCTCCCCCAAACAGCTCACTGCTGTTGCAGCTTGTGACCAGTCTGCAGCACTATTACAAACCCCAATGCGTTAGTCACTCCCAGCGTATGGATTTCCTATCTTTCACCTTCATTACAACCTGAAGAGGTCACATTAACAAGGTTCAGTAACCATTAATTTGAGGATTTAGGGCTACTTCTGCAATACTTGAAGAAATTTTCCCCCATATGTATATATATGGACTCCAAAACAGTAAGAAACTTGAACTGCACAATAGTGTTTAAAAGGAAAGGACACTACCAGTTCTGTGCAACAGAGCTGATTTTAGAATAATATCCCTTCTCAGATAAACCTGAGGGTGCTTAAATCTCAGTTTTTATTTTCACTTCTTCCCAAAGTACCTTTGAACAACTCTCACGGCCTGAGAAAACCTTAGTTCCGGCCTTATTCTCCACTCTTCCTCGCTGTCCCTGATTTGTGTGCATAGGGGCGTTCTGCTGTTGATGGCTTCAGTAAGACTTCAAAGGCCCTTTATTTTTCTTTTTTAAACCTCCAAAATATGATGCACCTGTTCACAGACTCCATCTTGCAGATATTTCTCCCTTGCCTTTAGGGAGTGAACCCAAGGATGAGTTTGCCAGGTCCAGGGAAGCCTTAAGCAGCATTCTCCACCTCCTCTGGCAGTCAGTAGGCACCTTTTCCTGCCTACACAAGAACACTGCCATGTCGCAAACCCACGAGAACTGTGGCCACATGGTGAAGCGAGCTTACAGCAGCAGAGTTAAAACATCTACTCTTGTATCCCAATAAAATCTCCAGCACTAAGTGAACAGCTGTGCAGTCATACACCCCTCCAGAGCAAGGAACTTAAAGCCCTCATGGATTGCCTACACACAAAGTAAAGCCTCTCCCGCAAGCTGCAGGTACAGTCTCCAGCTCAAGATGAGCTGCAGTTTTCTGCTAGGTGGTACCACCAAACAAGGGTAGACACCACTCCTTCCTGCTGGAGAAATTACGGTAAACAAGGGAAGAGCAGCCAGCAGCATTTTCAGTCACGCTGCATGCATTGTTTGGAACAAGGCTGAGCTGTGGGCAAGCTGCAGAAGCCCTCACTACACACGAGCTCCAACAAACTGTAGAGTGAAAACATTTCAAAGCAGCAGCTCATTCATTTATACTTGATTTGCATTTCTCAAGATCCCATTCAGAGACAAGAAGCTGAGACATTCAGTTCCTCAGAAGCTTTATTTTCATTCAAGCTACAGAAATAAAGTACCACCTTTCAATTTCTCATCATACTTTCTGCATATTTAGATGGCTCGGGGTGAGATGCACTAAGGTAACTACCCTGTACGCAGGAAAGAAAAGGCTCAAACAAGAAGTAACTGCAGTTCCAAAAACGCCAAGCCTTACATTTAAGGTTGGCTTCAACTCTTTGATAACATTAATAGACAAAACATAAGGAAAAGATCGACCTAACCTACTGTAAGCAAAACGCAAGAATTGGTTACAGAAAGTCATCCAAAGAAACCTTTCAGAAATAACAACAGTTCTCTACTCTGAAAAATAGAAAAAATAGATGAGTCATTTTTGCTTTTATATGATATATTCACACACACTTTCAAGTATCATCTCCAATATTATCATACACGACTAAGAAAAGTGAAATCCCCATAAGCAGACTATGCCAAAGAAGTCACACAGTCTTTATCTGGGGGGAGGTTAGCAACAGCTGGAATTCCACACATTGTAGCATCGTAGTGACCAAAAAAAAGCAGTGACTGGACTCGGTGTAGTTTTTACCTTTATTAAAAACATTTTAGAAAAAAATTGAGATGAGAAAAGCACAGGCAATCATAAACCTCACCTATTCATGGTCAAGCTTGTCACAGGCTCAGTACTAGCAGGGAATAACAGAACAGTTACATCTGGTTAGCCCACAACCGATAGCAACAGACCGACTTCAGCTAGGATGTTTTTACATTTAAGGCATTGCGCAAAACAACAAAAGTGCTGGGAAACAAAACAATCATCATGTGCTCAGTCACAATTCACATTTAGCTCTGGACATCAGAATCTGCTTTATTTCTAAAGTGAGAAGGCTCATGGGGCATCCCATGGTGTTTTGGGAAAACGCCAGGCAGCCACCAGGCATGAGCAGAAGCAGAAATGACCACGGGTTTTGTTATATGGAAAGGAATTTAAGTGCTTATTAAAGGCTTTCCTGCAGAGCTAGGCGCCTGCAAGCAAGTTCTGGTAGAATAGAAAACTCTTCCATGGCTGAAGGGCAGTAATACTGTTCAAGCAGCTACACTGAAAAGAGACCAAAATACAAAGTCTTTGAAATCCAACAGCTTCTGGAGCTTTGAAATGCTAACAGGGAGGTTCAGCAGGTGCATTTGACAGCCAAGACCAGGCTTGGTTCCACACTGCTGATGCACTCTGCGCTCCTGCTCAAGTCTAGCTAGGATAGACTCTCAAAACAAAATGGTCAGGTACAAACTATTTTGATGTCATTCTCATTTACCTGGTAGCTCAGAGACGGGGATGAGGAGAGTGTAGCTGTATGAGTAGAAAATATCAGCAACTCACCCAAGCAAATAAACTCTTGCCACACAGCCTCCAAGTTTCTAAACAAGAAAACATCTTGCATCTGAAAAGGCACACCTCCATAGGAACTGTGAGACCTAACTAATACCTAGTCACTGAAAACCGTGGGAACCATCGACTCTTAAGAGGGTAACGGATTCGCAGAGAATGAACCTAAGACGTAAGGGCTAAACAGTGTGAAAGCTCTAAGGGTTTAATTAGTAAGCTCAACCATGTTTAGTTCTCCACAGTGCAGGACATTCTTTAAAAAAAAGAATATCTAATTTTAAAACCATCAGGTCCAAACTCAAATACAAATCTTGGAAACAAGGGAGATTACATATCCCAAAGATCCCGTACACTTTACTAGGTTGAGACTTAATACTTTTTGCTTTCAATAAGGGCCCCACTGAGTTCAGAGTATTTCTCCAAGCCTTTCTGTAGGACGAGATACCATTATGTTAGGTGGAAGTTTTGAGTTCAGTTCAAGCTTCGCTAGAAATACTATTCCAAATTCCCAGAACTTGGAGAACTCAGTAAAAAGTTTCCTGAGCTAGAGACAGTCTGACACAAGACAGTGACACTACAGCTGGACAAGAAAGGGACAAAGAAAAACACTGCCTATTCCAAGACTGACAGGACACCCAGAAGCTGTTAATTCACATCTATTCCTCATCTTTTATCCCTTCTTCCCAGATCGTCTTTTGGCACATTGAAACCTCTTTGAATATAGTAACAGTTTTTTTCCTTGCCTTGCTGGTTTTGTAGCATATAAAAACACTTCAGAATAGACACTTGAGACAGTTATTGTCCAGTCTTCTCAGGCCTACTGAAATACACTGACAACAGCTACCCATTTACCTAAGTTTAATGACATTATTTTATACAAAACTAGTTATTTAAGTGTCCACTGCCTTTTGTTCTATAAGCCTGTGGCTATTTTACTAATACACAGAAGGGACAGCTTTCAGCTTTCCCCCATAGTATCCCATAAGACAAAGTACACAATAAGAACATTATGCAGCACAAAACAAGGAGAGAAGAGAACGAGGTTTATGGTCACTTACTTCTCTCTGGCAAGAAATCCCAGGCATAGGTTAGATATTTGATAAAGTACATAATTTAATTTTCACTCAAGTCTCCTAGAAACACAGCAATTGATATTTGAGCAATGAAGAGCTTCAAGTCAACCTACTGCAGGCTTTGAAACTACGGTGCAAGTCACTTGGCTTCTTAAGTAGGCTCAGGCTCAAAGATCTGCAATCACACTGAAAATGCCATCACCTTTCTGGATGGAGAAATGCAGCTACTCTGAACAATATTCTCTTCAGTCTTGTAGTGAGATTAAACAAAACCAACACTACATCCTTCTCACAGGAGCACTGGGTTTAAACTCAAAAGCTCTTTACAGAAGGGCAACAGGACCTACATTTTTTAATTAAGCTCTTTAGCGACCCTAGCTCCAGCGCTCCCACATTACATATTCCAAATTACATATTCCTAGACAATCTAATGTTACCTCTCAGGAAACTGATTCATCCTTACCTTTCCGTGCATGCAAGTATTACTGATTTAAGATAGATACTAGCTTATTAGGAAATGTCAAAGCTATTATAAACTTTACTCGCCTTGGGGCTTATGATACAGGACAGAAATAGTTTAGAGAAACTTTGAGCTTACTTTAATTGAAAAGATGACTAATTGAAGCAGTAAGTTGGAAAACAAGTAGGGACTACTATATCCTCTGTAAATGGCCCTACAAAACAAACCTATCTTGCTCTGCACTCCTGCAGAATCAAGGCAGGCAACTAGTTACACCAGAATGCACAGAAAGCAGCACACAAACTGCCTAATAGCGCTCCCCACCTTCATTGTCTACCCTAGTTAATGACCAATGCTGCAGGCACAGTGTCATTAGGTGTCATTAGATACAGATACCTGCTCTGTGTTTCTTTTAAACAAAAGACCCAGAAGCTACTATAATGCCTTTTTGGTAAAAATCTAACTCACTACTTAGAACATTTCTTGTTAAATGTGCAAGAAAGTGTTCAAGTCTATGCATGTAGAAATACTAAACCAGAGGCAGATTTAAAAGCCTGATTCAACTTCATCACCAGCAACTAAACTTGCTTTAAGGAGTAATCACTTAAAGACCAAAAAACAATACACATCTGCCTTTAAGTTTGAAGAGGTATATAACCCTGTTAAGATCCTAAAGGACTAGAAATTAAGAAGTTAACACCACAACACTGATTTGCTGTATGCTCTGCTTTTATAAAGCAAAATGTTCTAATATTGTCCTCAAAACAAGAATTTAAGGGAATCGCCTTCTCCAAAATCTTCCCCTAATCCGGCACATCAAACTAACCCACAGCTCCCCCAGGAGCTTTCAAATCGATGTTTTGTTTCATAGTAAGACATGCAAAAATAGACTGTCTAGTTCCTCATACTTTTGTTTTGTAGCCATGTCTCTAGTGCTCCCGCATTTCACCTAGCAATTGGATGCTCCTAGAACCGTTCACTTCAGTGCTTTTAGTGTGACTGCCACCCGAAACCAGATGGCTTTCTACGTACCTTCAGACTCCTTGGTATGCACTAAAGTCAAACGAGAAACAGCGCAAACCATGATCACTTGGACCAACCACTAAGAAAACAGCAGCCACATCAATATAATTTCACTTTCATTTAGGGTGCTATCTAATGGATTTATTAAAGTTTCAAGAAACTGTAACTCCAGATTCATCTTTCTTGGAAGACACTACAACAGAAGCCACAGCAGAGACTGCCTTGTCACAACAAGTACAAATACCTTCTGTATAGATGGAGAAATAAAAGGACAAATCTAGTTGTCTAAAAGACAATTCACTGTACACATTTTATTTACAGTTTTGTACACTGTCTTAATATGAATGGGACCGCTTTTCTACTTGAGCCATTTTAACCAAAGCAAAATAACCTAAGTAATACAAAGTGTTAAAATACAGCATAAGATACAAAAACAGACATACTATTTCTAGTAAGGAATGTAAATTATGGTGTTACATTAAAAAAATCCACAATTATGTTTAGGAAATCACACAAACAGATCACTGAATTTGACTGAAATGCATAAATTTGTATCAAAGCTTTGATGTTACAAAAAACAAAAGTTACCAAAGAATGCACAAAATTAATGTTTATTCCACCTTTGTCATATTCCCAGATTCTTCACCAATGTTACATGAGCAAAAACAACTGAAATCAATATATCACTAATGTTATCAAATAGGGAAAACAAATAAATTAATCTAGCAGCCATCAGCATAGGTTACAGCAAAAGTGATGCTGTATAAAAAAATTGCTAGAAAACTGTATGCACCATACTCTTTTATCCAAACCAGCAAAATGTTACTGCATACAATGCAAATGTAAAACAGAGTAATTTCCTGCAGGTACAGAAATGCAACTTTTATGAATACTGTGGATAAACAAGTGTTTTTTGTAATTGTAATGTTTCTACCAAACTATTACAGAGTGGGCCAGGAAAACATTTATGACTCGGGGGTGAAGTGTACTAAAATTGATTGGCAATGGTTACTTCAGCCAAAATAGAAAAAATTGAACACAGAAGTACGAGACAAAGGCGAATGAGACTTCTCACAAATCTTAGCAACATTTAGATGGAAATCAAATTTAAATGTAGTCCACTCTGCTTTTGAAGAGGCTTTGGTTCAGCTCCCAAATCTCGATTGCTTGACGCAGTCTCCTATGAAAGAATACTCGGAAGGTGTCTTCTTAAACGACAAACCTATTTTTAGTGGTGGAGCCGCTCTTAGTAGCTGTGTCTGCATGGGACTGATAACCAATCACTATCTTTGGAGGAAGTCCTAATCTTTCCTTGTATACTCTCCTGGAGAAGAGAAACAGAATAGTTTAAGCAAAGCTCTTCAGAAGGAATCAGTAACAGGACATCTGCTTAGAACACCTGCTTTTAAGATCTGCTGATATTTCCATGACATTAGCTGCCTATTTAGAAAGCTTTTCAGGTACAAGTAAAAGGACTTCAAACATTTTTCTAGCTTGTTGCATCAAAGAAAGTCTGCTTAAAGATCTTGCAAAAAAAAAGTACCTGCATAAACAGAACACTGATTCTACTGTATCCACACGAACATCAACATCAAGCTGTATTCCCACATACAGCAACAAAAGAACTATCAAGAAGCCATTGTTCACAGTTCCACAACTACAGAAATGATAAAGTAACCCAAACTAAGTGAAACAGCAATTCCCTGGGTTTATTGCTACCTGCCAGTCGATCCGACTTGCAGTCTTTTCTTTAAGAACCTGTGAAAAGCAGGACCCCCCTGCCCCCAACTAATTATGGCACTGTCATGGGCAGCTACCCAACCAGAGCTTCAGGGAAAGCTCAGCTTGGAGCTTTTGACTTCAGAGTAAGTCAGCAGTAGCCCCTTAAACACACTGTATTGCTTAGCAAAGAGTAGTAGATGCAAGCTAGTGGCTCTAGGTTGCCACCTCCAAGCCACAGAACAAGCCTGCTCAACTGCAGACTTAACAAAAGGAAGTTAATTTTAGCTTACCCTGACCATAATGCAGTAGTTTACAGGACTATAGCTTAGCCCAGTTTTAACTGTTAAACAAAAGCTTGATGTAGTGCCTTCAGTTACAGCAGCATGACAACAAGTAGCAGACTGGGTCATCAAAGCTTACTCAAGTTTGCCGGTTTTTGTTTGCTAAAGTCTCAACTTTCACAGGTACTTGTTTAACAGAGGCATCTGAGCTGCTTAGTTAATGGTTAACACCATATACTATACTGCACTCTGATAACCTCACATGGAACTCGGCAGATTATTTTCCACCAGCAGAAGACGTGTACCACAGTTGTTTGTCTATTGTTAATCCCCCTTCAAGTTTGAACAAGATCATCCTGTAATTAAATAGCCACTCTAAGTCTGACCTCACCAGATTCATAGAGGCCCAAGTGAGGAACGTGTCAAGAGCCATCCAGTAACTTGCTGTGCCTGACAGCTGAAGTCTGGCCTAAGACCAATTTGCTCAACTGGGAACACCACCTGTGTAAGCCACTGAAAATATTCAGGAAACCTTCAAAGTAATCTTCTATTTCATTCAGTCATTGAAGCATTAACATGACAGCAAAAGGAATCCACTGGCTGTAGTAACACTTGCTAATCAGCAGAATATATGTATTTTCCCTAATATAGATGCACTATAATCTGAGTTAACTATTGTGTTTTACCAAAGACTAGTGGGGAAACATCTGTAGTTTTGCAGCATGTTACTATCTCGCTTTTTTTCTTCAAATATAAGGACATGCTGGTGAGCTTTGTCTCCTATTTCTAAGCATCCCTTTCCCAAGAACAAGCATACCAATGCTCTATAGTTAGCAGCTAGCCACCTTTACAAACTGGCATGTTACAACAGAATCTACATTATTTACAGTAACTATTTACAATGACTTATTTTGAAACCAAGAGCTCCTGTCAAGATTTGTGTTCAGCTCTTATTTCTAAACTACAGCAAATAGAGTACAATAGTGCAAAGAAGTTGCTAACACGAGCCCCCTAAAACTACAGTAAAGCAAACAACTTTGTACTGAGTTACTTCAGATACAGCTCTGCCTAGGTTACATTTGTCAAGAGTGCTTTTTTTTTTTTTTTTAACATCAACTGGCTTTAGTGCATTGTTACACTTAACATTCATCCAAGATATGAATTGCATTACTTACCCTATATGCGTAACAGCATCCCTGTTTTCACATTCAGTTGTCCATATTGCTATTTTATCACCTTTAGTTCTAACATTAACAACAGCACCACATACATCATCACTGTAGTCATCAAATGACTCCCCAATAAGGCACAGCAGCTACAAAATAAAGATTAACCATTAAAGTAACAGTTTAAAACCAGAATCCTACTTCATAGACAAAACATTGTGTAAACAAAGGACTTTGAGGAATATTATGTTTTACTGCTTATAGCCACTAACCATACAGCAACAATCTTCTGCAGTCACATTATCTTAAAGTTCCAAACATTACAAGTGATTATTAACTTAGTTGGCAGTAGTGTCTTCCTCAAATTTGTCTCTCCTGTCTTGATCATGTCAGAACTTGCAGCTCTCATTTATGTCTCTCATTCTGTCCTCAATCCAAAAATATGCAAGAATCAAAGGCATTTATTCTTTATAAAGTACACTTAACACAAATAGACAAATGAGCAATATGCCGCCTACAGAAGATCTGACATCAATTCTGAAATGCATCAATTCAAAGGCAAATCAAGTACCCCTTTTCACCCAAGTTGCAATTGAATGAAGTATTTCCTCTCAACATACTTCACAGTTCCCACAAACTCTGAAATGGCATTCAGTATCCGGAACTGTTTGTACTACACGTGCAACAACAAGTGTAAGGATAATACAAGACTCTCCCGCCAGACTTCTAATGATGTGGTTTGAATATGACAAAGATATTAACTTCACTGGGAGCTTCTGAGGTGTTATGTCACTAAGTGAAAATGATGCTTAAAATCTTCAACTTTCAACTTGCGCAACACAATTTTTAGATACTCAAAACTGCAAACTTCTTGCAGTTACCCTTCTGCACACTGAAGTATTCATCTCCAGTATTCTGGACACTGGTTTACTTCACGTGCACATCACATCTTAAATATACTGCCATTATATTAGTTTTCTAGAGTCACAGCATTTGGAAATTCAACACACTTGCAAAACATTGAACAAAGCAGGTCTTTCAGCACCCAAGAGCTGCTAAGACTGACTTCATCAAGGAAATAAAAGGGACAGTGTGCTACTGAATAAATCAGGTGTAACTACACATACTTCAGATGTTACACCCAACAGCAGGGTGCACGTTTGTCAAGTAATGAAAGGCTTAGATGTTTTTAAGGCTAAACCACACAAACACTCGAGAATATTGATCAACAGCACATAAGTAAGCAAAGATGACTGTGATGCTCAGTAAGAACTACAGTCAAGCAAATTTTTCATTAATGCTACACAAGAGGAAAGTCATCTCAAATGAAGTTGAATTTGCAGTTAAGGATGGTAAAGACTGTCAGACTTTAATAAAAATTTGTTCCAAAGGAGAGTGATAAAAAGAAAAAGATGAATTTTTACCAGAGGTAGTTGATTACAAATAATTAAGGGAATTAGATGCAACAGGATTTTAAAGCACATCTCAGTCACCTGGCTATTTGGGCTCTGTGCCATCACTGGTTAGTAAACAGAAGGCAGAGCTTTCTATAATCCTAAGTCTGTATAGACTGTGCACTTCTAATCTATATGAAATGCCTATGTTTAGATATGCAGATGTTTAGATAGAGAGGTCAAATGCACATATAGTTTTGTCTGCTCGTGTAGAGCCATACTGCCCAGTAGTATAATGGCCATCATCCTTTTCTCAAACTACAGTTACAGGGATGAGTTAGAATGACCCTAAATGCTCCTGTATTTTGGACACCTTCACTTTGATTCCAAAGGCCATTCTTCCCCTTCAAGGGGCAGAATACTTCCTCAAACAAGCAGAGAAGAATCCATTTTGATGAACTGCTTTGCATTATACCGCCTGTAAGATGCCCCTAAATCTCAGATCACATCACCTTTAGGCTACTTAGTTGGTTCCTAGACAATACAGTAGTATTCTTTTACACAGTGCATCTACTGTAACCATATTATCCCTAGACATATTTAATGTTCAATAAATATATCCCCAAACAGTTAGCAGCAATGGGAAAGTAGTATTTTATAGCATATAGAAACATTTTGCTATACCTTCCTTATTCTAGTGTTAAGACAAGTACAGAAAGAAAAACCACAAGTCTGCAACTTGTTTCAGCAAAATCAAAACCGGGGAACTACTCAGAGTATTTGTAAACACATTATTACCTGTGAGCAGTTAAAATAAATTTGGGAGTCATATTCAAGAACAAGTATTCCTCTGATAGCTGTGCACCTATGCTTAGTACACTCCACAGGAAAAGCTTTATATAATCGACAGTGGTAGGGATGGTTCTAGGAAAGTATTCAATAGCATACAACTACATTGAACATCAATTTGAAAAAATCATGTTGGAAATGCAGCCTGTCAATAAAGCACAGCCTGCACATCAATATCACGCTGGCAGGAAATTACAAGTCCAGAGCAGCACACATGAATAACAGCAGTTAAAATATTAAATATAAACACAGGTTTCTTCAGTCACAACTTTGAAGGCTGTAATGCTTACTGTCTCTAGCCAGAAGCGATCAAGGTCACTTCGTCTCTGCTGTTTGGTTAGTGTAATTAGCCATCGGCCTCCTCGCTTGTTTTTTTCATCTTCCCACATGGGTTCAATCCCATCCTGAAAACAAGTCAGAAGTTAAATCAGACCTGGCTTGTACTTTTCCTGAGGTATAACCACAAGACCAGTGATTACTGAAATAGCACCACAGAGTTTGAGATACATACCTGTCTAGAAATACCACTGGACCAACACAAAGTTCCACAATTCCTTAAGGCATATACATTTCTAGTGATTTTAATTTCTACAGAACACTTGCAGCTCAAGCAGTAGCTTTGGCTACGCAGTATTGCATAAAAAAAGTGGTTAAGTCCAACATCCACTTTGCCCTCTCTGAAACCAGATCCAATTAGCAGTCACATTCTAGAGTCCTTATTTTAAGTCTTGGACTCAGCACAACATTGGCCAAGTGCTTCACTTACGTGTAAAGATTGCTTCACTTAAAAAAAAAAAAAAAAAAAAAAAACCTGGCAGACCATCAGACCATCTCTGGCTTCCTGCACGCACAGGGTGAAAATAAGAGGGTTCTAATCACTAGGGCCACAAAAATCAGCAGACCATTCAGAAGCAAGTCTCATTCATGCATTACCAATGGCCCTGCACTGAATTTAATGACTCTGGATGCGCTGGCCCAGCAAAGCAGCCAGCTGTCACTCCCATATCCACCAGCTACACTGCACTCCAGGAAGGAAGGTCAGTCATTAAAAAAAGCAGATAACTGTCTAGACAGAAATTCAGACAAGAAATGACTATTAAGAGAGCTGCGCAACAGAACTTCAGCTGCAAAGTAATTAAATGTTCAACATACAGGATGGAGCGATGCCAGTTCACTTTCTAGAATTTAACACCCTCAATGGCAGCTGCAGAGCTCAAACTACTTCATCACCTTTAAGAGGAACTCTTATGAGGTCACGATTGAAGGACAACAGCAAGAGATCACTCAAGTCCACAACAGCTGATAGCTCTATACCTGTTCTTCACAGTTGATAATTACGTTTTTGCTGATAACATGCAAACATTGATGCACATAAAGACAAATTTATGATCAGACAAAAATACAAGCATGATCTGTATCTATCCCAACCTCTGAAGGGCCCACAGATTCTTAACATTTAAAAGTAAAGTTTCTCACTCAAAAATATTGTCCCAAACCCAAGCATCACCACTTCTTCACTGCCCAAACCTGCTGGGATTAACAGTTTGTGTACAGCCTACTGAGGGTCCCAGCCAGAGTGTTTCATAAGCAAAGGAGAAACCAGGCATCAGTACTTACAGGATGATTTAGGTACCTGAGTCCAGAAAGGAAGCTGTATGTTAGAAGCACTTCGTAGAGGTTAGGATTTAATTTAGAGCTCCAGATCAGATGTCCGCTCCAGACAAGAGGCAGGATTTCATGTATAATTTCTCCTCAGCATTTCCTATTAGCTAGCTTGAACACTCAATAACTGTCAGCCTGTGTACAATTCTCTATTTCATGCGTACAGAATTTGGCACTTAACTGGTGTCATAAAAATTAATTATAAGAGTGCTGTGTATCAGGCAAGTAGTGTTCACACGATACTGGAGAACATTGCAATCTTGCATAGACATTTTAACTCATTTCATGTGACGTGAAGTGACAGAGCTCGAAAATCGAAAAATCGATACTTAATTCACACAAACATTCAAATCTAGAATGAAGATAAAAGAGCCACAGATTGAAGTGTTCTGCATTTAAAATGCTGAAGGAATTACTTGCGTTTTCAGAATCAGTAACTGCCTGATTTTCAGAGGGTGTGTGTTTGGGGCTTCCTAAAAATTAACAATTTTAGGACATCTCCAATTGTGCTCCTAAACATCTGAAGTGAAATATTTGAACAGTGTCTTGCTTAGTTGGGAAACGATCAACCAACATTCACAACTGTAGAAAAAATGGTTAGCAAGCATACCTTAAACAGCGAGTAGTCACAACCAGGCATTAAATTACTAGAGAGCTGGATATGGTTGTATAAACTATTGGAGGGAAAAAAGCAGGATTAAAAATAAAGCATTATTTTAAGGTACAAAATTCTTAAAAGAATTTCAGACATGACTGAACAAAATACAAAAGTTAAACAGCATTATAGTTATTTCAGAAGCAACCCTATTACCTAAGTTTTTTCAGCAGTATGAAAGCATGAGCTTTAAGAAGTTCTGGACTTAGAGAAGCAGAACAGAAGCTGGTTTCATCAACATTTGCTGGGTTCTCATACCATAGTATTTCCCTGAAGTGTTGTTCCTTCTTCTGAACTTAGTTCTGACAGTTATTAGAAACATAACTCACTGAACTTTCATGGCAACAAAAAAAGTTGTGCGTGTGTATTCTGTATATATACACATGTATGGAATAAGGAGAACAATTTATACTCTAAGCTAGTCTCTCTGCAGAGTTATTTAAAGAGGAACATTCAATTTGATTTTATTTACTGCAGTGCTCTGTGGTTGAAGACTGTAGGCCTGATAATTCAACTAAAATAAGAACTCAAGGCAGGAAAGATGACTGAAAGAACAGAAAATATACTCAGAATTAAATTCACAACTATACATTTCAGAGCTAAGAAGTCAAGGCAAGGGGTATATATAGTCACCTAGCAAGGAGATACATGCTTGTTTCCTGCACTGTTAAGGTGAAACTTCAGGAAGTCTGAACATAACAGTAAATTGTAAAATGGTATGAACAGTAAGCTAATTTTAGGCATGGTTCAGCACTAAGAAAACATATTACTGTGACTGATTTTATAGCTTGACTGGAGACATCTGAACACTTGATTATACAGCTCAAAAACTTACCCATCACCAGCTTCACCTGTGAGCTTCAAACAATTTAACCTCTTATCACATACCCCATTAGGGAGAACACAAAAGCTGGTTGCAAGAACAGAATCCTACTCCCCCTCCCTCCAAGGACTGCACTGACAAATACTAGTTTAACATCTTCAGCATGTTTCTTCCCTGGTGGTGCTAATTTCCCTGATGAGTCTCATTATTCCACACTTAAGAGACAACATCTCTCCCTTACTGATCTGAAAAGCATGCAACAAGAACCCTTAGACACAAGGCAGCACACAGCAACTAACAAATTAAGTTTAACTTTTTCCCGTTCTCCATCTTGTGCTATTTGCACAGTATGTTTCCCCCACATTTCATCATTTTGGAAGACAAATCTTCCCGTAAGCAACCTGAATTTAACTGAACTGTCTGGAAGGCACAAGCCTCTCTTCAAGGTTTCGTTCTTGCTGTTGGAGTTTAATTGTTTTTGCAAACTTACAACACAATGAAGGTACTTTCTTCTGAAATCTCTAAAATTCTTTCAAGGATGCCATTAATTTTCATCAGTCTTCCAAGTACCGTGCTCCAGATTCAGGCATTCCTGTCTATCTGAGAATGTAACCAACTAGCAAAATTTGGTGCTAAGTGACAATCATTGCTCTGAGAGTTTACAAATTCATGTTAGTACAAAGTAGCTACTGCACAAATACCATTTTCTAATGTATACCACATACACATGACCATAAGCAGTGCTAACAGCATAGAAATGTGCTTCTAAAATGTGAAGAACTTCTCTAATCACACTTAATTCAAAGGTTACATTCTAGCACATTCTGAAGAATGGGGCAGACCTGGCCTTCAATTTTGAAAACGTTTCAAATTATATCCAAAGAATTGCAGTTAATGGAGTACTTTGTTCTCCTGACTTTGGCATAAACTTTGTTTACAAATGTCAGCATTGTGCATGTGAAACATCTTTACTTACGCCCAGAAGTCTTCAACAGTATCAAACTTTGAGATCAGACGAAGATTTGCTTGCCAAGTCTTGCTCTTGTCATTTTTAAAAAACCAGAGTGCCCATCTACAGGAAAAGAGAATACAGAATAGTAGCATCTAGAAATTGAAGTACATGAAAAGTAAAATTCAGTATTGAGTATTGCATACCAACTATTGCAAGCCTCAAGACATTATTAGCATGGAAGTCAATTTTCACTAAGAGGCAACATGAAAAACCTCAGCTCTTAAATCTAATTCAGCAAATCAACAATATTTGTCTTCTAGTTGCAACAACCATTGTGTTGAAGTAATTATTTCAAATACCTTTGGATCATTTCTAAGACTCTAGATTTCTAAGCCGCAGATGTTTCCCCTTGTTGCCACTGGCAAACTCTAGTGTCCTACCATCAGTACCAGTTATGGTGTAAACCACCATCAACTAGTCAAATTAGGATCACAGGCCCCTCTCACAATTTCTCTGTTAAAAAAAAAAAAACACACACAAAAGCTGGTTTTATCATTACAAAGTTATATACAAAAGTTTCCCTAGCACTCATATACTAGGAGAACAAACTTAAAGAGAAGCTGCTTTAGGCTCACTGTTGGCAACAATTTTTATAAAACTACAAACTTAAACTTTACTTCAAATTTTTAAGTCTGAATACATGAACACTTGATTAAATTCCCCACTCGTCTTCTTCAAGATCTCAACTGAGTATAACTTTCAACACATAGCATAAACTAAATCTTTAATGCTTAAAGGTGTTCCTTGAGAACCTAAAGAACATTGTCTGAAAAGCTGGAAGGGGATACCTGAGGAGGCATTTAACAGAAGAGGTCTTCCTCATTTTGATCACTTCCAAAGTGTTAAAGCTACTCTAGTGCTAACCTGAGCGCGCTCATCTTCCCAGAGTACTCCTGAAATCACCTTGTGTCCATCTGTTGCTTTGAGACTTTCCCTGACATTTCAGACCTTTGTTTCAGAACTTCACTGTTTTCTAGGAGACCCACTGCCACTTGTGGGGAAGCGTCAGCAACAATTTAACCAAAGCGTTTAGAGGAAAAAGGAGAGAAATAGGAGAGAATGTGGGGAAAAATGGAATGCACACAGCATAATTCTCCTTGTTTGCTCAAAGCAGAAAAGAGTAAGGAGCCACATGGCAGCAGGTTCTGTCTAGAGCAGCGGCTAACATTAAGTACCAAGCACTCTGCAGCAGCTCCTTAGCTCTGCAGCTTGGGGAAACTATTTCCTAGCTGCTCTACTTGAGGCATAAGTACTCTGCTGGAGTCACTTTGTACATTTAAACATCCAACTTGTACATTTTAAGCTTACAGATTCTTTATTGCAGAAACATAGTCCAAGCATGGGTTTATCAAGAAGCTTTGTACTTGAAAAGTCCTCACTGTCTCTGCAGCACAGTCATAAAGCAGTCGTAGCTTACTAATTTTAGTACCTGTTTCTGCACACTGAACACAGTATTTATTCAGGAGAGCTTGGACTTTTCAACAACTTTTTTTCCCCAACTGCTGCTCCATGTTTTTCTTGTTAAAAAAAGAAAACTCAAGTGCCCTACAGCTTTTTCTCTTAATGAGACATTAATACAAACATATGCATTAGCTCTTCACAGGGTTTCTTCTGCCATGCTTCCTACAGGTGATGACATCATTACTGCAGACACCAACCACTCAGATGTTCCACATCTAGTAAGCAGTTTGGCTAAGACTGCTTTACTACTTTCAGTTCCAAATAAAAACTAAGATAAGAAGGAGTAACACTGATAAAAATAAGAATGAATTCTATTACTGGCACCTTAATTGCCAGAAGTACAGGGCAGAATAGAAGGATTTCTAGTTCTGTTTAGCAGCAACTTCATCTCAGGCATCAGTCTCTTAAAACATATCATACAACAAAAGCAACAAGAGTTCTGCTTTCCCCCAACTAAATAGAATGCCTGTGCTTTCCCATCATCTGTCTGCAGAAGTTCCTGGCTGCAATATGAAAATCCACAAAAGATTTCAACTTCCGTAATTAATGCTCTGAAAAGGCTCTAAATTAAAACAGGATCAGGTTATTTGTCCTCTACCGCTTCATTAATTGCGAAGATGTTAAAACAAACAAACAAACAAGGTAAACAAGACATCTGGGAAGCCAGAGACACCCCTCTATCTTTAGCAAAATTAGAGCATTACAGAACATGCTACCTGTTTTGTAGTGGATGCTTAATATACTGTTCAGGGCTGGCAACCTCCTGAGTAGGTGCTGGCTCGGTTTTCTCCTCTTCTGAAGGTTGAGGGTTAGGAGTGGTTTCCTGTTTGAAAAAAAAAGAATTATTAATTAGTTCCTTTTCAATTTTTGAGGTACTTTAGTTCTTTGAAGTAACTTTAAGACCACAGAAGCTAAGAATTCCTCTAACACGTACTAGATGGGGGGGGGTGTGAAATCCCACCACAGAAGCAGAGTTTGTATCCCTGTATTCTCCACCATCCCAACAGGCCCTATACCACTAGCTGCAGAGATGCACACTGAGCTGCTCACTGACTTGCTTCCTCCATCATTTGTCCCCAGCTCTGTTTACTGAACAAGTTTGTCTTAATTTGAGACACTGCTGAGTAATTTCAGAAATACACAATATAGTACATTACCTAGAATGGGCACCTCTAAATTAATTTCCGGAAGAGTAATAACTGCAGAATGAAAATGATCATTTTTGGATCAAAGCATCGCTGGAAGCAGATAAGCAGTCCTCACTTGTTCAGCAAAATGCGTTATCACAAGTCTGAGACATGCCCAGAACTCTTAGGTCAGAAGCAGGCTACTACAGGCAGCCAGAAATGAAATTGCTAAGTAGTTATCTTTATTTGCAACATCACTGCTAACAAAGTTTCAGGCACCAAGCAACATCACTTCAGCACCCATTAGTTCTCAAACATCAAACTGCAATACATTTAATCTCACACAGTATACCACAGATTAGACGGATTCCACCTGTGTTTTCCAATCTTTAGAAAGTGCCAGAGATATAAAATATACTTAACACAAAAGTGAAACAGCATTCCCTTTGCATGTAACTCTCCCCTCAAGCTTGTCATTCACGAAACCAGTGAGTCAACTCTAACATCCTAATGCCATACCATCAGAGCAGGAAAAAAGTGAGGCCAAAAGCTCCCTCCAGTTCCCACCACCTCTCCCTAATTGCAACCCATGCTAGGGCATGGCATGGACAAGACATGAGGAATCAAGCTCATTTCCTCCAGTTAACAGAAAAAGTTCTTCATGAATACAAATAAATACGAACTACAGCAGACTCAAAGACTCTAGACATTCCTGAATGCATCTTCATGTTCTTGAAAGAATAAAGGGATGTTCCAGTGGATTAAGAAGATCAGTGGAATAAGTTGGTCATCTAATTAAGGGAGCAATTTCCAAGTTACTCAGTTCATCATCACCAGAGCTGCTGAAAAGTAGAATGGATCTGAAGCGATAACAAGCAACACTTAACCTTGACAGGATGAGTTAGCAAACACTTCTGGCAACATCTAGAGACCTGGCTTCATGCAGACCCATTATCAACGCATCTAGTACTATTACTTGCTTTACTTCAGGGAAATTACACCTTTATGCTTAAAATAAGCACATTTATTTTCAGTCTACCTAGCAAAGACCTCAGTTCAAAAGCTAAACATAATTTACATCACATTTAAGAAGTCTTTCATACACTCCCATGCTCAGCAAAAAGCCTGAAATGAGAAGACCTTGCTGGGGCAGTGACAACTAGGACACTGCTCTGATTTACACACTACAAGGGTAAGTAGTTCAATCTCCTTGCCTATTTTAAGGAGATGCTTTCTAAAGATTCCCTAATGAGGGCCATCACTGCTTAACACTGCTTCTGTGGCTTTGTCAATCTGTCAAATCTCCTTCAGTGTAATACTCCAAAAAACTAAACAGTTCTTCAAAAAAAATTAAATGGAGTATCAGCAAGTGCTTCAAATCTTATCTAGATTAAGATTTCCATCGTTAGCCCCATCTATTTCCAAACTGTTGGGATGAAGTACACACCATTCCCTTTAGCCACACAGAGGAATCCTAGAGAAGAAACTAAAATGGTTGGTGCAGAGAGGCTACCAACCACATCAACGCAGCATTTCAGCATCTGCCTTGAGTCACAGTTTGCAGAATACCACAAGATGTCAAAGCAGAACCAGAGCTGCCCTAAAAGCAATGCCTCCTATTTTATGATGCTGACCCACAACATCAGAGGCAGATGTTGGTGGTACAGCAGTAGAGGTTGAACCTTCCCCCCAGTATTCCATTCCATGTTGTTGCCATGCGGCAGATGGCAGCAGAGGGGCACTCTGACCAAATGACATCTGACATGGAAGGGCGGATGAAGCAAAGGGGTGGATCTGAATTCCTCCATGAGGAAGAAATGGCAGCCATTGTCATTGACACTTGCTGACTGTTGATGGAGACCAAACAGTGGATGTGAGCACAGAGAGGTGATGGGTGGTACATTTCAGTAGTGAACACAGCTATGTGAAAGGCAAGCCATGTTCCAGATGGCCATGCACAGCTGTCACACCATGAGATGAAGAATGTCTCGATCAGCTTATCCTCATGAATAGGCTACTGGTGGTGACTATGTTGAAAAATAGTGCTTTGTAGCTGAGAATTTGCCCTATCAACTAGTGCTATTGTACTCTTTGTATCTGCTGTGGTTTCCATGGAAATAAGAGGCATTACTTCCAGAGCAACCTACGTACAACTTAAGTGTTTCCCTGTCAGGGATTTAATTTGAAGGGTTTGAAAAATATTAAATGTGCAAATACAAAAAACAAAGGTCTTTGTTGGTATTTTTGAAGTAAACTAAGCACGTTTTTGTGCCAATGCTTGCTTTCACTCACATCACTCACCAGTTGTGACATCCAGTATATTACAGCTGATTTACAAGTGCTATTGCACTGAAGACTTTTACATCTGATAGTCATTTGACAAATGCAGAGCACCTTCCAAAGAGTAATTTCAGTTGAGAATCCCATTCATATTTGCAAAGAGCTTTCAGCATACAAAGAGCTGAACCTAACATCTTCCAGATCACTCTTCCAGAAGCATAACAAACCCAAGTGGAAGAACCAATACAAAACTGAGCACACGCAGGACTACTACATAAACGTTTTCAGATTTAATATAAGACAACATCAGAAAGGCTTAAAGTAGCACCTGCAGACAATACAAGAACACAGTGAGCCTCAATACCTGCCCCATACGCTGATGGTCACCCTTCACGGGGTAACCACATGAAAAGTGGAACAAATGGAAGACATCTGACTCTGCACAAATGTTTAAGTCACTACAATAACAAGTCTCTTAAGATGTTTCGGAAGCTGCCTAACATTAATGAAACTCAGACTACCCATGCTCCTTTCAAGCTCCTTCCCAAAACAGCACATGACAACTCACTTCCCAGGCCAGGCCGCAGTCTCAGCTCAGGATTACACAGCTACCCTCGAGCACAAATCCAGGCAGGGGAGGATTTCACCAAGGATAGGTGCAGCTGCACACACCACAATGAACTTGGAAACAAACACCAAGTTGGAAGCAGAGCTTCCCAGCACAAAGCTTTTCTGCTTGATCTCAGGCAGAAGCTTAAAAGGTAGTGCAGATAACCTGCTTTATTTCCCAGTGCTATCCCCATCAAAATAGTAAGTCCTTTCATTTTTAGCTAGTTAACCATATCAGCTCCCATTTCTTTTCATCTCATTTATCTCACCCTTCGGACCAAACAGAAGTGTTTGTACAGCAAAGCATTTCCCATTAATCAAACACAAAGCGTGCCAGTTCACTGACTGGCAAAGTCCCTTCCCAGCCACCAAAATCCTACAGCAAACCACGAGCACACACCCAACACTGCCTTTACATGGTTTCATAAACACAGCATGAAGTTATGTTCTACATATTTTACCAACTCACACCTTGAAATCTTACAATTGCTGCAGTATTAACTTACAGCGAGGCTGTCTCCACTTGCAGCTTCTGGCCTTCCAGATTTACATTCATTCACAGTATTTCGCTATTGCTCATAACCAATGTCCTCCTTAACCTAAAATGGACTCTGCGTCTGCTATTAAGCTAAACCATCACTAGGTTTGCTGCTTTTAAAATAGATGTCATAAAAGAGGGTAGCACTACAAGCTGGACTGGAAAGCTTCCTAAGGCCAATCCTACTCCTCAAACACAATGTAGCACGTAATTAAGAGTGACATTCGCTACCCACATGCTTTTTGATGTAGAAATCAGTTTGAGAAGTCTACGGAACATTCACGTACTCAGCACTTAATGACTGTGCGTATCTGCACGTTACCTGGATTCTGACACTCGCAGATTTAATTGGCGTTATTCATTCCTTCCTTCTCCACAGCACTTAATGACCAACGTATCAAAGGAAGGTGTGCATGTCACCAGCACAGGAAATGGGTGCTGCTCACAGGCAAACCTGACTAAGCAGTTCTTGCTATTTAAGAGAAGCAACCAGCTTGACTAGGTTCCACCCAGTGTTTGCAGGTGCTGCCCAGACCACATCCATGTCATTTAATCATCTACAGAAGTTGCTGAAGGAAGTCCAGGCAAAAGAGTGACATGCATGTCCCAGAAGGATGCAGCTTGGCACCACCAGGCATTCTTGTTGAAACTTCAGAGAACAGAGCTTGTAGAAGCAGCTTGTGTTGTTTCCTTGCATTAAACCAAACTAAGCGACATCTGAGAGGTTCCACCTTCTTGCTTAGAGTTTCCAAAGGAACAAGAGAAACGCCTGTTCTGATTAGCAGATGTCTAGGGCAAAAGCATGCCAGTTATATCCCGGTGCTTGCTGCAGACACCTGCTACTACACTGCAGTTAGGACAACAACTCACAAAGTACAAAATTAAGAGCTATTTATCTCAAACATTCGAGACAAAAAGGCATTTAAGCCCATCCACAAACAAGTACTATGCACTGTGAGAAAACAAAATCAAATGTGGCATTCTTCAGATCAGCAGGAACTGATACCCAACTGTGAGGAATAAATATACAGAGCTTACAAAACACATGTATGTGCATTACCAACAGGAATAAAGGTACCAATAACCCTTCTACAAATTCAGCAATGTTAAATGACCTTCCAGACATCAGGACAAAAAAAATTCTAGGCATAACATAACCAAGGCCTAACAGGGAGCATACATTACTACTTAGAACAGTCCAGATTACTGTAAGGCGTTCACTATTAGAAAATAAATGTGGGCCATGGTTTGACTGGAGTAACATCCCAACAAATTGGGACAGAAATGCAACACATGCACAGGAGGACAGGAACAAGAGACTGGAGCACAAGCGGCACCACATCTTACCCCAGTCTGTGCTCTGCTGCTGCCCACACTACTGGAACATGAAACCTCCAGGTGTGAGCAGATGACTTGTAACATCTAACACTAAACCCTAAAATATACAAGAAAAAAATCCCAAAGATTTGCTGAGAACAGTTCAGATAACTCAAGGAACAAAAAGCTATGTGTAACACCTCTTATTTCCCCCACCCCTACACAAGAGACAGAAAAATACCCCAAATTACTGCAAGTATACACAGCCACTCTTAGAACCAAGAGTGGGATTGCATGCTATCAGCTGAGAAGACATGTCATTTCTGAAAACTGAAACAGTTTATAGTGCATGGATGCTGAGGAGATCAATCCTCAGCCACAAACAACGAAGTGATACACCCAGTTACTGTAAAGTGTGTAACATACATGAGCTACTGGGGCAGGCAGCACTAGATGCAAGAAAAGCTGAGTGCTAGTTAAATGATTATTCACTTTAACAACTGCTTTGCACATTTAGAAAAAACTTAAGTAGTTAAAATTTTACTGTCTTACACCCACTACATAATAAAAATCAAGGCTAAGTGTCACTTTGAGGCAGTTAACTGGACATTACATAGCACATCAGTCTGCAGACCAGTTTTTATACCTTCGCTACACAAAAACCCTAGGTTTTAGGACTTAAACAGTATTCATTTCTTAAGTTTCTATTTTAAAAATAATCCTCAGGAAGTGAAAGATTCCTTTTGAGAAAAAAGTCATTAACATTTTTAAAATCTGCATTTCCTTTTTACACACCACATGCTGTCCACCAGCATCCCTCACTTGATTTCCCTCCCTGTCCCCTCAAAGCTCATGCTGATCTTTACAAAGCTGCTAAAGGGTCACATTTTATCATTGAGATTTCCCATGTACCTCCACACCTGCAGGTTAAATCAGTGGAAGCAACACAACTCAGTCTCATACTATTTTTAGCCATTAGCTCAAAATAAGTTTGAAATGTTATATGCTCTGTGAAATAACTGCTCTTAAATTGCTTTCAGAACGATGTTTATCTCAGTTAAAAATTGTCCAACACACTCCCTCTCTTAAAATAATAGAGGGGGCTTTGTATTGTCAGAATGTAATTCACAGTGAGGAGGTCAACTTGTGATAGAAGCTCTCAATCACTCACAGCACACATATGTTCCCCATAGTACACCTGAGCACAGTACTGATTTCAGCCATAGCCATCCACCGATAACACTACAGCACAAAGATCTAGTAATAAGATTAAATCTGAAATTGAACCTGGCCTGCACTTAAAATTTACATGCTGGCTGTCTGTCACCACTACAAAAGAAATATCTTACAGCATACCTTGTATTTGAAGAGCTATCTCAGAGTTGCCAGAACTTCCAAGGCCCTATACCACTATGTCTGTAATCCCCCAGAAGTAATGCTACTTCATTTAAAGACCAGTTCTGTTTCGAGCTCTACCTATTGACTAAAGCTGTATAAACAAGTGTTTCTCAAGCTGTATATGGCTCGACTTTCAGCTTACCCTCAAAACACAAAGTTAAATTTGCCCAAGTGCAAAACCAACTGTCACATAACAAGTCAAAGAACCATGATGCCCATTTCCAATTTGAGCAATAAGGGATCAACTGTTCCCACGTAAGTTACTTCCACACAATTCATCCCACTGGCAAGTCACTGTGGTAAACTACTGCTTACTAAATCCTTACTACTCATTTTGTTGTTGACTGTGGACTTTAGCAAAGCATCATCTGATCACATTTAATCCTCAAAGGCATCAGACAAGCACAGCAACACAGGACACACTTCTGCACATTCTGGCAAATTAATCTAGAATAGCCTTAGAAGAGCAATCATCTGGGATAGCACAAGGTAAAACTGATAGTTCCTGCCCTTCTGTTTTGCAGAGACTCAAGTTTTCTCTGCAGTGGAAGCATTCCCACTGTGCAACACACGTTTACTTAGAGTGATCCTGCTTTTCTCAGCAGCTTCCATGGACTCTTTATAATACTCCAACCTCAAATCTCAACATCCCTACACAGTTTCAGTAAGTTTTTCCAGCCCCTTAACAAGATAGGAAATGTTTCTAGAACTCGTATTTTCTCAAACATAATATATATTACTGATTTTAGCAGGTCCCTGCTAAACCTCTGTTCAGATTTTGAAGGTCTGCATGAAAGGGGTTCCCCATGATCACAATTTAATCAAATTCCTTACATCCCCATACAATTAATTTGTTCAATGGAAAATTGAGTAGTATTTATGCAACATGAAGCATTTAAGACTTCAGGTACTACATAAGTTTAACTCAAAGCTTAGATAGGAGATGTATGAGCCACCTAAAAGGATAATAAACAAAAACTTAATTATTTAAATGCATTTAAAAATAAGCAGGTAGAGCTGATATTTCCTTCCTTAGGACAAGCATATTTAATTGAAAGCAGACTGTTCCATAGCAGTGTTTCTTGAACTGCTGTGAGCACGACCTCAGCCTCTGCTTTCACTGGGTCGGCACAGCTGCTTATCACCACATGGTGAACTGAACCTGGGGAATCAATCTTGCTGGGAAATGCTGCAACACAAGCCAGTGTTTGTTCCTGGCTAAATAAGGCCCCCAATCTAGTTCAGCATGTGATTGTATGCTTGTGCAAGATCACTGGAGAGAATGGTGCAGAGACAGACAGCTCGGTGCCAGCAGCACAGCAAAGGAAACGACACAGCCGTGCTTTTAGCATCACTCCAACTTCCAGGGGCCATCAGCATGACACGTTGTTTATCCCAACACCTGCTAAGCTCCGTGATCATCACAAGCCACTGAGCCGACATGAAGCTCTCCCCTCTGGGAATGTGGCAACAGCTCAGAAAGAGGAGGTTCTGGATGCAAATCCAGGTGCCTCACGCTGCAGCCATGCGAGGGGTGCTGCTGCTCTGTGCCATAACAGCTGAGATCCCTCCTCTCCAAAACTGCCAGGAAACTTACAGGTGGTGACCAACTCCAATCTCCCTTGTAAATGGAGGAAGGATTTTTGTTCATGGAAGGAAAGCATAAGGAGAGAACCAACATCCCTTACAAAAGGGCATAAGACATCTCTCTCATAAACTCCAGTTATCCTTTATTTAAAAGCAGCAATGCGATTCGTGTATGTACGCACTGGCGCTCCAAGGCCTCTCCAGGGGCCGCACTGCCTCCTGCTCGGGGTGGGCTGGAAGCAGCCAGGAAGGCCCCTCCCCGAGCTCCTGCTGTTCCTCCCCGCTCTGCTCCTCCGGGCAGCGCGGAGTCAGGAACGTATGGGGAAAAGGAATCAAATTATTAGTTATTAAGAACTGCATGCAGAGCTTCCATAGAGGCGCGGGTTCCGAGGCAGAAAGGCGGCGCGGAGGGGAAGGAGCGCGCTCCGCCCCTGGGCCCCACGGCCGCTCCCCGCCCGCGGCCCGTTAGTGCCGCCCCGAGCGCCGGCACAGCAACATGGCCCCCCCCGCCGCCACACGCGCCGCCGCCTCCTCTTCCTCCTTCTGCCGCCCGCGCCGGTCACCTACCGGCGGCCCCGCCTGCCCGGCACAAAGGCGCTGCGGCGGCCCTCGGC
>WBMW01005081.1:27027-42455 GCA_013396635.1 Penelope pileata | reverse complement strand
CCGGCGCGCGGGCGCAGCGCGCAGCCCGGGGCGTGCTCCGGGTCCGAGTCTGGAGCTGGGAGGCTGGAGGGAGCACAGAGGACTTGTTGCGCTGCGAGCAAATTTTCTGCTGCCTTTAACCAGATGAGAGCTTCTGGGAAAATGGTTTGGCGTCTACTTTCTTCTTTCTTCTAAACGTCTCTGGGTGTCTTCCTTCAAGGCTGCCACACCAGGAGGTTCGAGTCAGGCCCGTTTCCGAGGCCACCAGGCTCTTTCTGCTAGGCACGCTCTACAGGCCCGGCTGCCCCGCATCTTCCTGTGGTTATGCCATAGTTAGGCCCTTCATTTGGACGGAAAGGACCACTCGGTGACTGAGTGTGTGGAGGGGTGTGTGTTTCTGAATTAACTTGGAAAGGTGCAGTAAAACACAGAGCTTAAGGCTCTGAGCCACTTGTATGTGCCGTTCCAGTCAGCATCAAGCGAGGAAGTTTGATTCAGAGATGAGTGGTGGACTGCAAGAAAGCCATTGAGGTTCTGTAAATAAACTTAGCAAAAGCATTTAATTGCATCGGCTCAGTTAATGCACTCACTGAGCAAAGCGGTCGCTTCTGAGTTGGGATGTAAGCTGGCAGTTACCGATGACATTGGGCTCGGGGAGAGCTCCCCGCAGACACGCCGCATGCCCACCGTGCGGCTCCTCCAGGGCCCGGTGCTGGGACTTGGGGCTGAGTTACATTGGCTGCAGCTCCAAATTGCTGTGGTGATGATTCTGTGCCATTAGTCCCAGCGTGGTGCCTGTAGGAGGTTTGTAGGATTTGCTTTGTGTTTCACTGCCCGTTCTGATGTGTTGGATGTAGAGCTTACCACAAACGCACCTTCAGCGTGTGCAGGTATCAGCTGGTGGTGGCAGTGCTGCTGTTAACAGATCCAGCAGGCCTGCGTGGGACGTTCTAGCAAGATCTTTGCTCCCCTCTGTCCCATCCCTGACCCTGCTAAACGTACATAGGGTGCAGATTCTTATCTATGTATTAGGTTTAATTCTTTTGAAATATCTGCTAGCACTGTAGGGTAAAATGACCAGAAATACTTGCTGGCTTGTTAAAATAGGCCGCTGGACAACTGTGACTGCATGCTTGTAAAGCTGCCTTGCCTAGGCAATAAAATACAATAAAATACCGAGCTGGGAACCCCACTTTATTTAGTTCCAAGTGACCACGGGTGTGTTGTTTCTCCTCACTGTGCTGAGCAGCTGAGCATAGTTGCTGCCTGTATGAAAGGTGCTTTGAAAGTTTGGGGTGAAGTGCGTCATGGAAAAGATGCAGAAATTAACAGCGGGCTGTCTTCAAGATGTGCAAAAACTGTTGTGCCCTCAGAGAGCAGACCTCATTCAGCCTGCAGGGAGAAGCATCAGTCCCCTGTGGTCCTCTGCATTGCCTGGTGTGTGCAATGGCGGAGGCAGAGGCTCGCGGGCATCCTGCGAGCACCCTGTGCTGTCAGGGAGGTAGGTGAGGTGCTGCTGGCACCCCAGCTGCCCCTCTATAGGGGCACTGAGAGCCTTACTGTCACTGAGTGACCGAGTCCTCACAGCCAGGAAGTTTCCTCTGAGCTCCCAGCAAGTTGCAGCCCATGATGCTGGAGTGGGTAGCACCTGTGAAACTTTTCCTAAGGTTTCTTCTAGGTGGTTTCCTTCCCATTGTGGCGTTACATGTGCAAATAACTGTGTGATAAGCTGGCAAGCGGAACTAGGATGTTCCTCCAGCTCAGAGCACAGCCTGCATTGTAGCTCTCTGATACCTAAAGGCACAGTCCTGTTCCCTCCCTCTGAGGCTGCAGGTGTCGAGCCCTTCCGTTGAGCTGTGCCTGGTTCTTTGGTGAGCCACTTCTGGGGCTTTTAGGACTTCAAATGGAGGAACAGCAGTTGCATTAAGTTTGCTGCTAGTTCAGCTTCCCAGAGCTTCGCTGGATCAGAAGACACCTGATGCAGAAGACACTTCAGGAGCATGCAGCACAGGAGCAGGTGTGTCCTTTGGGCCCAGGTTGGCACAGCTGTGAGTCAGCCTGTCCTGGCAGTGGTGACTGCATGTCGGAGCCTCTTGCTATGGGCCGAGCGTGGGACTGGAGTGGCAAGCAACCCGACATCCCTGTGCAGACGTGTGCTGGGTTAATTACTCTGCTCGAGGCCTGCAATAGCTCTTTCGTACTGCCAGAGCTCCAGCAAGAGCTAAAATCAAATTTGTAGGAGTTCATTTCCTCCAGTGCTGAGATTAGACAATAGAAAAGTGTGAGCTGTTCTAAAAAGTAACCGATAGCGTGTTTGGGTTGTAAATTGCAGCGTATACTTCGTTAAGAAAAATGAACGCAGGTAGTGTAGGACTGAGAATCTCAGTGTAACGAGGAAGTAACCCCGGGATTTATTAAACATCATTTCTTCATCACCGCTCGGAGAATTGAAGTGAACTTTTCAGGTAAATTGTATCAAGACAGTGATTTCCCCAGTGAATTTATCATTTGTGTTTCTCCTGCCTTTGGTAAAGGGCATTATTCTGGTCATTTATTTTCTCCCTTCTGCGTCAAAAAGAGGACATCTCAACAATGTGCCCTGAAAATGCTTACTCTGAAGTCATTTGACATCCTCAGAAATGCCTTTTAGCCAACACGGTTTCCTTGCCTGCTGTTGTGCCCCTTGTAAACTGGGTACAGTGCTGAAGGTGGTGCAGGTGGTGGCCATGGGTGGGAAGGGACCTGGGCAGCCAAGCTCCAGCCTAACAGGGGGGTTTGGAATTGATAACAGAGGCGGAGTAAAGATGGCTTTCAGTAGTGGAGGAGCTTTGAAGTATGCCAGCTGAACCCTGGCATTGCTTTTTTTTTTTTTTTTTAATTTCCCCTTTCAGTCTGATGTGTAACAAGAGGGCATATTCTACTGAGGGATTCTGTCTGCTATTAACCTTTGATATCTTCATTTAGCCTAGGAAATTGGGTCCTGTGCTGCTAGCTGTCTTTCACTGTCTTGCTTTCTCTTTTGTAGCGACTTGGTGCAGGGTTACCTGGATTTGTCAGCATAACCCTTCTTGCTGTGCCTCCCTGAAGTGGAAATAGGACAGTGCCCAGTGTTGCATCTCCAGTGTGGTGTTCTTCTTCCTAGGACAAATTTGTGATTTCAGTCTCTGCTTTTACAGATAGCATGTAACTTCAGTGTAAATTATATGTAGTATAAAGCTGGTGTTTAAATGCACAAACAACTTGTATTTCTCATATGACTTCTACAAACTGCTGCATGATAAACAGAGAAAAAGTAATTGCTGTTCTTGAGACCTCCAGTTACCACTTTCATGTGAACCTTGTAAATTGGTCTCTTACTATTCATTTTGTGTTGCTTTGCTGAAAACTTCCCCTCTCGTGCTGTTGGTATCTTGGTGAGCGTCTCAGACTGAACAGAGCTCTCTGAGGTTTTCTGTGGTGTGGACTGCATGCTGGTGTGGGGTCATTTCCCTGCCCAAATGCAGAAGTATCTGTTTCTAGCCACATAATGGCTTCTCTTATTATAAATTCAGTGGCTTGCGCTGTCTTTTTATTTCTCTCTGAGATTTGGAGGCCACAGATGGCCTTTCTGAACTGTACGCCGTGCAGCTTCTCTCTCGCAGGGGTGGGTGCCGTACCCGCTGACGGCGCTCCTTCCATTTGGGGTGGGCTATGACTCTTGAAATCCCAGCGTGGGGGAAGAAGTGCCGCTCTGTTTTCTTGGTGACTTTGTGTACTGCCTTGCTCCTTTCTGGGAGGCATGCGTTCTCTGATATTCACACCTGACTTATTCCCAGATCGGGGCCCTTGACAGCTTTGGGTACTCACAGTAATTGATGAAAAATTGGAATCTTGAAGAGACCAGCGGTGTCCCCCCCCACCCTCTCACCAGCACTTTGCTGTTTCCTTTCACCTTCAGTGTGTTGGGGAGCAGGGAACAGTGGGACTGAAGGAAACTGTTTTTTGTCTTATGTCAGACCATAGGACATAAGAGCCATCTTTCATTCTTGGTGCGCTCTTCTTTGCTGTGCCTAAAATAGGCTGCAGCCTGCTGCTGGGACCCAGCTGCAGCAGTTATGGCTTGCTGTTGGTGTAAATGGCACTCTGTGGGTGCTGCTGTAGGTCTCTCGACAGATTCACTTAGTGAGGAAGCTGACACTTTTAACTGCTTATAAATCACCATAAATCCCTATGCCTGTGGTAAATGCCTGACTATTGTTGAGACACAAATGCAGAGTGCTCGTAACTTTCTGAAAGCAAAGCTTGGGGCTTCCAGGCAGGCTCCCTGAGCTCGTGTTCGTTATTCTGAAAGGCTGGTCCAGTCTGCAGTTCTCTTCTTGGTTGTTCCTTCACTACTCTCAAGAAACACTCGTATACCTCTGTAAATCTGATTGAAGTGCTGTGAAGTACGGTTCCTTCCTCAAAAAAGGGGCTGAAATCCTGTCATGTGGGATCCAGGAGTCTCAGGGTGATGAAAGAGAAGCAAACGTTGCCGACACCAAGATGTTGCACGTAGGTTCTTCCCTTGAATCTGCAAACATACATTCAGTTCATCTCAAACCCTGGCTAATCACAGGTACTGCTCAGCTTCGCCTGTGAATTTTGCAGTGAGTTGTTTAGGCCAGCAGCTGTATCTTCTGGGCGTGAACAGCTCTTAGAGGAATATAGAGTCTGAGATGGTAGCAAGCAGCTGCTTTATTTTAACATCAAATGTGTTAACAAACTGTGTTCCCCAAGTCACTTGTGTTTATGGATAAAATGTAAGGTTAATTTGTATTTTTTTTTACATGTATGTCACTGATAACCTAATATTTTTCTTAAGCTAAATGCCACACTTTGATTTTGTTGTGTTTGCATACCTTCAGGGTGGTTTGGTTAAAATCTAGCTCTCATTAAATAAAATCACACGATCTCAGATTAAGCCTGAGACAATTTTACATTCCAAAGGGTGCTTTAAAATCTATGTAAAAAAATTGCTGAGAATATTTTTCAGTACGGTGTGCTGCTTGGCACTGTTCCCTAGATGTCTGCCTGTTGCACCTCGGTGCATAATGACACGCAGAGCGCCAGCCGGTCTGTCCCCACACTCTCATTCCAGCTGCCTTTTTTTTTTTTTTTTTTTTTTGTTATAATGTGGTTTTTTGGAAATTCATCTCTGTAGTTCTACATGACGAGCACCGTGGATGGAGAGAAGTGCTTCTGTGGGAGCCAGACATGAGTGGGATTTCTCGGCAGCTGTGCAGTGCCGGGGTTTGGCCAGCTGCTGTGGGTCTGCTGATGTGTGCGGGGTGGAAGGCTGGGCTGTGTAAAGCTGCAGTGCCCAGAGGGGAAGGTGAGCCTGCAAAGGGCTGCGACAGCCCCAGGGCTACTGGCAGAGCTGACTTCAGATGAGCTCCTACCTTGTGCGGATCCTTCAGAAACACAATAAATGTGTGTCTTGAATTCTGGGTGGCCTACGTAGCTTCCTGTACTTGGGTCGTTTGTTTAAAGCCAGTGTGGGTACGTCTGTGCTGTACAGAGGTCTGCAGTGCAGATATTGCCTAATCTTGGTTCATTTAGCCCACTTTCCTCCCCTGGCATTTGACAATTGTACTTTGCTACCACTTAATCCAGTTGGACGATGAACCATTTTCCTTCTATTACTGTAAAGATGACAGTTAAAAAAGGAGAAATAGCCTTGTTGAGTAGCTCTATTTTAAAGGTAGTTTTTGTTGTCATTCTTTCAACGGCTGATTTAAAAAATAAAAAATAAAAAATGTTTGGTAGTAAAGTTTGTGTTCATACAGAAATGCCCTCTCCTGTGATACAAGTTCTGCCAGGCTGCACAGTTCTGTCAATGTTTCAAGCAGTAGATGCTGGGCTGAGTCCTTAAGGTGAAAACCATTTAGAGAAATTGCTTGGCTTCTATGAGCCTGTTCCAAGAGGAATCTTCCCAGACTGTAGTGCTGATTGTGTCTTTGGTTATGTTTTGGTAAATGCACGGGTCCTGGCGAGCACTGGGTTGAACCTGTCTCTAAGCACAGAATCGGTGGGATTGTGTAAGGGAAACACGAGGTCACGGCCTGAATTAGTGATTGAGCACCTGGTGAAGGGTGGTGGCTGGCCTTAGGAACACCTGTATCCCCCTCCCCATGTGACCAGGAGGGGTGGACCCAGGGTGGGACTACCCTGGGCTCATTTAAGAGCCAGCCACTGAGGGAAAAGGATCTCTTTCATGGGATCTGGCTGTTCCTTATCTTGGTGGGAGGTCACTGTTGTGTAAGTTGAAATCTTTTGTTTACAATCATTAAACTATTTAATACTTTACCTGGGATCAGTAGGAATCTATCTGAAGCGATCTTGCTTCTGCAATTGCACCACACTTGGCGTAGTCGGCAGGATCCCAGAGAAAGTATTAGGAATCTAAAAAACGATATGGCTTTCCTTAGAAACATCCCAAAGTGGTTTGGATGGGGAACTCAGAAACCCTGGAAAAGGGAACATCGCGGGGTTCCTGGCATTGCTGTGGCACCCTGCTGCAGAGATAGTGGAGAAGTGGGGACCATTTCGTAGTTATGGTGATATCCTGAAGTCCCCATCTCGTATGGCTGACTTCCTGGAGAAGTTAGGGAACAACATCCTGACCTCTACAGAAAGGTGGCTTGTTGCATCAACTGTTGCCTGGCCATTATTAATAGCCTTAAATAACACTAAATCTGCAGAAGAAGATCTAAGGGAAGAAAATGAGATGCTGCTCACTTGAGTGCAGCAATTAGAGAAAAAGCTTACTTCACTGGTGGGGCACTATGGCCAAACTACGGGTAAAAATTTACCCCTAAAAAAAATCTGTAGTATAGTCTTAAAAGATGACTGGAACCCGGAGCAATGGGATCGTTGGAATACCACGAATACCTCTTCTAATGCAGACACTGTTGGTAAGATTATGCGAAATGGTGTAAAGAACATTCAACTAGAGGCTCCGGTACAACCGGAACCTCTTGAAGCTAGGCCAGTAGTAACCCAAAAAACTAAGTTGTTTCAGGGCAGACCGGCTGATGTGCCACCTGAGGAATGGCCGCCTGCCGAAACGACCATGCATACTACGGCTCGCCTGTATATGGCAGCTGAGTTAATAGATCTAGTCCAGAGATTTAAACAAAGACTGAGGGGAAGCTTGAGAGAGAGGATTGGAAAGGAGCTTGAGAAAAAGAGAGGGCTGAGGAACAAGCTTGAAAGAGAGAGAAGACTCAGGCAGGAGCTTGAGAGAGAAAGAAGTTTGGGAAGCAGCCTGAGAGAGAGAAGTTGAGATGGCTTAGTCATAAGAGTTTTGGGACTTTTTCCATGAGAGATTGGTTTCAGAATGGCTCAGGGCAGAAATGTTGTTAAAGGTTTAATTAATGGTCTCTAGCAAAGAATTACAATTGCATTTTTTGTGCTACTAGAGTAGTTGTACGCAAGATTGCTCTAAACAAATTAAGGACTGATCCTCTGCACGTTCCCCTCTGCTTTTTTTTTTCTTTTTTAAGTGACAGGGGTTGAGGATAGTAATGTCAGAAATACGAATGGATTTTGTAATGTTGGAAAGAAAATCCAGGAAGTCTTCCAAGAAGCCTCGGACCAAACTTACATTATTCCTATGTGCTTTCCCTCTGAAGCTAGTTAATGCTTTCAAACATAGCCGTGCGAAGCCACAAGTTCCTTTATTATTATTATTATTTTTAACCATACTAGAAAACAGCCTTGTTCACTTCAATATTCACATTGTTCACATTTTAATATTGAAATTCACCCTGGATAGTTTTCTTTCTGGATCTTATTTATTTAATCATTAAAGATTTTCTATTCTGATCTGTATGTGACATAGGAACATAGAGTCGTTAGAGGCAGAAATGGTGATAGGAAGACTGAGGTAAATGTCTCAGCAGACGGCTGAGAGGAGGTTCAGCAGAGACGGCTTAACCAAAAGCAGAATTTTCTCCAGAAAATTCTCTGCAAAGTGGCCCAGATGGAGACAGAGAGAGAGAGAGAGAGTGGCTTTCTTCTGTGGCTTGTCAGGAAGTATGCTGAAAAAAAGGTGATGGTGTCTGGAGTACAGAACGGTACGTTGGTAGCGCTTTGTAGCCACGGCTATGGTTCTCCAGCCTGTGAGATGACAGCTGCCAGACTTGTGTCTGAAATTGCCAAGGCAGAGCTAGGCAGACGTGTGCAACGTAGTGCTTGTGCAGTAAGTTGTTGGATGGAAATGGCTTGATTGTACCTGGTAAATCCAGTGCTTACGGGAAGCACGTGACTGAGCCTACACAAAACAGAGGGGTTGGTGGTGGATGTGCAGTGTGCCCTCTGAGTGCCTGCCAGAAGTGTCAGACCAACACAGGGGTATTCACTGATTTCACACCACGTGTGGAATAGCCTGTGCTTACAGAAATGTTTTGGACTGGCTGTGTGTACCTGATACAGTTGATTGATGTGCGTATAGGGCACGTGTCTGGCTGTATAGCAACTGTGCTGCAGGCGTTCACTGAGCTGCTGTGCCTTTGGGAACAGAGGGCAAGTGAAATCTGGAGTACATGTTTGGGAAAACTCCAGACACAAGGCAACCTTATGCAGAATCCTTTTACATTGCTTACAGCTGCAGGAAATAAAAAGCCAAAATGGAGATTGCCGAGTTATGATACAGGCAACAGTGTGGTGTTTGCTTATAAGCCAGCAAAAAGGAAAGACTGTTGGCCTCAGAGAAAAAAGGAATGGGATTTGAGAATACACCCCAGAATTTCGTGGGGAATATCAATTACAACCAGTAATTACTACAACGGGTGTATGTCCTCATTCCCCGATGCTCCATTATCCCCCAGGAGGCGGTTCCAGATGTGCAGACTTGGTTCCTCGTAGTACGTGCTGTAAGTTGTGTAATCCTCCTCCTTTTGCACATCAGGTCTCTGTTCTGAAGTATAAGGAGAGCATACTGGTGCTTCCAGTGTCCTTGAAATAGGGCTTTTAGACTCTTCTTGGGGAGGGTCTTAAAATAGACCTCGTCTGAAATCTGCTCCTTTTCCCCCAGCTTTCCAGCAGAAAGCACGTGATAGTGCTTTCAAAGGCCGGTGTGTGCAGCAGGTTGTACAGGTGTGACAACAACAGCTTCCACTGCTTGTTCAACAAGACATTCTCCCTGTAAATCCAACACGGTGGTTTCAAAGCCTCTTGTTGTCTGGTCCATTAGGTAGCACCATGGTACCCTGAGTGCCCGTCTGGAGATAGTGCTGACTTCAAGTGTTGGTGCAGGACAAGGCAACAAAGAACTGGGTTTGGTACCGAGGGCAGCAAGGTCTCTTTGAACATAGGCGCAGTTGTGCACCACTTTACCATGGCCTTGTGAATACGATTTGGTAACCACTGGTTGCGGAGAAAACGGGGAACAGATGGCTCTGTGGAGCAGATGGTTATGACTGTGCAGTAGTAGCTGTGAAGCAGGGGCAGGATCTCATGCACCAGGCTTAGCTTACAGATCTGTTGTCTTAGATTGGTTTAGTGCTGTGTATCTTAGGTTGAATCAGTTGGCTCCAGACAGTAGTTTTATGGTGATGATTCAGCATTAGTATTGTCTTTCCTTATAAAGGAAATCAGCTTGCTTCATGCCTTTTTCTTCAGAAGTTCAGCAGTTATCGTAAATAATTGGAATTAGCTGCTTTCTAACAATTGTTTTGAGTAAATATAGCCATTGAATTAGAGTTCTGGCTGCAAAAACAAGTGATTTCCTAATTAACACCCTAGAGGATCGCCTTTAAATGCTGTCTTCAGCAGCTTTTGTACTCCCACCTCTCGTTTTTTTCCTGTCTTTCCCTCACCTGAATCTTTCTGTACTCTTCTCCAGCGGCCAGGCATTTCCATCTGCTCCTTTGCTGATTCATTGCTCATCGCATGAACTGCTCTATTTGTGCTTGGGAAAAAGAGAAAAATACAAAGTCCTTCACATGCACTCTTCTCTTGCTTTCCATCTCAACTTCATCTGTTATTATTATTCGCATTTCCTAATTTCATTCAGTAGTTCTCAGTCTTTTTCCCCACCTTAATCTCTTTAATTTGTTGCCCTGTGATCATGCTGGCTGACCTCTTTTGCTTTCTTATGCTGGGGAGGAGGCCAACGGGATGCAGTTCGTAGGGGATGGCTTCTTGTAGGAGCCAGGGAGGATCACCCTGCCCACTGCAGTGTTCTGCTATTAGGTATGGAGACAGACCCCATGAGCTCTTACTTCTGGGCTTCCCTGAACAGCACAATGTTTCAGCCAGTCTGGAGGAACCATGGTGTTTAATCACTCTTAAAAATGATGAGGCGACAATGTTTAGTAGATAGATCAGTGTGTTTCATTTTGCTAGGTGCATCTGTTTGGCTATGCTTTATGACTGTTCTGGCTCATCAGCAGTTGAAGGTTGCATTTTCTAGTGCTAAGGCTGGCAGTTACAGTAGCATTTACTGCAAGTTGCTACAAAGGTTAATAAATTCCATCTTTTGGTATTTTAAAACACAATTGCTTCTCAATTTTTGTGGGAATGGCTTATCTGTCCAGGTTAAGACTACTTAAAAATACACTTTTTTTTCTTTGCAATTCTAGGAATGCTTTAAGGGAAGCTGGGCTACTCACAAGTTATTACACAAAAAAGCAAGTAAGTAATTTTTTTTACCCATTTGAAAATTCTATTTTGAATGTGCATATGGAAATCTGTTCCTTTTTGTGCATTTATTCTCCCCACCCTCCTCCCCTCCCCCCCAAATCCTGCATTATTGTGTTTTGCTTAATATAGTTTCAAAATAAAGAGGGGGGGGTGGAGAGAATATCATTGGTTAAGCATTATAATACAATTTGCTTACTTAAAAATACACTGTAAGTGTGGTGTATGTGTGGTGTATGGCCACACCTCAAGTACTGTACCCAGTTTTGGGCTTTCCAGTACGCGGGAGACACGGATACAGTGGAGAGAGTCCAGCAAATGGCCATGAAGATGATGAAGGGACTGGAGCCTCTTGCTTGTAAGGAGAGACTGACAGAGCTGGGGCTGTTCAGCCTGTAGAAGAGAAGGCTCAGAGGGATCCCATTAATAGGTATAGATACCAAGAGGGAGGGTGCAAAGAGGACAGAGTCAAGCTCTTTCCAGTGGTGCCCAGTGACAGGACCAGAGGCAATGGCCACAAACTAGAACACAGGAGGTTCTGTCTAACCCCCAGGCACACTGTGCTGTGCAGATGACAGAGCACTGGCACAGATTGCCCAGAAGCTATGGAGTCTCCTCCTAAGAGATCTCCAAAAGCTGCCTGTGGTCCTGGGCACTGTGCTCTAGGTGTTCCTGCTGGAGCAGGGGTTGTGCCAGATGGACCCAGAGGGACCTGCCAACCTCGACTGCTCTGATTCTTTGTCAAAAAATGGTATGGACTTTTCCAAGACATCTGGCACTGGATTCTGCATATCTGAAATTGCATTCAGTTCCATTCAGTTATCCACAGATTAGATAAATTTCAGAATAAAAACTGTAAAACTTCAGAGACTGTGGTGCAGAAATATCTATTTCTGTTCCATTTTTTTCTGAAGTATTCCTTGTGCTAAACTGCTAGGTATGTGAACAGAGAAAGAGATCCTGAAATAGAGGGCAAGGTGAATAATAGATCATGATGATATGTCATTGCCAGGCTTGTACCATTGTAGCATTTTGATTCTTGATGTAGTAAAAGGCAGTAGTGTGAGAGGTTTTTGTGAAGTCTTTGCGATTCAGCGCTTGTTGGAATGCAAGCAAGCCAGCTGGAGTGCAGCCGTTTGGGGAAAACCCCCCCACAAAAATACCATTGTGCACTGATGCTGTTATTGATAGGAAGATGTATTGCAGATAAAATTTTGCTCAGTTTAGTTGAAGTTAATAGAAATATCAGTATGTCTTAGTTACAGCTGGTAGATCTGATACAGAAATACTGATAGACTGCTAGATTCTCCCTTATTTGAGGAGTCAAAAGAATTCATAAGTTTACAACCAGCCCACAAAAAGAAAAAGGATAACCCCAGTTCTTCACTTGCCCTCCCCAGCCCAACTTCATCAAGCCTTGCTTAAAAGAGAGTTGGGATTATAAAGTGATATAGCAGAAAGCCAAATCCTCCTGTCATTTACCTCCTTTCCTAAAACCCCATTGTCTTCCTTTTTCCATGATAAATGTTCCATGGTTAGTAGCTGGGAGTAGCACAGACAATTAGAAATGTTTTTCTTCTTTCTGCCTTCTCACTGTAGAATTCTCATAGTTCACACTTGCAGTCTGTATCGTCTTTGCACCTGCATCCTCTTTGCACCTGCATGAATAACAAATTGCCTTCATGGTCAATGTAATAGTTACAGTAATCCTCTGGTGCAGTCCTCTAATGCTATTGTTGATCTGACAGCAACTTTTTGATGATCCCACTAAGTCCATGATCTTGTTGGCTTCCTGGATAACTGCTGAGCCCAGTATGAGTGGGCTTTGTTCTGGTAGCCCTCAAGTCATCAATGTCACAAACTTCTGAAGCATCTCAAAGGAATCCAAAATATGGCTTCATTATAACTTTTAAGTTGTTATTTCTCAGTGGTTCATCTAAACTAATATCTCATGGGCAGATGGCTCAGATATCAGCCACGAGGATTGAGAAACTCATGGTAGGGCTTGCTGTGGCAGAACTCATGGCAAGACTTTGTTCTTGCAAGATATGAAAAGGGAAAACAAACTTAAGCTATCAGATTATGAGTTAAAGATGAATTCTGTCTGATTTATGTACTTCTGGGTCACTTTTTGGAACCCACAGCTCTTATTCTCAGTAGGACTGATTTTGCTGCTGCTTAATTATTTAATCTTTTCAGAAGATGATAAAGCTAAACGTGAAGTATCCTCTTGGACCCTGGAAGGTGACATTAACACAAATCCCTGGTCTGGTTATCGATACACTGGCAAACTCAGGCCACATTATCCCCTGGTAAGTAATAAGCGCCATGTACTCCGGCACTGGAGGAAAAGGTACACGTGTTATATTCTGTAGCGACTAATGGACCAGAAATCCTGACCCGATTGCCTTCCGTATTTTAGCTGAGGGAGGAAAGCTGCTTTTACAATCTGAACTTTATGGCAAAGATGTATATGACTGTGCTGTTACTGTGGATCACTTTGATTTAACTTCATCCCTTGGTATATTTAAAATGGAAGAAGTGGCTACAAGGGAACGTGCATCCGTAACAGGTTTCAGTTCATACCTTTTGGTTGTACATTTTGACATTCATTCTGCAAAAAAACTGCTGCTAGTTAAGGTAATTTCTTCTCTTAGCTGTTTGCTGCTCTTAACAGTAGTGGAGCAGTGTGCTTCAAAAAAGTCAAGAGGATTAATGGAATTGACATACATAGCTTGATATAATTGTATGTAAATTGTCTGAAGTTACTTGGTGAATGCACTGGTGAACAGCTCTGCTGAGGGAACAAAGAATTTGGTAACTTCCAGCACTGGAATGGTGAAGGATGACTGACATCAGTAACATTTTCAGCTGTGAAAAGTGAGTTTAGGAAATGCTCTCAGTATAGCTGTGTTTTTAAATTGGTGCAAGTTTGTACATGGAATAAGCCAAAACTTTTACAGAATTAATGAAATTTTATTTACAGATGTTTTTTCTAATTGGCCTGTACTAGAAATCCTGCCCCTGTTGCATCCTCTCCACGGCATCTGTTACAGGCTCAGGAGCAGATTAACTGTGTGTGTGTGTGTGTGTGTGTGTGTGTCACTAGTAATTCACTAGTGTTATTGCTGTGCATTTGCTCTTTGTAGGATTGATTCATGTGAAACTATAAGAAAGAGGGCCAATAAATAGGATGATCATTGAAAATAACAATCTTACTAATGTACACTAATAATCAGAGAGAGGAAGGATGGGTCTGGAATGAGCACATTTGCAGTTTGGGAAGTACCTGAATAAACACTATCATATATTATAAAGCCCGTTTTATTTATTTGACAAGCAGAAGTTTGATTTTACAGAGCTGTGAGGCTGGTTATTAGAGTTTGTATAATAGAAAAGCAATAAAGGAGATTCTTTGAGAAATGGATGTTTTGGACTGTTTGCATATTGTGCATCTTTTTCTGTGTGGAATTAGCCGTGTTTCAATGTATTTGATTTTGCTGTGTTGGTCTCTGCATTTTTGACTGTAATATGTGTTCTTGCAATCTAACCATCTATGTCTATGATTTATTTAGACACCAACGAGACCTGTGCCAAGTTACATTCAGAGACCAGATTATGCTGATCATCCACTAGGTAACGTCAAACAAATGACGGTTATAGGGCGTTACATTTGGTTTTTGTCTTTCTTTTGATTGAAGAAGCCTTTAAAGCATGAAGGAGAAGCTGGAAATGGGAATTTGTTCTTTTGTGTGTTATTCTCTCTACTTCTTCCTCTCCTGCCCTCCCCTTACCTTACTGATTTAAAAGAATAAAACTAAAAATAGTTACAAGGTTGTGTTTTAAGTCTGAAATTTGTAATGAGTTGTATTTCAAAGGTGTTCAGGGAAGAAAAGGCAAAAAATGTGCAAGTTATAGTCCTCTGGTTAACTTCTTAACAGCAAACATAGCAAAAGTTGGCTGACACAGATGAACTTTGGTAAGCCATTCTCAGTGACATGTTGGAAATGTTATAAAATAACACCAAAAACCAAAACCCCAGTAAGCGACACGCAAAAGAAAACTGATAGATGACTTCCAGATATCTTTAGACACAGGAAAGATAGATGCAAAATTACTTGCTTATTTTCCCCTTCTTGCTGTGGTATTGGAGCGTTGTGTTTCCCAAAAAGCTGCTAAGAAGTCTGTTGGCATTATTTTTAAATCTTTAGTGAGTCTTTAATTATTCTTCACAGAATATAAATACTTAAACAGCACAAAATGCTGTTTTTTAGGGGGTCATTCAGCTATAAAACTGAATTTGCACAGAATCTGATGGGAAAAACTTAGATCAGTTGACGATTATCGGTTGATTATTGCAGTAGTTTAACTAGAGATTGCCGCAAGCTTATATCATCTGTTAATGACTATTTTAGAATATTGTTTATTATTATTATTCATCTCCAAAGTAGCTTTAAAAAAAGACATTTAGATGAATAAAATTACTCCCTTGAAATTATGATCCTCAAGTTGTGTTTTGAGAATGTTTTGGCTGACTGGACAAGATGGCTATATGCAGTAAGTGAATGGGCATCCTGAGCACCTTTGGGCATTAAAATGTTGTGGAAGGCTTTTGAGTTCAAGTTTCTCTGGCTAATGGTGATAATGCTATGACTGATGGGTTTTTTATTTTAGTCTGTGGTGAGAAAGTACATACTTTCATTGTCATTGGTAGCTAATTAAGTTCCTCGATCGGACATGTGTAGCAATCGCTCCTCCATATAATGTTCTTTCATTAACTCCCTTCT